>CM022679.1:14175841-14340841 GCA_012295275.1 Chrysomallon squamiferum
AGGTCTGCCAACACAGAGTGTTTCAAATGTAAAATGCTTGTCATGTTAAAACTGGGATAACAAACAGTCTCAGTGATGTTTAACTTACTGTTCTGCGGCTCTACAAACAATGACATCAGATGCACAAAATTTCAAAAGAATAAAACAAAAATAAAAATAAAAATAATTTTTTCAATAACTAAATTTATCATTTTAAGTCATACTGATGCTGTTGAGAGTAAATCTAATGTAGTATATAATATGTAGATGACCATAAACTGGATATATTTTTTGAATATATAATAATTACTTATATACCAAGTAGATATATACATATCCTGGCCACTATCTGGGTGCTAATCATTTTTGGGGTAATGGTGGTCACTGGGCTTTGCTAAAGCAATTGGTGGGTGTTTGACTTGATATTCATAACTATTCAACCTTGTGTGCTTAGTTTTTTTTCTAGTATGTTGTAATATGTATGTTAAATCTATAGATAAACAGATATGTCTGGAAAGGAAGGAGTTCTGTTTCTCATGTATCTTTGTTCTGGGTCTGAGTAGTTAAAATTTTAATCATTAAGCTTTAATTGTACCTTCCCATGGGCGGGAAGACTTATAAATTAGTTGTGAAATACCGGCAAGTTTTATTTAATTATTGATCAATATTTAATGAATATCTAATTAAATTTTAATCAGCATTATTTAAGTTTAATCTGTTATATTCTATAATCATAGTGAGTTTGATGGTTCAGTATGACAGTGTTTGAAAGTGGGCAACTATTCAAAAAAAAAAAAAAAAAAAAAAAGAAGAAGATTATTGAGTACTGATTAGTCTATAAATAATGCCAATGTCTAAAATAACACAACTGTATTGTGAGTTGTCCTACCGCTGTCAGTGAGGTTAATAAGCAGATCAAGAATAGTCTCCTCATTTTCTGACGTCTCTTGTGACAGGAGGTTCACCAGGGACAGAGGGATGTCGGATTCACAGATCTTCTCTTTGCCCACGTCTGAAAACACACAAACACAAATTTACAACTCAGTCAGTCCCTGTCTTTTCTATCAACCTAACCACAGGATACTCTAGCACTAAAAACATTTCAGAGAGAAAAGTCTCAAGGTGTATGACTTAATAATGAGACTTTTTCTTAGACAAATCTAAAAAACTGATACCAGCTTTCACCAAATAATAGATGACTTAATCATGAAATATTTAATTACACAATGATGATAGACAAATCTTAAACATTTTTTTTACCAAATGGTGTATGACTTAATCATGGAATATTTTGATAGACAGTTTTAACAGACAAATCTTAGAACCGATGTCAGCTTTTATCAAATGGTGTACGACTTAATGATGAGATATTTTGACAAGACAAATCTTAAAATTAATTTCAGCAAATGACTTAATCATGTTGCATCATCTTAGCTGTTTGGCTGTAAGATGGGTTTTGATCAGAGTTTATGACTGCAGGAAACAAAATGTAAATATTAACTGTGAAATTGGCAAGATGCCTTTCATTTAAAAAACAAAACTTCCACATTTCCTCTTTTCAAACTTTTTTAACACCTACTTCATTGAATGAGGAATGCAGCTGAAGTAAATAAAACCAAAATAATAAATAAATATAAATTAAAAAAAAAAAACCATGCAAAAATTTAAAAAAAGTAATTTGCAATTATTTTTAATAACATTATTTAAAATATTTTTGTTATAAAGTTTATATAATAAGTGTATGATAGCCACCAAATTATTACTCACTTTTAAGAAGATAAGTAAAAATGAACAAAGACATAATATTTAGGCCAACTTATAGTGGTTTCTATTTAGTTAGACAATTTTATTAAGATGAACATAATTTAATAATGGACATAATATTTAGACCAAGCTTATGACGTCACTAAATATACCTATTAGTTAGACAATTTTATTAAGATAGAACATAATTTAATAATGGACATAATATTTAGACCAAGCTTATGATGGTCACTGAATATAACCATTATTTAGACACACTTTTACTTGTTTCTAACCAATGTAGTAGCAATTTAACAAGCAAAGAAGTGGGTCACTTTTCTAATTTTCCTTACGCCACAGAAGCTAATGGATAAGAAAAATAACTCAGGAGTACGTAATAAATGTAATTATATGTGTCTGTGTTAGAGCTGCACACACACGCAGTGTGTAAAGGTGTGCAGAGACCCAGCCTGCAGTTAGTTAGACCAGTGGAATGTGATATTTCAACAGTGTGTAATTATTTCAGCATGTAACCCCAACACAAGAAGATTCCTTCCAGTCAGAACTTGGCTGAAGATTGTTTGTGAGAAAAGCAAAATGTGTGTGTGTGTGTGTGTCTGTGTGTGTGTGTGTGTGTGTGTGTGTGTGTGGTGTGTGTGTCTGTGTGTATGTGTTTTCACTATAAAATATTTGTGTTCAGTTCCCAGACTAATAATTAACGNGGAAATTAGAATTAGCATGGTATGGATATGAATATATATATATATATATATATATATTTAAAATTCTACTGAATGTTTCAGTTCAGTTTGGTTATATTTCTAGATGGAGCATTAGAATTTATATAAAACTGGCCAGAATTCCAAAATTCACTGATTAAAGTACAAGTGTTCCTGTTCATGGGAAAGGACATATAAAACATCTCTTACTGCTGATAATAATAATAATAATAATAATAATAATAATAATAATAATAATAATAATAATAATATGATAATCTCTTTAAACTGGTGGTCCTTGTTCTCATTATTTGTTGTCTTTAATCATGTTTATGATACCATATAAGTTATAGATTTAAAATGTTGTGTGTGTCTTTAAATAAAAAAATAGTCTTCAAGAATCCAGTGTTTTATTTATTTCAGTTTCATCTGAACATAATGTTGAGTGGGAAAAAACAAAAACAAGCAATGCTTTCCTTTTATAAAAGTATTCATTCTGACTTTTTTAAAATTTATTTTTACTTTTGAGGTGGGATGTTGAGTCAGTCAGAATTAGAAACACAATGGCTTCCTGCTAAAAATGTTTTCAGTAAATTGGACTGTGATGTTAAATATGGAAACTAGTTTCTGAAAATTTTCTCTCTGGTTGTTTTCGAATACTAAATCTGGTAGATGTTGCCACCTACACTAAATGTCACAGTAACATCTGGGAATTTCTTGGTACTTGTATTGGTACTGTTAATAATAACAGTGTGGCTTGGTGTTATATGAAAATAAATACACTAATTCCCTAAACACTTTTGTGTATGAATATAGAAATACATGTGTGTAAGTACATACATATATACATACATAAATAAGCTAATATAAACACCCACGCACACATACTAAAATATACAGTGACGGAAACAGATTATTAAAAACCCCATATGTAACTCAACCTATAATTATATACGCACAAAATATATAGAAAAAATATAGATATTTAAAAAAAAAACACATACATAACTATTCACACACACACACAGAGTAAAAAATACAGATTATGTAAATGAACAAACACACATATTTACTAACTGAAAAATACACCTTTTTGGTTATTTTATCTACCTCTGAAATAATCCATGTTTCCATTCATCCACTGAAGATTAATTGTGTATTACACACAAAGAGCATTAACTAATAATGAATTATGTATTACAGTTACAACAGCAAAGTAAGTGACTTATGTAAGTAACATTAGTGAGACAGTGATAATTAATGACATGATGTGAAGTGGCAATATTACTGAATTACAACTCTACCTATCTACAAACAATACAAATAATGGTTGTCACTGTGGTTAGTCATTCTGAACACATTTTACAGACAATAGCTCTCTCTCTGAGAGCAATAAGCATATTATCACATATACAGAGAATTAATGAAAAAGTTTCTACAGAGAAGTGACGTCATGGCTTAACATCAACAAAACATATCATCTTAATGAGTTATGCTGGAATAACTTGAAAGCTTTATGACATAATTATATGCATGCAATAATTATCGCATTACATACATCATGGATAAATAATCACATTTAATAATTAATATATTTATGTCATAATTACATTCAGTATTTACAACTATGATACACCTCCTAGATAAATTAATACAGTGATGATTGATATTTTTATGATATAATTACATACATTCAGTATTTACTATATTGTATATCTTACAGATACATTAACACAGTGATGATTGATATTTTTATGATATAATTACATACATTCAGTATTTACTATATTGTATATCTTACAGATACATTAACACAGTGATAACTGATATTTTTATGACATAATTACATACATATTTTACTGCATATGGTGGTAATTAATTTTTTTTTATGATATAATTACATATATTCAGGGTTTGCTATATTCTGTATCTCACAGACAAATTAACACAGTGGTAACTGATATCACTGTGGTAATATTGCAGTGTTTGATACGAGAGCCAAGAAGGCAGAGATTTCTGTTCCGTGGATGGCACACATCATTTAGTGTGTTGTTTTCAGAGATAATTACAGAGACAAAGTTCCTGTTCGTCAGTGCATAACAAAAACATTCTATTTGTGTGCACCCTGCTGGAAACATCCCACTGAGTCAATAAATCAGACAAATACACACACACTGCTTTCATCAGCCGTCTTTCTGTGTTAATGTATTACACACACACTCATCTTTGTCTCTCTGTGTGTGTGTGTGTGTGTGTGTGTGCATGTGTGTGTGTGTGTGTGTCAGTTGTGTGTGGTATGAGTCTGTGAGAATATGTATATGTGACTGGGTATATATATGTGTGTGTGACTGTGTGTGTGTGTGTGTGTGTGTGTATGTATATATATATATATAGAGAGAGAGAGAGAGAGAGAGAGAGAGAGAAATGGATATATACATGCCCTAACTTTGTATGAATGGGTGTGTTTCTATATACCTGTACAAACATATACATACACAGTTAAAAACTTACACAATCAAATCTAGTTAAATAGTCATCCAATGTTACATTTACTTAATCAGAGAAATGGACAGATGAACAACACACATACATACACACACACACACACACACTTACACACACATTAACACATACACATACATGCACACACAAACTAACTCATTCATTACCAATCCTTCTTTTACTTATTCATTCATAAAACACATGTATATGTATTCACTAGTTATTAACAAGCATATAAACCAAATGACAAATAAATCCTGTTGTACAAGCACACACGCACACACACACACAAATAAGCCAAATACACATACAAAAGAACCTAGAAGATATTTTTAGCAGCCTTTCAGAGAGGACTGCATTAACTGAAATTTAATTAAGTTAAATACAAGAAATCAAAACATCTGCATGCACCTAAACACAGCTGTATAAAAACACAACAAATTCATTATAGAAATAAATGCAATTTTCACAAAAATACAGGATGAAAAACCATAAACCACAACCTAGGTAAAGAAAGCAATAAAAAGTCAAAGTTTAATGGATCTGATGTACAGATTTGAACCCATAGTACTTTGAACTTTGGATGAAGTCTTCTTTGACTAAAACAATAGGCAAACTGTACATCACTGTTTCAAAGAAAAGACATTTATCTTGTGACTGGGTTTTCAGTACTAATGCAGAAAGAGATTTCTCAGAAGACAGAAATACCACTCTGTGATGTATTGAGTGAACAACAACAACATGAAGAAGCCATAACACTACAAAAGTCATTACTTGAAAACAGAGTAAAGAGATCAGTACATAACATCTTACCTTAAACTTATATATATCATTCTATGTATATATGTCAGACAGGTCACACAAAATATATAACCATATGAAATATATTCTTACATGTACATCTGTATATGATTTGTTTCTGTTTGATAAGTATATTAAAAGTAACATATTTCAAATATGTGTACAGTATCTGTATGATCTCTGAGATTGTTTTTTAATATCAGTTTATGTCTAAAGTTCAGATATAAAGGTACTAATATACATGGAATAATAAATTATAAACATTAATTGTCTGTATTAGATGTATTGATGTATTTCATTAACTGAAGTCTTAGAAAAATGTATTTATTTACAGCTACAAATAAAGAAGCTAAAGACACACTCACACATAAAAACACAGAGAGAGAAACCCCGAAACAACACACAAATACAGACACACACATGCACATTAACATATACACACAGATAAACAACAAACTGAAGATCAGAATACCATTAATTCTTAAAAAAAAAAAAAATCAAAAAGTAATCATGTTCATGTACATATTCATTTACACAATCTCATTAATAAACCAAATAATCAATAACTTATAAGAGGAATCTCCTTTTATCAAAAAACTTCACACTGCTCCAAGTTAACAAAAAAAAAAAAATAAAAATAAAAATAAAAATAAATAAATAAATAAATAAATAAATAAAAATTATAATAAAAATACAAAAACAAAAAAATTTGTATCAAAGAATATTTCTGAAAACTTGATAAACAAATTCGCCTTCTGATAAGATAATTTTAACAAGTTCTGTTCTGATTAAGCAGTCAGTATGCTTAGAGATATTTGTATTACTTCTTTTGAAGTCAGACTGGACAAATAATTTCTTTTGAGAATATTAACAGCTTCTTAGATGATAAAAGAAAAAGAAAGAGATCAGAAAACAAAAAGAATAAAAAAGAAATGAGAAAAGAGAAAGAAATGAAAAAAAGAGAAAGAAAGAAAAGATTCTGCTCACTAAATGATGTTTTAAACAAGATAACCTTGCCACAATTCTGCTTCAAAATATGACTTTTGCCAGCAAAGTTACAGATAAACTGTTTTTACCTACTTGGTTTATTTCCAGAGAAATATGGTGAAAGTTTCCTTGTCTTAAAGAAACAGTTTACAATGTGAAAAACAGCAAGACTGTCAATGTCAGTATGCTTTATACCACTAAACAGCTACATTTTATTTTCTGTTTCATTATATTATATATTTTTTTAAATATCCAAAATTTATCATTTTTATTTATTTATTTTATCATTTATAAATTTCATAACATATTTTTATATAAATTTAAATTTGTGTGTGTGTATGTATAGGTCTGTATGTCTGTACTAGTTGCATTTTAAAATTATCAAAAATTGTTTTCCTTATATGTAATAGATTTAAACTTTGAGAAAATTATATTTCTCAGCTTAGAGTGAATTTAAGAGAAAGCTAAAAATAAGTTATGATGACAGAGTGTTTTTGTAAAAAAGAAAGGAAAATGAGAAAGGTAAAAAAAGAGTGTTTTCTGTATTGGAATTCTGTGTGTTAGTTAAAATGATAGAGAGGTAACAGGTGAGATGTATTCAGGTAAATAACAATACTTGTTTTTTTTTTTTTTTTGTTTTTTATACTTTGTGTTAAACTGTTCACACTTACTGCCATTTCTTATTTTTATGCACATATTCAACACACACATACACACACACACACCTGTAAAAATATACACAATTTTCATATATCACCCATTCACACACACACACACACACACAAACTACAGTTGCTGCCATTTTTTAATTAGTCTTTTTTTCCCCAAGTTCATCTTAGTGTTAAAACCTTGTTTTAGAATTTACCCAGATTAAAACATTTTTAAATAAAAGAAACAAAAAATACACCATATAATATATCACACTGAAACTGTTTTTTGTAAAAAAAAATAATTTTAAAAAAAAAAAAAAGTAAATAAATAAAACAAACAGTAATAATAATAATAATAATAATAAAACATTAAATTAAATTAAAAATAATAATAAAGCAAAATTTTTTTAAATTTTTTTTTTAAATTTTATAAAATTTTGAAGACCTTGACCTTGACCCATGACATCATCTATACAATACAATATTAAATACCACTGACCTGAGTCTGCAATGCTAGCCACTGTTAGCAAGGTCATGTTGGTCAGTCCAAGGTCATCAGAATGTTTCTCCAGACAAGTGTTGAGAATGTCCAGCACTCCTCCATCTAAAGCCTTTTCCTGCAAGGTCTCTGAAAAAAGTCAAATTAAAAACATAATTATTTACAATACTGAAAGGTATAACATAAAAATAGATTTATTTATTAATATATATATATATATATATATATGTAATTGAAAAGACAAATCTTTTGGTAAGGATTCTTAATAAATTTGTATATATTTTTTACATTTTTAATTTTTTTTTTTTTATAAATATTTTTTTTTTTTTTAATAGAAAAGCAATTGTGATATTAAATGTATAAAATAAAAATTTTTAAAACAAAATTAACACAATAATAATTAAAACTGCATACAAAATAAAACATTTTTTTAAATGAAGTGAAAATTTAAATAAATAAATAAATAAAAAATAAAATTAACAATAATAATAATAAAAATAATAAAGATGAAATTAAATTAAACTCTTCATTAACAAGAAACAATTCTATCAACTGAAAGATTAATATTCTGAAAACAAGATATCTTCAGGAAATTAACTGTCATAGACCATGGAAAATCAAACAGTAATGAATTTTTTCAGTACAGCAATAATTATATAAGTTCACACACACACACACACACACACACACACACACACACACACACACAAACACACACACACACACACATTTAAAAACATAATAACTAACAGTTACACCAGTAGTAGTAATAATAAAAAATGATTTAAAAAAAAAATTGTTTTATTTAATTTAATAATCCATTACAAAACAACCAACACAACAAGCACCAAGTCGAAAAGCATTCTTCATTATTCACAGTTTGTCTGTGAAAGTAATTTAACAATGCATTTCTTTTCCCGAGACCAGACAATTCACTGCTCGGTGCTGCTTGTCTCACTGTTTAGTTGAGCTGGGTGGCTATTACTGCTGATGAAGCACATTAAACATCTCAGACTGGATGTCTGAAAGGCTGGCAGTGGATCAGACTTGAGTCTTGAAATTCCCAGAGAGATGGAAATGACAGTATGTTCTGAAATTGCAGTGTTCTGCGAGTGCCGTGTCGTTTGCAAATGTCAGGGCTGCACAGTGATGTAATAAAAATGTCCACCAGTTTTTATCATCATCTGCTAGACACCAAGTTCTTCCTTTGATTTGGTTACTGCACATTTATGTCAGAGGTGGTTACAGTAGTGTTGCATCATTCTTGGTTACAGTAATTTTGTATCCAGACTTGGGTTACGGTAAATTTTGTATGAGAAAATTCTCAGTCTTGGTTTATGGTTACTGTGTTAGGTTCAATGTTAGATTCAGTTACAGAGTTATATTTGAATCAGTTCTTGTTACGGTAATTTTGAATCAGACTTGGTTACAGTTGTTTTGTATTAGACCTGGTTACATAAAATCATATCAGATTTGGTTAGTTATTTTGTATCAGACTTCATTACAGATATTTTATATCAGACTTAGTTACAGTAATTTTGTATCAGATTTGGTTACATCTATTCAATATCAGACTTAGTTACAGTAATTTTGTATCAGACTTGGTTACATCTATTTTATATCAGACTTAGTTACAGTAATTTTGTATCAGACATGATTACATCTATTCTATATCAGACTTAGTTACAGTAATTTTGTATCAGATTTGGTTGCAGTAATTTTGTATCTGACATGGTTACAGTTATTTTATATCAGACTTGACTGCAATAATTTGATACCAGACTTAATTTTCTTCCTGAAAATGTTGACCTCAAAATTAATTAATTGGGAGGGAGAATAACAATAAAAAAAAAAAAAAAAAAAAAAAAAAAAAAAAAAAAAGAAGGAAAAAGTGAATAAATAAATAAATACATAAATACAAACAAACAAACAAACAAACAGACAAACAAACAAACAAATAAATATAATAAAGAATGCTCTGGACGGTGGAAGTACTACAAGTATTGGCAAAAGCTGCCAGCAGTCTGCCAGGAATTTGTAAAACAGTAAACAGCTTCTTTACACTTAATTTTGAGTAATTATTTTGAAGTAGTAGCAGTTATCTCAAAGTGGTGGGTGTGCATACCTTCTGAACATCTGTTTTTAACTTTGTCTTACAAGCATACCTCCAAGTTTTCAGAACAGAGAGTGTGTCAGGATTGCAGTGGATACAACAGTTACAGATACATTAGATTCATTTTATATAGGAGAGAAAGAGAGAGAGAGAGAGAGAGAGAGAGAGAGAGAGAGAGAGAGAGAGAGAGAGAGAGAGAGAGAGAGAGAGAGAGAGAATAATTGAGGATATTAAAATAAAAAATAATGAAGTAACAAATAAAATGAATGAATGAATAAATAAATAACAAAAATTAATTATAATAAATAAATACAAATAAATTCATTGATAAAAATGGATAAATATGAAAAAAAAAAACCAGGAATTAACAAATATTAATAATCAAACATAAAAAAAAAAAAAAAAAAAAAAAAAAAAAAAAAAAAAAAAAAAAAAAATTAAAATATAAATAAATGTATTCAGTACGTATATACGTATACAGATATATCATATCTCTGTTACTCCACACCTCTGGCTATCATAGCAGTATTATCTAACATCTGTCCACCAATCACCTTTACCTGCCCTTTCAGCTTGTATGCTTTGTGATATTTAGTTTTCCTGCAATGGCTTTTTCCTGTGATGAGACTGGGTAAGAAGACTGCTGTCTGTTATTACAGGAATAAATTAATACAGTGAGTCACAAATGAAAACCAGATTAGTAGCAGTCTGTGTGTCTGTCTGTCTCTCTTTAAATATCCATTTCTCTCTCACGTACACATGTTCTTTTTTTCTAGTTCTGTTACTCTCACACATTCTCTCTCTCTTATTCACATTCACTCATTCATTTTCTCTCACTTGTACCCATTTTCTCTCTTTCACACAAATATTCATTCATTCTCACTGACTCATTCATTCTTTCTTTCTCAGTCATGCTCATCTTCTCTCTCTCTCTCTCACAGGTACACAAACACACACACACACACACATACACACACACACACAAATATAACATTTATGATGTAGAGCAGTGTTTAATGTCAAAGAATAAAACAATGTAAACATAATAAAGATACTGTAAGATTTGATGTACACTTAGGTACTTCTGATATATAAATTTAACAAATGATACATGAAATATTTAAAAAAAAAGAATCAGAAAAGATAAGAAAAAAAAAAACAAAAATGGACAACATGAAGTTAAACATTCTGCTTCTTTGATTAATGCATTTGACAGCTTATATTACCTGTGATGGCTTTTTCCTTTTACTAAAACAGCTTTAATTCATCCAAGTTAATGTTTTTAATTATGTCAGGTTGCTGCTGTTTTCATACAACATTTCAAAGACTAAAAAAACCAGGTCACAGTCTGAGATTCTTAATTACACTTGTAAGATTCCTTAGAAGTGTTTTCAGTATCTTGTTTGTTCAGCCATCTTGCCTTTTTATCTCTGCTTTCCAAATAATTTACTGTCAGTATCAACAGGAATTAGGTTGTAAATAAGTCTAGGAAATTGAAAATCTTGTAGTCATTTATGTATAAAATTAAATTTAAAATAAAATCTTGATGTATGTTCCATACAAGTCTTTGAAGAAGAAAGAAGATGTGATAAATTTTTTTTAAGGTATGAAAAATATTTTTTTTAAATAATGGAAGGAATGTTTTGGAAAATGAAAATCTAATGATTTATATATGTTTCTGTGTGTGTGTGTGTGTGTGTGTGTGTGTGTGTGTGTTTTATTAAACCAAAAAAAATAAAAATAAAAAAACTCCAACTCCTCCAAAACAAACAACCCTGAAAACCCACGAAAAAAAAAAAAAAAAAAAAAAAATCAAATGACTAATGTTTGATACCCTAACAATTTAACAATTTTAAAATGCATGCATGGCAGCATTGTTAAATATTTATTCTTTATCTTTTTGTGAAATTCAGAAATTTACATTTTCAGAAAACAAATCAAAATTGATTCTTGACAACTACTTTTTTTTTTTTTTTTTTTTTTTTGCAACAATCAATAGGCCTATTCCTATTCAGTTTCATCTTGCCTTTTATAGCCAGGAAGTTTAAACACAAGTTGCCCTTTCCAGTCAGTTTCTCTTCCTCTGACCTTCAACATGCAAACTGTCAAGTTTTCTAAAACAATAAGTTTCACTGTCAGTTCTTATTACTGTGTGTGATATATGTCTGTGTGTGTGTGCGTTTGTGTATGTGTGCATGTGTGTGTGTGTGCATATGTGTGTGTACGTGTGTATGTGTGTGTGTGTGTGTGTGTGTGTATGTGATATATATATAGAATATATTTTTATGCTGTAGATTCATAAAAAAATATTTAACTTAATTTAAACTAGTTACATTAATATTAACTAAAATTGCATGATAACGTTGTAAAAATTATAAAGGTGAAGAATAGTCTGGAGAATTGAACTAAGAAACCTCAAGTTTAATTTTAAAGCTTATAAAAGATATTACTGGATGTAACATTAAAATTAATAAGATAGACATCATTAAGTTTAATATTAAAACTTAAAAGATAAATAATATTCTATAAGACTGTATTAGGTTTAATATTAAAGTGAATATGATATATACCAGTAAATATAAATCTTGCTTGATAGATATTCCAGATATATTAAAGCTAATAAAATACACACCAACAGATATAAACATGAGTCCATTAGATTTAAAATTAAAACCTAGAGGACACACAATCCTCCATTAATATCAAAGCTAATAAAAATGTCCATTCTTTCCTCTTTTAAAAAAAAAATAAAGCTGTTAGAGATGCAAGTACCATGAAATACAAAAACCTATTAGCGATGAATTCTTACTAAGATGATCATTAGGATTTCTATGTTTTCATAATCAACATCACTGTGCTATAAACAGACACATACAAAAAAAAAAAAAAAAAAAAAAAAAGAAAAGCAAAACATCGTAACACTGCATGTAAAACACTTATAAACATAACAGTGAAAACCACAGATATATAAGAGACAATGTGAGACTGAGAGACTGTGAGAGAGAGAGAGAGAGAGAGAGAGAGAGAGAGAGAGAGAGAGAGAGAGAGAGAGAGAGAGAGAGAGAGAGAGAGAGAGAGAGAGAGAGAGAGAGAGAGAGAGCACAAAATTCCAATATACAAAATTAACAATAACAAAAAAAAAAACAACAAAAAAAAAATAGTAACATGGGGGGGTGCAAATCAATGACAAACAAAACACTGTAAAATGCTGGTATACAAGCGAACTGGAAGGAGAGAGAGATAAAAAAAAAAAACCCACACATACACAAAATTCCAAAAGATACAGTAAACAAGTGTGTGTGTAGTTTTGGTAAAAAGCCAGACTAATATACAATGTATTGCATGCCTGGGTCATCTCAACACTGCAACTTGTGGAATCAATGTAATCATCTGTGATAGCTTATCAGTGGAGTACAAACACCACCAGCCAAACATCAGATAAAACTGAGTGACAGTTTTTATAGAACTCAAGATTACATTCCTAAAATATGTTCTTTTTGGATTATTAAAAAAAATATATATATATAAAAAATTAGTGGATTTTGTTTTCCAACATTTTTAATTTTCTGGACTTGTTAGGTTTGTCTCTTGAAAGAATTTATTTCTCAAAATGTTTGGTTTGTTTGGTTTCTGATTTTAATTTATTTTATTTTATCTTATTTGTTTGTTTGTTTTTGTACTTGTTTGTCTTGAATTTCCAGGAGAATTCTGCAATGCAGACATATGATAATCTTAAAAATTAAAAAAAATTGAAATCTGTGACTGTATCTATTTAATAATAAATGGATTAAAATAAATAAATAAAATGAATGAAAAACAAAAAAGAAAGAGAACAAAAATTAAAAATTAAAAAAATTAAAAAAAGAAAGAAAATAATTTACCAGAATGACATCAGTTTAATTTACTGTCAATCATAGCTGAAAATTTAAATTATTTAATTTAATAATTTCACAAAATATGTATAACTACTTTTACTTGGCTTCAGTATATTTTGAAAATATACTATAATTATAATAAATAAAAAAAAATAAAAATAAAATAAAATAAAATAAAATAATAATAATAATAATAATAATTATTATTATAATAATAATAATAATAATAATAATAATAATACAAAAATTATATAAAACATTAATCAACAGCTTAGTACAAGAAAGGTTTACTAAATGGCAACAGTTTAATCACAAAATGAAAGCCATATCAGTAAATTACTTTACATACAGCAAATAGTGAAAAAAAATGAAAATATGATACGAGCGGAAAAGGTTAATGAAAGATAATAACATAGAGAGAGGAACCAAAAAAAAAATAAAAAAATTAAATAAAAAAAATCTTTTACATTTATCTCAAGGGAAGCAGAAATCAGGGAGATTTGCTGCAGAATGACAATGTATCTTGATTACTGAGTTTTAGTCAATATTTATGGCCTAATGTGCAACATTCTTCTTATATTGCACTTTTTTTTTTTACCAAGTTATCCATCAGTTTTAATATTTTTTTGTTATATTTCATGAAGTTAATGGATCCATGCAAATGGTTTTGCTAGCAAACAAATAAAAATAAAAATACAAATAAGAAGAAAAAAAAAAAAGATAAAAATTATAATAAACAAAAGAAAGAAAGAATAATAAGTAGTAATAATAATTATAAAAAAAAAAAAAAATCTTAAAAAAGTGAAAAAGAAAAACAATAAAAATATTAAAAAAGGAAAAAAAAAAAACATAAATAAAATTAATAATAAAAAAAATCTTTTCCAAACAGAATAAAAAAAAAAGTAATAATAAAAAATAAAAAACATGACTAATAAAGAAAGAAGAAAATGCAAAGATTGCTGTCTATCATATTTTTAAAAACCTTTTCTTGTCCATGTCATCAAAACATCATTTTCAAACACATCAAAACTTTACAGAAAAAAAAATACGATGAAAGAAAATTAATAATAATAATGCCATCGAAATTAAGTTCAATACATTGAAGCATTACCAATAACTTTAAACATTTTTTTTTACAAATCACCCTCTGACAAATTCATTTTCTGAGAATGGCGTTAATGTACCTTAATTCATGACGAATTTTACTACAACACATTCATGCCTTGTTCACAGATATTAATAAAAGAAATCTGTCCTAGACTGATTCACGCATGCTTCTCACATCGTCTTCACTAAAGTAGAAACTTGCTCTGAGTGTCTCAGAACTCAGTTTGTCAATAAACTGTTAAAAGTGGAAATCAAAATCGAGATCCTAACAGGCGCTGGTTCAATGGAATTCGGTCCGTGACAGATATAAAGATGGAAGATTTTTGCGTTAATTTTCAATAACTCTTCTTTAATGAGCGTGTTCTGTGTGACAGAATTGCTAAGTGTTGCTTTGGTGTTGTTCAGAATTGCTGAATGTTGTGATGAGAATTTTCCCAATGATGTTTTAAGACTTTCACTCGAGTGTTGAAAAATATGGTTTTATGTTAGACCAGGTATTAAAAATCACAGTACATTTTAAAGTGGTCTCAACAGAATGATTTTATATTTTTAAATGTTTTGTTTATCCATAAATATGAATGTTGTGATCAGAATTTTGCAATGATATTTTAAAAACAGTATAGCTTTATATTAGAATTTATTATATTAAAAATTTGATTATTTGTTTGATTGATCAGTCCATCCACAAATATGTTCATCATATGATTATATTTCTCTCAGTTTTTTTTTAAATTATGCTGGTTATATATAATGAAATGGATCATATGGTGTTACATCATATGAAGTTGGTCATATCTAGTCTTGTATTGACATAATTATTTATATTACCAAGATTATTGTATTGGTTCAACTGTTGATAAAACATATATGTTACCAAGTATGTTGTGTTGGTATAACTGTTGATAATACATACATTACCAAGTGTATTGTATTGGTACAAATGATGATAAAAGAAGTATGTTAACAAGCATGTTGTACTGATACAACTGTTGATAAAACAGGTATGTTACTGAGTATGTTGTATTGATTTAAGGGTTGACATTCCCAACTATATCACCAAGAGGGTTGTATTGGTATAACTGTTGATATTTCAAAGTAAGTTGCCAAAAATATTGCTAGAGTTATTTATCAGACTGACTAACTGTTACTCCTACCATGTGTATTGGTGAGGTTGACAAGGAATCCACAGGCAATAGTCCTCAGTCTCTGAGCTCCATCTACCTCACTGAGAAGCTGAGATCTCAACAATGCAAGAAGATTCTTCATAGTGTCAGCTTCGTCCATGGCATTGCGAGCAACATCTGCAATAAAATGTTAAAAAACTGGTAATATAATGTTGAAAATGTCAGTAGTAATAATTTTAAAATATACACAAACATGAAAAACTTTACAATAGCAATGGTAACAATATTATTAATAATAACAAAAGTAATAATAAAAATAGTGCCCTAAACAACACCAACACTGACAACAAAAATAACTACAACAACAATACCAGTAATAATAATAATAATAATAATAATATAGTTAAAAATGAAAATAATAATAACATATTAAATAAATAAATAAATAAATAAATAAATAAATAAGAAGAAAAACAAAAAAATAAAGTATAAAAAATGAAATCGAAGTGGCTTTCTCTTCTAAAGACCAAAATGTACTTTAAACAAATAAAACAGAAGTTAGTTAGTAGGAGTATTTGCTAAATTAGTTTTTTTTCATTAACCAACATGTTTCATTTAACACACAGAAAACACCTAACAGCCAATACATTAAACTCTGATTTCTTTCAACTTTGTGGGTTTCTTGGTGCCAAGAGTCTAATTCTCATGATGGTTAATTTTCTGAGGCAGTACAAGACTAAATCAGATTTGTTTTTGAGAATGTCACAAATAATTTACTTGACTGCTATTAAATAAACTTTCTAATGCATGAAGCTTAGAAGCATCAGGAGTAGTTTATAACATACTTCATATATACAGTAATATATATCTGCATACATATACATAAATGCATACACATGTACATACCAACATACTATCCACACACATTTACACACACACACACACACACAAGCTTACACACACACACTCAGACACACACACACACACACACACACACACACACACACACACACACACACACACACACACACACACACACACACACACACACACACACACACACACACACACACACACACACACACACACACACAGTATCACCTATATCTTCATCTATTCTAAAGTCATTAAAACATTTAAATCAATAACAAATTAAAAAAAAAATAAACTGGACATGTTTCATTTCACTTCAGTAAAACACCATGATAAAGATGCAAGAGGTGCAAAAAAAAAAAAAAAAAAAAAAAAAAAAAGATAAAATAAAAAAAGATAATTAAATAAAAAGAGAAAGAGAAAAGATCATACAAAAAAATAAAAAAAAACGTTTAAAAAAAGGTAGCTAAAGTGTTTTTAAATTGGTTTTTTTCGTTGTTGTTGTTTTTTGTTTGTTTGGTTAGTAGGGTTTTTTTTAGTTTAGTTGTTTTTTTTGCAGTCACAGATCCAACACTGAGTTCATTAAAAGCGTGGATGTGACAGACCAATAAGCATCATGGGAAGGAAGTCACGAGACACGTAATGGATCAGTGTAGTTGATGTGTGGAGTGCGTGACAAGGCAATAATGCATTTCCTCCAACGTGCGAGATGTCAGTTTTACCATTACAGCCCAAGTGGACATTTGACTGGTCACTGGTGATGGTCAGAGTATAAAACTTAAAAAATACTGTTAGTTATTTCTGAAATAAAAAAGGTATTAATAGCAGAAGGATCGATATAGGAAACATTCCTTTTCCTGGAAAGAATTTAGAGACTGTGCCCAAGACAGGCGTGCTTGATGTTATGGAACCTTATGAAAAATAGCCCATGTCATTACCCAAATTTAACACAAAATGTGTTTTTTTTAAATTCTAACCAGTTAATGATAATCACAAACATAAGCCTGAAATAATAATGAAATAACAGTAGAAGCTTTTTATAACTTAATACTTGTGCATTTATGGAACTGAAATGAATTTTTACAAAAAAAAAAAAAAAAAATAAAAGTAAGATTAATTTTTCAAAAACTAAAAATAAAAGTAATTTTACAAAAAATGCAAATATTTTCAACGTCTCATTTCAGAGAAAAACATGATTTTATCTATTTCTGGTAAAATATTTGTAAAACTTTAAACAAATATTTCCACTGGCAAAACAGATCAGAATTCACATAAAATATACATATTAAACTTTTAGAATAAAGATACTTATGATAAAAACATCAAGAATTCTTTGAGTTAAAAAAAAGAAGAAAAAGATAACCAATTTTTTATAATGTCACAAGCAAGTTAAATTATAATTTTTCAAATTATTTTTTATTGATTTACTTTTTAAATCTTTGACAACAAGCAAAATATTAAATATCTAAATAACATTTATCTTCATTTATGTTGACAGTATTAAGATATTATTTTTTAAAACTAAAATGAAAGAATTTAAAGAATTTTTTACAGAATTTTTTTTTTTTTTTTTTTTTAACAATTTAAAGAATATTTTTGGAAAGATACAGCTGACAGGAACTGCATATAAATTAAGTGATAGCAAATGGAGATTTTAAAAGCACAATCTTAATATCGCCATGGTAACGGACGGTACTGCCGATATAATTCCACGATATAATTTCACTCAGCTGTCACAAAAAGGATGGTGGCAAAGCACTTCAGGAATGTTTGGGGCCGAATTTAATACATACTCTTAGCAGACATTTCATAATCTGCGGAGTATTAATTTATTTTAATGACTCGACATTTCAGACAGATTAAAACTGTGTGCGGTGATAACAAGTGTAGCAGTTGGTTCATTTAGAGTTTACGATGTGATAAAAGCAAACAGTTTCTGGAAATAAAAACAAGAAGTAGAAATAAACACAAGGTTCTGACCCATGATTTGTGTTCTCTAAAAAAATATTTAAAATTAATAGCAAGAGCAAGAAAAAAAGAAGAAAAAAAAAACAACAACAATAAAAAACAGCATGTAGAATGACAAATATATTTCAGATATATTTCTTGCATCCATTAAAACATTCAATCATAGACACATGCATATTTGCACCCCATCACCATACATAAAACACAAACACAAACTTGAGCATTTACTTTCAAACATTTTCATACCTTTCTCTGACACCTTTTAGCCTATCCATGCTGGAGTATTGTTAAACATTTATTCATTCATTCATTCATTCATTTAAACATTCATTCACATTCACATCCAAACACACCCACACAAACACTGCAAAAATAAGAATATATAAACCTAACTCTAGTTGAGACAAGATAGAAAAACATGAGAGATGACTTGTACTCAGTTATGTTTCCTCAAATAAAATTACATTAGTCCTTAAAAGAAAGATAAAATAACAAAAATCCATCTGAAAACCATTTTAAATCTCTGTACCATATAGTTTCATATTATTCCTGTACAAGGATTGGATCCCAGAACCTGACAAGTGAAAGTTTAGTGACCAGTGCATCTCTACAAAATAACAATGCTGTCTGATTACATTATCTATTTAGTTTCACAAAGGATTTCGTTATGTGAGTTTTCTCTCTGGAAGGGATAGTGGGTAACTGAATTTGTAAAACTGTCAAGTCAAAGTAATAGAATTGGAGTCAGAATGGTGATATAATTGAAGAAAAACACTGACAGACAGTGAGAAACAGACAGACGCACATATGTACATACATACATACATATATACACAGACATAACACCCCCACACACATACACACCTAACAGACCAGTTATTTATAAAAAAAAATATATATATATAAGTACAAAAAAATTAAATTAAAACAAAACACAACAAAATAAAATTAATAAAAGAAAAAAAAAAATAAAAGAAAGAAAGAAATTAAATAAATAAGATAAAAACCTTTCAGAACAAGAAATAATCAATTCTGATATCTTATTTACAACACATCAAATGTTTTTATCATTATATACTGACATCATCCGAAACCAATTACACAGTAAAAACACTTCCACATCATTGCTACAAATTACAACGTACATCTGCTACGCTAACAGCTACCTGCTGCCCAGTTTTATGCGATGTGCAGGAACTTAACTGCAATTATAGATAAAGAATTGCCTATCTCAAAGATAAAAACTCTTTCATTCCGAGTAACGTATCAAAACCATTTAACATGTCAACCTGGAAACTCTTAATAAAAATTCTGTTCTGGTATTAATAAAATATATAAAGTATCATTTGAAAATAATTCAACATCCTAATTTTGAAATTCCATTTGTGAGAAAGGAGTCCATGGTGAAATTATTTTATAAAGTTTATAAAGTACTAATTAAAAAATAATTCAATAATTTAATTTTGAAATTCCATTGGGAAATCTGTTAAAAAGATCCTGGTAAAACTATTTTACTTGTTTTTGTAAAATTTACAAAGCATTATTTAAAAATAAATCAACAGCTTAGTATTTTAAATTCTGTTGTAAACTTTAAAACAAAGATCCTGTTATGAAATTTTGTTCTTATAAAACATTTTAAGTGTTATTTAAAACTTGTTCATTGTAAACCATTGAAAGAAAAATAATGTATGTGTGTGTGTGAATGAGGGTGCATATATGAAAATTGTGCGTATGTTTTCAAAGAGTGTGTGTGTGTGTGTGTATCTAAGTAAGAAATGGCAGTAAGTGTGAACAGTTTAACACAAAGTATAAAAAAACAAAAAAACAAGTAGTGTGTTAGTGTGAGTGTATGCGTGTGTGTGTGTGTCTGTGTGTATGTGTGTGTGTGTATATGTGTGTGTGTGTTTGTGTGCATGTGTGTGTGTGGGTATGTGTGTGTGAATACATGCATAAAAAAAAGACAAAGCATTGAAAAAGGAAAAGAAAGGAATAGGAAAGAAGAAAAAAGTTGAAAAAAGAAAAAACAAAGTAAAAAACAAACAAAAAACATGAGAAAAGATGCAACTGAAAAAAAACAGCAACATGTGAAAAGACAAGAAAGGAAAAAAAAATAAGAAAAGAAAGCAAGAAACAAGAACAAGGAAAAGTTTAAAGGACAAAACAGTCTTTGTTTGGCTTGCTATAAAACACAAACAAATCTATGAGATCTGTGTTTTTCTGTTAAACTCTAATGATAAGAAAGATGGCCAGCTTTGTTATTATCATCATTAGTAATATCATTTTTTTTATCACAGTCTTCATCTTAAAGTTTTGGACTCACCGTTTTCAAAGCAGATGTTACCCAGAGCTCTGCACGCTTGAGTGCTCACACCAATGTCATCCGACTGTAACAGCTGAACCAGCGGAGGGACAAAGTTCAGATCCACCAGTGGCTGTCTGACAGATTCTGAAAAATAATAATAATAATAATAATAATAATAATAATAATAATAATAGTAATAGTAGTAATAATAATAATAATAATAGTAGTAGTAGTAGCAGCAGTAGTAGTAGTAGTAGTTAGTAATAGTAGTAGTTGTAATAGTAGTAGTAGTTGTAGTAGCTGTAGTAATAGTAGTAGTAGTAGTAGTAGTAGTAGTAGTAGTAGTAGTAGTAGTAGCAGCAGTAGTAGTAGTAGTAGTAGTAGTAGTAGTAGTAGTAGTGGTAATAGTAATAAATATTTAAACAAATGAAAATGTGGAGGTTCAAAACTGAGATCAACCAATGGTTGTCTGACAAAGTTTGAAAAAAAAAAAAAAAAATGAATAAACAAATGAAAACAGATATATATCAACAACAACAACAACAATAATAATAATGAAATTTAAAAATTAAATTTAACAGAACAAGCAGAGGGACAAAACCATGATCTACCAATGCCTGTCTGACAAATTCTGAAATAGTAATTGTTTTCTTTAATAATCATATAAGAAAATAATAACATTAATGTTGTATTGTTTATGTTATGATATGAATGTTATAATGAATAAAAGCAAAAAATAAAGGGTGAAATGTTTTATATATTGTTTTTTTTTCCTTCTTCTGAAAAGACTTAATGTTATGTCAAAATAGTTTGAAATATCTAGTTATTGTTTTATTTTTAGTATCAGGGAAAAAGAAATAAATGGTTTTCTAAATATATACTTTGATAAAACTTTATGATATGAAATATGAAACTGATATTTTTTATTCTTATATGTATGTTGTTTTCTTATAACACCACTGCTAATATAATCTTTAACATAATAATATTATCTTTTTAAAGAAACTATTATTCACATTTTAACTAAATATTACAGTGAAAACACACACACACACACACACACACACACACACACACACACACTTGATAAATTTAAAAAAAAAAAAAAAAAAAAAAAAGCACATTGTGATGAATTTCTTAAAGGTCTTTGAAACAGTTGTGTAATAGTATTGTTCATCAAAACTAAGAAGATATTGAAAAGAGGAAGTATTGGCTAGGGATGATTCCACTGGTAAATGAAAGACATATTTATGCAGATTAATTCTACACACTCCACCTAGCAGCAAGACTGGAAAATTGGTCAATTAGGTTTTATATGGAAAAAAATGAAGAAAAAAGAAGTTGTAAAAGCTTGTTTTCAAAGGAATAAGCTTATAGATTTTTCTTTTCTTTCTTTTTAGGTTATATTTGTATATAGGTGTTTGTATTTTATTTAGTTTATTTTTTGTTTATTTTCTTTTCATTGGTTTTTTGTAATTTTTAAAATATTTTACATTTATTTTAACATATTATATATATATATATATATATATATATATATATATATGCATACATATATATACATACATACATACATACATATATATACATAATACATACATACATACATACATATATAGATACATGTATATATATAATTTTGCTTGAGTATGTATGTATGTATGTATATATATAAAATAAACACACACACACACACACACACACATATATGTAAAAAAATGGAGAATAATCATAACTGAATTAGTGAAAATTATCAGCTACAAGGTGGAGGATGACAGTTATATTAATTGTAAGATGAATATCCTCAGAGTTTTAATTTAGACTTGGAATTCTGAAGACTGCTTAACAATAGTTAAGTTTGTTCTATTCTGTTTACTTTCAGTCTGGTTTCATTTCCTGAATTTTAATTTGTTATTCATATCAAAATTTTTTTTGAGTTTTAAAATTTTAATATTTCAGTAAAAATGTACAGCTGTGAAATTTTTAGTTCTTTGAGTACTTCAGTCAAATACATGACATGAAATTTAAAAAAAATGAAAATCTTAAAGAAAAAGAAAATGCAAAACAAGAATGGAAAAAAAGAAGAAAAAAATGATAACAGAAGAAAAAGAAGAAAAGATAAATTATGAAAATGAAAGAAAAACAACATTAGTTGGGATTTTTCAGCAAATTAAATTTTCTTGAAACTGAAAAAAACTATGAAATTCGTTCACCCCACCCCTGACTGAGGTATTCATATGACTGGCAATCCAGTTATTCACTTGTGAAGATTGGACTGGAATCGAGAGAGAATCATTTCCAAGACAGAATTATTCTGCCTCAAGTTGTTTTGTTATCTACAAACTGAGCAGTAATTGAATTTTTCAAGCAGAAAACTCTTTTTCAGACCACAGTTCCTAGTACTCTAACTTAATTTGCTTCCAATCAAACCTGTCAATTGAGAATCAGTGGGGACTGTTAATGATGAATTTCAAATCAAGATGAACAAGTTACTAATTTGTTTTTTGTTTTTAATTTTTAAAAAAAAGACCCCAAAAAACACATTCTTGCTTTAACTGGACTGCAAAAGTCAAGGAATTCTTGACTCCAGCATTCAGAATTCTCTGAAGTATTTAAATTTCACAGTTTTGTATTTTTATTGAAGTAATTTTCATAATTGTTTCTAACTAAAGCATTCAAATTTTGCTTGAAATAGATTCTGTTTAAGTATTAAAATTTCAGTCTGGTACTGATACAAAGTATGTAAATTTCACAGTCTCGGATTATAAAAAGAAATATTTAATATTAAATTTAACAATTTTTCATTTTGAAAAAGTATTTAAATTTTAGTTTTGGATTAAAATAAAGTATTGAAATTTCACAGCATTGTATTTTTATTAAACTTATTTAAATGTCCAGTTTAACCAAACATAAATAAAGAAAGAAAAAAAAAAAAAAAAAAAGAATGAAAGAATGAAAGAAAGAAGAAAGAAATATAAAAGGAAATTTTTGTTTTAACTGTACATAGTATTAAAATTTCATTTTAATAAACAATAATTTTAACTGTATACATTTTCAATCTTTAATAAAACAACAACAACAACAATAACCCCACCAAACAAAAAAAAAACAGTACAAAAGAACAAAACACCTGCTTTTTAAACAACTCATTTTTGTCAATATAAAATTACTGAAGTCTTTAGCAAATACTGGCATTCAAACAACCCATTAACATCCATTCTCCATGACTGAAATAAAACTCTATTTTCAGAACGATTCATTTATTAACCAACATTCCACTGTTTCAGATCAAACCTCTTTCAATTTACTGAAGGTTCTAATAAACAGTCATATATTAACTCAATTCAGTCTTATCTATTAAATTAACTGTTTTTATTATTTTTGGTTTGTTATTTGTCTTGGGACTTAAGTAATTGTCAAAACAACATGAGGAACATCCCACCGTCACCCCTAGTTTCCTCTGACTGATGTTAGAAGTTGTCAAACAGAGAGGAAATACAGAATGGAAACTGCTGTACCATGTGGTATCAAGCAGGACAAAAAACAGAGGAAAAAGATCACCTAGATTTTACATGCCTGGCATTTTCTGAGATTTAGAATGGGGAAACAAGCTAAATCAGACCTTAACACTTCAAACAAAAAAAACAAAAATCCCATTCTGGCTTTTGCTCTATTTTCTTAATTACATCATCCTAAGTAATGACTGGTTACTGTGGCTTAAAGCAAAATTAACTTGAAAAAGAAAAAAAAAGAAGAAAATAAAACAGAAAGAAAAGATAGATATTGAATCAAGATGGCAAAGTGAAGAAATAATGTGGAAAAATATCCAATTAAAAGAGATAAAGAAATATTTTTAAAAATTATTATCAGATTAACTATATAACAAACAATGCAAGGATAAGGTATGTTTATTGAAGATTATCCTATTTACTTTGAGTTAACTTCAGCTAAACAGCTACCATTTTTAATTCCTTTCAGATTATTCACAAATTCTTGCACCATCAACAAAACTGTTTATGTAGTTTATTTTAACTAAAACCTGGTTTTTACAGTCAACTTGTTTTAGGGATTAAAGAATCAGTTTATTTTGGAATTCAAGTTCTTTCCAGAAAAATGTTCTTTCCAGTCATGACTTTGAGGAGAAAATACCTGACAAGGTAATGCATTCCTAGTTGCTGTTTGTTGTCAGCATTCACCAGATGTTGGACGTCATGAAGTGTTATTTCTAGAAACTGTTAGCAACAGTGCAGTTAACAGTACCCAGTGAACACACACACACACACACACACACACACACACACACACACAGAGAGACATGCAATATATATATATATATATATATATACACACACACACATACATAGTATATTTCATTAGAATTAACACTACCCCTTAGTGAACACACACACACAGAGAGACATGCAATATATATATATATACACATAGTATATTTCATTAGAATTAACACTACCCAGTACTTAGTGAACACACACACAAACACACACACACACACACACACAGAGACATGCAATATATATATATATATATATATATATATATATATATAGTATATTTCATTAGAATTAACATTACCCAGTACTTAGTGAACACACACACACACACACACACGCAGTATATATATATTAATATATATTGTATATTTCATTACAGTTAACAGAAAAAATCATAATATATAATATTATATATACACACACACACGTTTTCTTTCTAGAAACTGTTAATAAGAGTGGAGTTAATAATAAACCATACTCAGAGAACACACACATATACACACATGCACAGACACACTAACAGATACACAGAACCACATTCTTGCTCACATAACATACACATTTATTAAAATAACACATACTCATATGACACATATGTACTTTTTTCGTTATTAAAACAATTTCTTTTAGTAATGGTAACTAACCAATAAAACCAATACATTTGATTTCTTCATTAAACACAGAAAAATATAACAACAACAACAACAACAACAACATCAAGAACAAAAACATATCCAGCACATATTCATTTAACTACAAATGAACAAAAACATATCCAGCACATATTCATTTAACTACAAATTAATACTGTCTTTATTTTAAATATATAAGAAATCCATTTAAAAAAAAAAAAAAAAAAATAGAAATAGGATATTAATAATTATTATTTCACTAGTGATGGTTTTTTTGTTGGTTTTTTTGTTTGTTGATCACTAATTAAAATCTACACCACTGAGGTGACATTGTGTGTGTATTATCAGAACTAGTTTTGGCTGTTTTCAGGAACTGTCTCCTTGCCATAGTAACACATAATTAAAATGCAGACAACACAATATGAGCTGAATGATAGGAAATGGAAATGGAGATTTTCAAGTCTCAGTGTATAAATAATGAAAGAGATTTCATTCGAAGTAAAATTACAAATAGCTAATGAAAACAAAGCTTGTTACCACTCCAATTAATAACACTGATGACATTTAGAACAGATCTCCTTCGGCCATAATACATCCTGAATTTTAACTATTATTCTTGAGAAGATATCTGGGATCTAGGATATAGTATTATTCTAACCTATCTGAAAATTTTGTCAGAAGATGGTAACAATATGTAATTTAATACATACTATATATACATATATTTTATATTTTTACTTTGGCAACATTTAGATATCCTTAATGTTTGTAGGATACTACATGGTATCTTTGTTTTAACTAATTCTGCTCAGAAGTGGAAACACTTAGAACAGATATGTTTTTCTATTCAAATACATCCAGGATCTTTATCTTTTTTAGCTGGTTCTGGTAGGATCTGGGAATATGTAGAATAGTTATATCGTTGTGTTCTAATATATCTAGGATACTTTAGCATCATTACCTATTTTAGGTGATTCTGCTAGGAGCTAAGGACATTTAGAAGAGATATTGCTATGTCTTATTATATCCAGAATACTGTAATATCTTTACATGTTTTAGCTAATTTTTCTAGAAGTTGATGACATATCCTTGTGTTAGAATATATCTAGGATACTGTAATATCTTTACCTGTTTTAGCTAATTCTTCTAGAAGCTGATGACATATCCTTGTGTTCTAATATATCTAGGATATTACAATATCTTTACCTGTTTTAGCTAATTCTTCTAGAAGCTGATGACATATCCTTGTGTTCTAATATATCTAGGATACTACAATATCTTTACCCGTTTTAGCTAGGATTCTTTAGTATCCTTGTGTTGTTATATATAGGATACTATAATATCTTTACCTGTTTTAGCTAGTTCATCTAGCAGCTGAGAATACATAGAACAGATGTCCCTGTGTTCTAATATATCTAGGATACTTTAGTATCTTTACCTGTTTTTGCTAATTCTGCTAGGAGCTGGGAACATTTAGAAGAGACATCTTTGTGTTCTGATTCTGTGAGAAGTTTGTGCACACTGTCCAGGATCCCAGAATTTACCACAGTCTGAGTAATATCCTCTCTCTCATCATCTGAAAATAACCCAGACAGAAAATTAAATATAATTGTCATTCCTAGAATTAGTCTCTTTATTTATATGTAATAATCAGATTCAAATAATTTGAAAATTAAATAATAATAATAATAATAATAATAATAATAATAATTAATAAAATCAAAAATAAAAATAATAGTAAAAAAGATATTTTTCAATGAAACTCAAGTTTGATCAATGCTAATTAATTACTTTGTGAAGGAAATTCTGTATTAAAGATACTATTGTTATTAGTGTGCGGTGATATTTTAAAATCAAGAATTTAAAATTTTTAATTATATTATTTAATATTGTTTTGTCTTTTTATTTTATTTTATTTTTTTAAATTCACTGCTAATTCATTTTGTTTCTTGTGTAAATGTCAATAAATGCATTTTAAAAATAATTAAATTAAAAATATTTTTTTTTTTTTAAAGTGGGAATTTGAAGAAAAATTACATTACAACTTTATTGATTTTCTTTACTAAACAAAAAAAAACAACAACAACAAAATATGCAAAAACAAATGTGTTTCTCAATTTTTTAAAAGACTGAGATAAAGAAAATTCATAAATCAATAAGATGGGAAAAGCAGTTTTACCAATGTTGACAACTACCAAAAAAAAAAAAAAAAAAAAAAAAAAGTAACAATTATAAAAAATATATATACTTAAAGAAAGAAAGAAAATATATAATGGATAGAAAAGGTATACCCTTGCTTAAAACTGACTTTATTTAACCACTACAAATAATTGAATAATCATGGTCACAAATAAATCACATGGAGCAATGGCTGGAATGGAATAAACAAAAATCCAAATAACTGGAACTCTGGGAAGGACTGATCTCATGACCAATCACACAGCAAATCAGAAATACGTCCCAGAATTCCTTGTTGTTTTGTAAGCAGTTCTGTTTTTTTCTAAAATCTTGTCTAAACTGATCAGAATGAATGGATAAACAGATTAATAAAAATAATAAAACCCAGTAAACTGATTAAGACATTCATGTCTGGACCAGTCAGAATAATTACTGATGATCTGTGATCACTGCGGTTGTCAGTAAAATTGGGCTTCATTATACCAGTCAAAGTCACATCAAGTTAATGGAGCAATTTCAGATCAGTAAAAATGTTTTTTTGATGAAAGGAAAATTACCAGGTCAGTCATAAACTTGTTTTTGAGTAAACTGAGAAGTTTGCCTGTGTTGGGCAGAATTCTCTGGTGAAATGTAGGGTAATGGTTGAATTGTTCTTTGATAGGTTGAATGAATGAAGGAATATTTAATGACACTTCAGTGCAAAGATGTCCCAAAAGTCACCGTCTATTCTGAGAAGTAATAGAAAGTGTAAGTCGTGGAAGTGTAGGTATACTGATACAAAATTAGCAGAATCAGGGGGTTTTCGTCCTGGGTAAATGTAATTTTCTGAAAAAGATTCAAAGGTGAATGAAGCTGAACTAGTTTATGAAGTGCAGAGTCAGAATATAGTTGATGTTTTGTATCTCACAGACAGAATTTTTTACATTTAAATTGCTTTAAGAACATTTTGGAGATGTTTAAAATTTAATGATTTTGTTTCAGTATATACTTTCATGACTTACTTTTGTTTTTTCTAAAAATACCTATTATTTCTCAAAATATCTTTTAGGATACTCTATATTAGGAGTGGTACAGAAGTGAATCTATAAATATTAATAAATCTTTTTATCTTCTTCCTTAGCATTTTACACTCTTGAAACAAAATTCTGATATATGACAGGCAAAAATTCAACAGTTCATTGATGTGGTTCTTCTGAAATTATTTCAGTATAATTTAAAACTTTATCACACAATTTCATTCATCAAGGATTAAATGTCTTTACAGATCTGGTGATTTTATTCTTTGTCTTCCTCTTGTTTCATTTACCTAAAAAATAATTTCATTAACAATGGCCAAACCATTCATCAGTTTAAGAAGAACTGTTTTGATGGATTAAACAAACAAAATAATGTTTAATTTGAGCATGTATAAATGTACAAGCTGTAAATAGTAACAGAGAGGTACACCTAAGTGTGTGAAAGTTTATATGTGGAATCTGTCCACATATCCACAGTATTTTGCTTTCTTGTACACAAGTCTTTGGTGAAATGATAAGTACGTATTCTTAACAAGGAAACTTTTAAATAATTCTTTTATGGAATTAATCTTATGTAACATTTTGTTATCTTTGAAAAAAAAAAAAAAAAAAAAAAAAAAAAAAAAAAAAAAAAATTCTGAAAAAATTAACAATCAAATCAGCTTTTAGAAAATTTCAGATAAAATGTTGCAGTTGACTTATTTTTGATGAACAAAGTACATCTAATAAGTACAATGGGTCCAGTATGTTTTTCTACTTATAAAACCATTTCACTAATCAGACTAAAACATATTTAACTATTCATGTTTTAGAGAGAGAGAGAAAAAAACAAAACAAAAATAAAATAACAAAACAAAACAAAATAATAATAATAATTAACAATATCACATCATATATTTTGAATAGATCAGATAAAATGTTCTAGCTAAAGTGTTATTAATAAACCAGTAAATAGAGAGTATAATAAATCCAGTATTTCTGGATCAGTTAACTGAAAAAACACACAAACACACACACACACACACACACACACGTGTACTGATTTTATATATATATTTGTACTAATAACATCTTTGGACTAAACAAACAAATCTAACTAAACCTAATTTTAAATGCATTTTATTTAATTCTTTCTTGTTATCAGTCACTTTACTGAATGTAACAGACAATTACAGGCAGTACCAACAAAGGTGAAACAAACTAGCACTAATTGCTGATACATGGTTACTAACAGGTATGCATATGGTAGATACATTAACACTAAATTCAGGAACATGGACCAGTACAGGATGTATGGTAAACACACTAACACCGATTTCACTGTGATTAGTGAAGAAAATACATCAACAAGTAGTATATAATCACTAGAAGATAAACACAAGATAAATATATTAATATTAAACATTTTTGATCCAGATCTATGCTGGATGAAATGATAATCTGTGTAATTAAAGTGAGAATATATCAGATCTACCCTCTCAGCTTTCAGCATACATTTTCTATTTTGTAATTGTTATTTTTTTCAATAATATATTCCCTTTAAAAAAAAAAAAAAAAAAAAAAAAAAAAAAAATCAACTAAATTTTGTTTTAAAGTTACTATTGATATTGTAAGGAGCTTCTTTATTGTTAAGTTATTAAAAAAAGAAAAAATGCATTCAGTATACAACAAATTTGTCTTCAACAGCATTTAACTTCTTGTAAAAACATTTTTCTTAGTAATTAATCACTTTATGTGCCTGTACAAATTTATTTTTTAATTAATTCAACCATTTATCTTTTCCCCTGATCTGTCTTCCATTTTTCAATACATAAAAAAAAACAAAAAAACAATTAAAAAACCTTTTGGCACCTAACACTAATTTGACTGCATGTACATTTTACCATAAATTGCAGGAACATGACAACCAGACGTTAAACAGAAGATAAATAGAATGTACTAATTACAGTTACACAGAAACTAGCAGATAAACACAAGATAAATAGAATGTACTAATTACAGTAACACAGAAACTAGCAGATAAACACAAGATAAATAGAATGTACTAATTACAGTTACATAGAAACTAGCAGATAAACACAAGATAAATAGAAGTACTAATTACAGTTACACAGAAACTAGCAGATAAACACAAGATAAATAGAATGTACTAATTACAGTAACACAGAAACAAGCAGATAAACACAAGATAAATAGAATGTACTAATTACAGTTACACAGAAACTAGTAGATAAACACAAGATAAATAGAAGTACTAATTACAGTTACACAGAAACTAGTAGATAAACACAAGATAAATAGAATGTACTAATTACAGTTACACAGAAACTAGTAAATACAAGATAAATAGAATGTACTAATTACAGTTACACAGAAACTAGCAGATAAACACAAGATAAATAGAATGTACTAATTACAGTTACACAGAAACTAGCAGATAAACACAAGATAAATAGAATGTACTAATTACAGTAACACAGAAACTAGCAGATAAACACAAGATAAATAGAATGTACTAATTACAGTAACACAGAAACTAGTAAACACAAGATAAATAGAATGTACTAATTACAGTAACACAGAAACTAGTAAACACAAGATAAATAGAATGTACTAATTACAGTTACACAGAAACTAGTAAACACAAGATAAATATAATGTACTAATTACAGTAACACAGAAACTAGCAGATAAACACAAGATAAATAGAATGTACTAATTACAGTTACACAGAAACTAGCAGATAAACACAAGATAAATAGAAGTACTAATTACAGTTACACAGAAACTAGCAGATAAACACAAGATAAATAGAATGTACTAATAACAGTAACACAGAAACTAGCAGATAAACACAAGATAAATAGAATGTACTAATTACAGTTACACAGAAACTAGTAGATAAACACAAGATAAATAGAAGTACTAATTACAGTTACACAGAAACTAGTAGATAAACACAAGATAAATAGAAGTACTAATTACAGTTACACAGAAACTAGTAGATAAACACAAGATAAATAGAAGTACTAATTACAGTAACACAGAAACTAGTAGATAAACACAAGATAAATAGAAGTACTAATTACAGTTACACAGAAACAAGTAGATAAACACAAGATAAATAGAATGTACTAATTACAGTTACACAGAAACTAGTAAACACAAGATAAATAGAATGTACTCATTACAGTTAAAGATAAACACATGATAAATAGAAGTACTAATTACAGTTACACAGAAACTAGCAGATAAACACAAGATAAATAGAATGTACTAATTACAGTTACACAGAAACTAGTAGATAAACACAAGATAAATAGAATGTACTAATAACAGTTACATAGAAACTAGCAGATAAACACAAGATAAATAGAAGTACTAATTACAGTTACACAGAAACTAGCAGATAAACACAAGGTAAATAGAATGTACTAATTACAGTTACACAGAAACTAGCAGATAAACACAAGATAAACAGAATGTACTAATTACAGTTACACAGAAACTAGCAGATAAACACAAGAAAAATAGAATGTACTAATTACAGTTACACAGAAACTAGCAGATAAACACAAGATAAATAGAATGTACTAATTAGTTACACAGAAACTAGCAGATAAACACAAGATAAATAGAATATACTAATTACAGTTATATAGATTTAACAGTTAAACACAAGATAAATAGAATGTACTAATTACAGTTACATAGATTTAACAGTTAAACACAAGATAAATAGAATGTACTAATTAGTTACACAGAAACTAGCAGATAAACACAAGATAAATAGAATGTACTAATTACAGTTACACAGAAACTAGTAGATAAACACAAGATAAATAGAATGTACTAATTACAGTTACACAGAAACTAGTAGATAAACACAAGATAAATAGAATGTACTAATTAGTTACACAGAAACTAGTAGATAAACACAAGGTAAATAGAATGTACTTATTACAGTTACACAGAAACTAGTAGATAAACACAAACAGTTACACAGAAACTAGTAAGTAAACACAAGATAATTAGAATGCACTAATTACAGATAAATGATTTAACAGTTAAACACAAGATAAACTGAAAAGGCTGAACATTTCTGAGATGAATCTGATAAAATCTACTCCAACACTGCCTATCTCAAGATCTTGAGATAAACCCAACAAATATATGTCAATCTTAAAATCCTCCAACACTGCCTATCTCAAGTCATCTTGGAGTATTCTAGTATATAATTACTCATCCAGGCGTTCAGACTTAAAGAGAAAACTGCACATACCCACTTAAGATAAATATCACCTGAACAGAAAATTACATACACCCATTTAGATAATGATAAGATGAACAGAAAATACACCCATACCCATCTAGATAACGTACACTGAAAATTACCGATACCCAGTTTTAAATTTTCAAGATAAAAAAAAAAAAAAAACACGAATGTACTAATTGCTGGTGCACTGTGACTTTTGCACAGATGGGAAAGGATGTCTTGGCATGAGAGTTCATCAGATGGAGATTTTGTCTAACACTGCAACAGTTAAATCAATCATTATTGACATTCTGCAGATACACAGGACCTGAACGGAATACTCTCGAATGCAGTCAGGCCACAGGGGAGTGATTTGTAACGTCTCTTACTAGCATTCGACATCCAGTTTCTGTCCAGAAACATAAAAATAAACTCTGTGTCAAATAAAATATTAAAAAATATTTGCAGTGTAATATTAAGTGTTTGTTTTGAACACACACATGCACACCCACTCCTAGTTAGACAAACATGTTCGTGAATATATTTATTTTGTTATTTTGTTCTTTTTATGTGAAAAATAAGGATAAATTCAATTATATAAATAATTTTTTTATTTTAAAATTTAAAATCTTTATTTATTGATTATTATTATTATTATTATATTACATAAATGCAAATTAAAAACACAAACATGTTTATGAATATATTTATGCTGTTGTGTTGTTCTTTTTATCTGAAAAATAAGGATAAATTTAATTCTATAATTACAATTTTTTAATTTAAAATTTAAAATCTTTATTTATTGATTATTATTATTATTATATTACATAAATGCAAATTAAAATTCACTGTCAGACTAGTAAGGAAAAATAAATTCATAGTCACATCTCAAGTACATGGCTTTCTTCATTATCAAGTAACAGCTTATTTAATGTGGTTGTAATAGTCTTGAGTATTTGCTCAAGACAGCTGTTAATACAGAAATGTAATTAAATAATATTGTAAGTTAAGAATAGAACATCCATGAGTTGATTGATTTACACAAAGAAAATTTATTATTAAATAATAAAAGTTAAGAAGTGCAGTCTTACACTGAAGATCTAAAATTGCAACAAAATGTATTTTAATTATACATATTTTGAATAGAATAATAACAATAATAATAATAATAAATAACAACAACAACAGTAATAACAATAATAAAAATAATGATAATAATAATAATAATAATAATGATAATGATCATGATAAGAATAATAACAATATTAATAATATTAATAATAATAAGAAGAAGAAGAAGAAGAAGAAGCATTTAACCATTTGGTTAAAATATTTTACAGCTGTATACTTGAATTCTGACAGAGAACTTAAGAGAATGTTTAGAGAAAAATTTCTCTTTAGATAGTTATCAGCCAACTTTCAACTATCAAAGAAAATAAAATAATAATAATAATAATATTAACTATTTTATTAACCATACCATAAAAATATAACACCAGTTCTAACAAACTTTTGGAACAAATAACAATAAATAGCAATAAAAACAAAAAATGTCTCCTTCAACGAAGGAAAGAATAAATTAATATTTAAAAAATGTTCAGTCTTAACATCGAAAGTCATCTATATTCTGGTATTTTGATCCCTTAACAGAATATGACATCTTCCATTATTCTGCAGTAACATAAAGGATTTCTTATATGAATTTTCTGGGATAGAGCAGCACATACCATAAATAAATAAGCTGAAGTGAAAGAGAGTTAGCTACCAAAGATACAAGAGAGGATTGATCCTGCAATCCTTCATACCTCAAGCCAGTATTCTAACCCTTCAGCTACAGTACACTTAATCTAACAACTGAGCTAATATAAGCTTTTACTGCAACCTTCCCCATCCAAATTCCCCTACCAAAAACAATCAAACAAAACAAAGTCAACCTTAAGTGAAGAACGGCATGAAACAAGAAGAAAGAATATGCTAATTAAGAATGTTGGAGCAATGCAAGGTTTGTTGTTCAGTTTCAGTGTTGCATAGACAAGAATCTTGTCTTTATTTTTTACAGTTATTAGATGTCTTTTGCCAGGAATACTGTAGAGAGTCAGAACTGTGTTAAATGTTGTTCACACCAAAAATACTAAGTTGTACACATTCAACAAATAATGCAAGAATTCATAAATATCATGTGTCAGTAACAGAATTTGTAAACATTTTATAATAATAATAATAATAATTAATATAATTAAAAGAAGAAAAACAATAGAAGTAGAAATAATTGAAGATAGAAAAATAATTATAAATAATAATTGTAATAATAATTTTAAAATAAAAACAGAAAATGATTAAAAATAAAAAATATTAATAATAACAGTAATAATAATAAATAAAATCAGAAAATGATCAAAAATAAAATAACAACAATAATAATAATTAATAAATAAAAACAAGAACATCTCAATATGTGTATGTTGTATTTTTGCATGTGTTATACTAGCATGCATGTGTATGTGAATGCAAAGACAGAAGAAAAAAAACATTTCTTGAATCAGAAACAGATATAAGATATACGTTATCTTACTATGAATACTTTCTTGCTTTGTTTACAAGAATCACTGTTATTTTTTCCCCCAGTTTGAATAACAAGGGTTGATCTGTATGAAAAATCTGTTCTGAACTATTCTGGCTGAACAACATGACCCATGATCTAATGAGTCAGACAAAACCAGACAAGTGCTGGATCTATTATTACAAGATTATTTAACCATGATGAGCTGGAAAATTAGGTTATTAACATAATCTGTATCATGTTGGCAAAACTCATCTTTAAATCTGTCTAAATTTGGTTTTAAAGATGCTGGTTAATAATTCATCTTAGTGATGAAAGAATAGTATAAAAATTTAAAATTTTTATTTTCTTGAAATATGAATTATATATGAGAAGAATGGCAAATGGGATTTAAATTATGGAGAAGAACAAATATTAAAATAATAAAAACAACAACAACAACAATAATAATCATAATCATCATAATAAAAATAACAATAACCATAATCATTATGACAACAATAATAAAAAATAAATAATATTTTTTAAAAAGACAAAATGAAGAAACAACAATATAAAGGAAAGAAAACTGACAGGTTTTTCTCCAACTATCATTCTCTTAGACAAATGTACAGTGACTCTGTCTGGAACTGCTATGCCCTGCAGGCAGCTCAAAGGGTCTGATCAGCAATGATGTCTTCATTACCATTATTTAACGAAGACGTTTTCTGCAATATTCCCAAAAGTAGCAAACATTGCCAGTAATGGCCTGTGTTGCATCTTGACTACCAATTTCATCATTGAAGGGATCTGATGAAAATCTCTCATGTATAAAAATACTTCTTCCACAACAACACTGGGATCAAAATATTTTTATAATGGGCAAGGACGGTAATGACACTTGTTGAGTTGTTTTTCTTTGTCTTTTCTGAATTTTTCTCTTCTTTTTTATTTCTTTTTTCTGTTGTTCTGTCTCTGGCTGTGCCCTTCCAATGCTTGCTTTTCTCTCTCTCTCTCTCTCTCTCTCTCTCTCTCTCTCTCTCTCTCTCTCTCTCTCTCTCTCTCTCATCTTTCTTCATCACTCTTTCACTTTCATTCTCTCTCTCTCAGTGTCTGTCTTTTTCTTTCTTCCACTTCTCCAACATTCTTTAGTTATCTTTAACTTCACTCCTCTGCTTTCACTTTCTCTCTATCCTTCTTTAACTTCTTCCCTTTTTTCTTGCTCTCTTTCTCTCTCTGTATCTCTCTGTCTTTCTACCTCCAAATGATAACACTGAAAACAATTCTGGTCTGTAAGATGACCAATAGCTGGAAGGGACTCGCCACTGCTATGCCAATAATGTCAGAGTGATTTGATATGAAGGGAAGATTAGTGTTAAATATTACACAAAACACGGCACCTGGTAATTGCTTTTTGTTACCAGTGAAGGACTCAAGTGATGCCTGAAGCAGTCACACACACACACAAGGAAGAACAATGAAAGAGAAGGATTTCAATGTTGAGGAGCTGATAGTCACACAATGTGCTGTCTGTCTGTGATATAACATATCGAAAATAAATTGTAATGTTAATTTATCTTTAAGAAATGAAATGTATTTAATAAGAATAGAAACTGTAACAATAAATAAATAAATAAATAAATAAATAAATAAATAAATAAATTAATTAATTAATTAATTAATTATTTAAATAAATTAGTGAAAATGAAAAAAAGAAAAGAGAAAAGGAATAAAAAAATCAACAAAAAAACAAGATTATAATAATAGAACAAAAAGTAATATTGTTATAAAAAGTCATAAAAGAAAAGCTGTTCTCTGCTGTACTGTACAATAATTTTGATCAAAAAGCATAAAACAGTTGATGGATAACACTAAGATTAATGACTGACTTCAAGTGTCAATATTTCACTTGTATTTGTTACATTATTGGAAGATTCTGAGAGGCACATTTCTGGTGTCCGCTGATTTGAACATGTTGCTAATGCACCATGAAATTCAAAAACTTGCGAGCCGCAACAGCTGAAAGTTTTTATCACACACATTTCACAGATTAATGATTCAAAGATGTTTGATATTTGTCATAAAATTCCAGGAATCATGATTCAGGAATTTACTGTGTATTTATCTCTCTCATTATAAGAGATTAAAGTTTCAGACGGTGCCGTAATTCAGTGTAAGAAGTGTTACAAATTACTGCATAACAGGTTATTTAATTTACCATAAAAATAGCCAATTCTCACAACAGTGGGTATCGATTGTTAATTCATATTAAACAGTTCTCTCTGAGTATTAAAGTTTACTGTAAGAAGATATATAGAGTAATACATGTCCGGTTACTCGACTCATCAATTTTGATATGAGAATATACTGAGAATCAATTCATTATCATACATATATTTCCGAATATGAAATGCCAGTGTAAAAAAATATATATATGTAGATTAATCAGTGAAATATTATTTAATTAACCATAAAATTCCACAATCATGATATAATAATGCAGTTTAGTATTTATACCTTAATAATTAGGGATTAATTCTGAGTCAGTGTCATAACTAAACAAGATTAATAAGTGAAAAATTATTTAATTAAACATAAGATTTAAAAACAGAAACTGTGTGAGGACATAGTCATGACTGACTTATACACAATAAATAAATTTTACAAGGTCATAATGCAGTATGAAATTCTGTAGTGAGACGGTAACATGCATCAGTGCTTCACAAATTATTTATTATTTAATTTAGCATAATATTCAGCCAGCATAATATCCTGCTATATTTCATATTAGCTGTCACAATGCAAAGATTAATCCACTGTCAGTGTCATAATTCAACAGGATATTTTATAGTAACAAGATTTGTGAAATAATAAATGAAAAATTATTTAATTTACCATTAAAGACAAATGTTGTAATAAGAGAATATACTGATATTTATCTCAAGTAATTTAAAGATATAATCCTAAGGCATTGATATTCCATAGCAACAAGATATACAGATTAATGAGTGAAATATTACTTAATTTGATATAAAATGTGCCAATTTTGTGATATATGAGAGTGTACACAGGATTAACTTCCACATTACATAGATTAAAGTTTTTAATATTTGAAGAATGTCTTATATATGAATTTAACCAGATGTTTGGATTAATTATGAAAAATTTCTTAATAAACCATAAAATTCAATAATTTGATATAACACACCCATAATAATATACTAAGTATTTATTTAAGACTTACATTATCAAAGAATGTCTTAACAAGAAATTCCATTATCAAAGAATGTCTTAACAAGAAATTCTACTGTGAAAAATGGTTACTTTTTCTTATATTATAAGGATTAATTTTCTTTTTAAAATTTTAGGACAAGAAATACAAATTTATACACATCTACACATACACAAGCCAACACACTCTTACACACATGTACACACATACACACACACACATAGGCACTCAAACACAGGCACACAATACACACAAATTCACACACTTACACATACATATAACCAAACACACACACAAACACAGGCACACACAGACAAACACAGACACACACCTACACATGCACACATACATACATTCAAAATCACACACACACACACACACACACACACACAGAAGAACTTCCGTTTTTATTCAACATCATCTTGGAATTAATGACTCCAACATTTTCTTTAATTCGACGTTAAAACCCGGAGATCTCACAGCTAGTTTTTATCTGGTGAATTACACGGATTAATGAAAGTTAACTGGTGAAGCAATGAGCTGGAATGACTAGAACACAGATAACAGTAATGACTCAATGTGAGGCATCGAAGAAAACATCTTTAAAACAAAATCAAGTAGAGAGATCGACAAAGCGATAGTGACAAAACCGGAAGAAAATGATGAATATTTACTGATGTATTGATCTTTGTGTCAAAAATCTCATCTTTCTTTTTACTTATTTTTTTAAAAATGTTCATGAAACTTCCAAGTCTGCTAATTAAGACAATAAATATTCATGGGGAAGAAATTACTACTGGATGAAACATGGTCAGAATGTTAATGTGATGAAAAATTTCTAATAACTTTTTTCGTTTTATAAATTTTTAAATTTAAGTTTATTAAAAATGAAATGTTATTTCGATAATAAAGGTCTATGTTAATATACTCTGTACTGTGTTTAATGTACATAGAATGAAATCTGTTCAAACAATCTCAGATTTCAAACTTACTTATAAATATAAATCACTTTGTCCAAGCAAACTTTAGATATTTATTTGTTGTGTATTAAACAACTAGATTAACAAAATAGTATAATTAAAAACAAAATAATTTTAATACCAAGATGGTTTAAACAATTCAAAATATATAGACTATATATATTAAATTAACTTTAACTTATAGTTAAAATGTTTAAGATCTATCCTCTCAAAAATTAGCTATTGAACACTGTTCTGTAATAAAGAGGAATGCAGCATAATCAAACAACAGAATCATTTCATCAACTAGTTAATTAAAAAATATCCTTAAATAAAAAACATCAAATTAACTTTTAATTTTTAAAACATATAACATTCTCCAAGCAAAAAATAAGAATTTTAATACATTTCTATAATTAAGACGACGTTTTACAAATTTGTTTAACTAAAGCTAGAATAATTTTTAACTCAATTAATTTAGTTTCTTGCACGCTGCAGTGACTGTTAAAAATCCTAAATTCTTAAGTAATAAATGACACTGAATTATACTGAGTGTCTACAGTTAGTTAGATTTATATGTGGATATAAAAGATGTCTGTGTTCTTCATGGTTTATGTACCCTAACTGAATGTAGTGTTGGCTGCCAAATAGCAATCATAGCCAGGAATTTTAGAATTGAGCGGACCACACTAAATCAAACATGCCAACAAGAGAAATCCCCAGTTATTTATATCTGTACTAAAAAACTGCATGGATGAATAGGTGACCAAAGTATTGAGAGAGTATGTATGTGTGTGTGTGTGTGTGTGTGTGTGTGTGTGTGTGTGTGTGTGTGTGTGTGTATCTGCATGTGTGTGTGTGTGTGTATTGGTGTGTGTCTGTGTCTATGAGTGAAAAAAAAGGACAGAAACAGATTGACAGACAGATAGATGGAAAAAGAAAGAGAGCAAGAGAAAGAAAGAAAAGAAAAAAGAAATGAAAGACAAAATTCCAAACATTAATTTGTTATCAAATCATAAACAGTGAAAATTTAATAAACAGAAGATAATATTTATCACCTATCAAGTGAAAAACATTTTCAAAAATTACCACCTAATTTACTTTATTCTTTGATGTGCACAACAAGATAACCTCCAAAAACGAAAATATTACAAAACGTTACTTTAAATCTCCTATCAAAAAAATCTGAAAACATTAATTTTAGTGTTCTGAGCTTGTTCTCCAGCATGCACATTTCATTTTGAAAAGTTTACTTTTTCATACTGCAAACACAGGAGCTTCGTTTATTTTCGTGATAAACAAACTTTCTCAAATTGTGGATATGATTAGATCTGAGGTTACTCTGACATTTAAAAGCAGTGACAGAAACAATCAAATACAGTGATGTTGTAAAGTACACTTTAAATCTGAGTTTTTCAGTTCAAAATGAACCTAAGCTGCATAATCGGAACTTTTTATTGATAGATTGAAGTCTTCTGCACTAAAGAGGTTCCTTATAGAGCTTTTTTTTTTTTTTTTCAGTTAAAAGCAGTTTTTATATTCAGTAAAATAATGTTCAGTTTTACACACACACACACACATACACACACACACACACACACATGATATGAATACGAGATTAATTTCGAAGAATTTTTATTCATTATATTTTTTAAAAATATTTATTAAAGGGATATAAAAAAGTTGAAAAAATCAAACAAAAACAACAAACAAATATACACACAAAAAATCCCAACTAAATAACAATTTATTTAAATGACCATAAAAAAAAAAACCCCAAATAATAATAATAATAATAATAATAATAATAATATAAATAACAATAATAACAACAAAAAATGTATTTGTTTTAAATATCACTATTCTGGGCTCAATTGTTCAGATTCTGTATTTCAGTGTTTAAGTGCAATCCACAAAACTTCAGCATACATTCATTAATGACAGTTTTTTAGCTGAATAATACTACAGAAGCTGAAGATTAATTTTAAGGAAAATGTTCTCTTTCACCCGAATTTGAAGAATTCTGGGACAAATGGGCGATTATAAAACTAATCATTAATAACGTGTATGGTTTAAATGTTCCCAGTTGACCCTCATATATAAGAACTTGTATTTTAGTTAAGTAGTCTTCAAAATGATTAATTTAGAGAAAAAGAAGAAAAAAGTTTAATCCTAGATTAAATATGGAAAAAAAGATTTTTAGATAAGATTTTATTACAAAAAAAAAAAATATATATAATGAAAGAAATAATATGGATGATGATGATTATAATAATAATAATTATAATAGACATATAACTATACAAACTAAAGAAAGAAAAATATTTAAAAAAAGTTAAGAAACAAAAATAATATTTACAGAAAAAAACAACAACTTAATATGATTAATTAATTAATTAATTAATAAACTTACCATTTTCTGGTATTAATTCTATGAGTTTCTCCAAACATTTGATCTTTTCTGAGTGGTCCTCAGCAATTTTCAGTTTTTCTAACAATGGTGCAAGATTATCTGAAAAAGTAAAATAAAATCTATAAGGACGGTTTACCTTTAAAAATAAAAATATATAAATAAATTTAAAAAAATATATAAAAAAAAATACAATACTGAAGCCTGAGCTTCTTTTCAAAATTATTTAATTCAACAGTTTAATAATTAATAAGATTTTATCACTTTATTCTGTGCTAATAATGTGTGTGTGTGTGTGTGTGTGTGTGTGTGTGTGTGTTTATATAGAGATGTGTATTTCTTGCTTATGCTTTCTTAATATAAAAAGGAAAGTGTTTCTTTCCTAACTCTTCACATTAAACAAATAAAGATATTTTGCTATTATGATTAATCAAAAGAAAAAAAAAGAAAAAAAAAGAACAAAAAAATTAAAAATAAAAATAAAGAAAGACACATTTTATACTTTACAAATGATGTCATATTTTTTAAGTCTACCAGAAATTCAAAAAAAAAAAAAATAATGGAATGTCATTCAATAACCTTTTACTGATCGATGTGCACAATGCTATTTTATTAATTTTCTGAGAGAACAAAAAATTTATTCTCAAATTTAACACATTAGCATTCATCATTTTGAATCAGAGGATGCTTGTATGGTCAAACAAAACCCTATAACTTGAGTTACATCATCATTGCAGATATACACATGAGCACAGCTGCAAAATCTATCACACAAAAAAACCAACATGTATCTATGTAAATGAAGATAGATTACTCATCATCACTAACTGTCACCCTTAGCACTTGCCTGAGCTCTTCTTAGATGGATGACTGATTAGATAGGTGGTCCAGGGAAAGAAGGGAAATACAGAAAAAACCCAGGAATGATCGAGAGAGGAATGCCACAAACAGACCACCATGGACACCAGCATCTTTTCCTAAATGTGATGATGGTTTATCTTCTGTGCAATGTTCAGTGAAGTTGTCTTAAATGACAACTTTGTATATCTGAGAGGGACAAACTTTTGATAATTTCCATTTAACAATAGGCGATAATTTTTGTTAGGATCTTCTGATGAACAGAAAGAATATTCAAGTTTCATACTGTACTTAGTAGCATAATGTTTAAGGTATTCTGTTAAGATGATAAACTTTGTCACCTACTGTACTTTAAATCACCATTTTACTGTTGAAGTAATGATATATAATAATAATAATAATAATAATAATAATAATAATAATAATAATAATAATAATAATAATAATATAATGAAAAATAAAATGTTAAAGGAAAAACTAAATTAATCTTTTTATAATTAAACCAATAAAAATTATATTTTGTAAGACTATAAGTCTAAGTCCTTTACTTTTACTTCTCTGAAGAAAAAATAATAAAAGTGAAGAAATAAGACAAAAATTGTTCATTCATAAAACAGTCAGTTTGAAATAAATGTAGTTTGTCTTTGTGCTTTTCTTTATTATTTGCAAAAACATTTATCTTAACACTTGCCCTTAACAAGGACAGATTCTATAAATGAAAGTTTTTGAAATCAGGATCAAAACTAATCTAAAACCTCTTAATAATGTCATTAAACGGTGTCCTTATTAATAAATCACTTGGCAAAAATCAATAAACAATTAAAAATCTCCCACAAGAAACTGCTAACATTTAGTCAATTATTTACTGAATTTTAATTGAAAGTGCTAAAATGGTGGCAACTAGAAAATGAATTGAACAGTGTGTGCTATAACAAAAAAAATCTTTATTAGTTACTGTTGGATGAACAAATGGATTTGCTCCAGAACTTATTTCAATTTGCACAGTTAATGTCCATTAAGCAGACGATGCTTTAACTAAATATGTGCTTGGCCATGCAAGACTTGAACTTGGGGCCACTGAAGGACTGAACCAGTAAGACATTTTATGGTCCCAGTGAAAATTGAGAAAATTAATTACTGAAATCGTTAAGACTGAAAGAGGTTTTGTTAATTAATTAATTCAGTTAGCCATTCTGAGGGCTATGGATTACAGAATCAATCCGAAAACATGTCAGTGAATCTGCATGGAGTAGGAAAATGCTTTTAGGAAATAAATGAAATATGTTTATTGGTAGTGTAACCTTTCACACGACACCATTTTGATTAAATTAATTATTTTTCTTTCTCTCTCTCTTGAACAAACATACACACATTCTCATAAATATTAACTCTCTCATTGTCTTTATCTATTTGTACATGCTAGCACACATACACACACACACACACACACACATATCTTTTCTCTTATTTTTTTTTTTTTTTTTTTTTAAATGCTGATGACATGTCTGAATGATAAAAGCTATTGCCCTTTCAGGACATTTCATTTGTTTTTGTTGTTTTTTAATTTTAAAAATGTCTGAGTTTGATAAATTCATTTTGATCAGTAGGGGGAAACTGTTTGTGAATAGTTTCATAGAAATTAAATGTTTTATAAATGTTTTTTTTTTTCACAGCAGTTTGGTTGTAGCTCAGTTTTCAGAATACTGTGTCAATCACCTGAACTATTTTCCTTTGCCAATCAGTTATCACAATGCTGATTATGCTCGTTACTGTCTATGGGAAGGTAAATATAAAGGATTCTTGCTTGTTAACTGATGAGTATATCTTGGAATGGAAGCAGCTGGTTTTTCCCTTTGATCATGCTTACATAATAAAACAGAAGCTTGACATCAATGAACTGTTAATATTAAAATGTGTTGAGGTTATTTAACATTCATCAACTCATTTTGTAGTCACATCAATTGAAACTTCCTTATACAAGCATTGATTAATGTCTTGATGAAACTGACTTTATCTATGTTTGTAGCTAGTATCTTTACTTATTTCCAGATTCTACTATCTCAGATGCTTACAATTTATATCATTGTCTCACTAAAATTAATTTAAAGTTGTTTGATTTAAGATATGATGATAATTCATTCTATGTGAACAATAATAATAATTAGAAATTATTAATCTGCATGTGCAGATATGCACATGCTTGACTGGATGTACGTATGTGTGTGCATGCATGTGTATCATTAATACAACCATGGCTACAAATTGAATTGACTAGATACATCTGTACAAGTAAAGAAAGTTAAGAATTTACATAATTAAGTACTATGAGGTGATTACTGGTGAACTTTTAACCCTATGGTACCTCAGGATGTTGCTAACCTCTGTAATAATAATTTAATATATTTCTAACAACAACAAAATAGTTTAATATACTTCAAAGAACTATAAAACAGCTAGTGTATTTCTGTCAACCATGTAATAATTGAATATATTTTTGTAATTGTTGAATATATTTCTAACAACTGTATTATAGCTCTATCAACCATGTAATAACTGAATATATTTCTAACAACTATGTAATAGCTAAATATACCATTAACAACTGCGTGCTACTTGAGTAAGGTTTTCGGTTAAAATGGTCCTGTTCTACCAGTCACTGATGCCTGCTGTCTGCAGGACAAATATAGCTCAGAGCTGTTTGTTTGCAAACATGCCAGAAATGAGGAATACTTTTAAAAACTGCAACTGTCAAAACATCTATGTTGTTAGAAAACAACATCCGTGACAGCCTGTGTCTATTTGGAGATGTTCTGACCTAGCTGTTTTCATTAATGCTCCTTGCATGCTAGAAACACAAGACATTTCCATAAATCACATTTGTTCCCAGATTCATCAGCAACTTGTTATTTCTGTATAACAATTCTGGTGGAAGTATTTTAATCTAGATATAATTTAATGTATGTGTATATATACAAAAGACAGCTTACCTACATGTGTGCACAAATATTCTCACATAAACAGAAGCAGAGTCATATTCAGTGATGATAAGTATTTGTCAGTGAAAATAATTTATGAGATTAATGTATCAAATGATTCAAACGAAAAATATTTTTAGAAATGATTCGTTAATAATGTAACTGATAACATCACATGAAAGACAGCTTTTTAGATTAAATTCTTTATTATGATGTGCAGATTAAAAAAAATAAAGAAGATAAAAACAAAACAAAAAAAAAATGAAACATTATTATGATAGAAGATAATGGTTTTCATCCTGCAAAAACCCAGGACAAAGGCACAATAATGTTCATTTTTAAATGAAAGAAGTTAAAACAAAATGGTTGTTATGCTGTTGCTGATGATAATGGAAATAAAAGTAATGATGGTAATCAGAAATTTATTATTTATTTTTCTATTTAAAACTTTTGAACATAATATATATATTTTTAAATTATTTATTTATTTATTTATTTATGTTTGTTTGTTTGTTTAACTTATTAAGATTTATAAAAAAATATAAAATCTCTTATTTATCTTATGATTCAAGCATTTCAATAATTAGTTTACAGCACAAACAAAATTGTTTGAAAATAATGTTACATGTATCATCCATAACTCTATCCATTTTTAAATATACATTTAGGTGTGCTTTTTAGATGCAGTCATTTTACTATGGTGTGTGAATGGTCAGAATAAAATTGAAAAAACATTGTAACTTCTTGATTTTAATTCATAGACTGAATTGTCACTTTGTATTTCATTACAAAACACATATAGCTTATGCTTCAAATTATACAATTAAGAATAATACATTTAAAAAAAACAGGATACATTATAACATGTGTACATCATTTGTTTAATGATCAGAAAGCAAGGATTTCATATTTTAACCACTGCTATGTATATATATACAAACAAACCATGTATTGACAGTACAACTAAAATAAATAAAAGCTGTTTATACATTACAAAAATAAATATATTCATTTATAACAAACATAATGCTAGCTACAACATTATGTCTTCACTCAGACACCATTAAACAGATGACTTGTCAAAAAAAAAACCAGCATACAGAACTCACACAAGCCTTGGTGAGAGAAAGATTAATTGATTTAGAATAAAATTTAAAAAAGTTCTGAAAATTCAGATTTAATTGGGAAATGTTTAAAACCACTATATCCTTCTCATCCCTTTTTTTTTTCACCTCATAGTTGAAGCCACTGAAACTTCTAGAAATGACAACTAGGAAGGATGTGCCAGAACCTTTGCAGTGTAAAGCCCTGATAAACTGTTTTGGATTGGATTCTTTTGTCAGTCTGTGTCTAATCCTTTAACACACAAACACGGCTAAACCCAGACTCCTGGTCTGTGTATCCAGGACATTCAGTGGACTGTAAGCTGGTTTCAAAATGGCTCAATGATTGATTGATCTCCCACCAAATCCATTTTGCTGGTGTTGTCCAGCGATAATTAACAGGATTAAGACACGTTCCACTCAAAGGCCATTAACTGTGTGAAAAATCAAAGGACAACAACACACACACACACACTTGTTGTTGCCTGGTCAGTCAGCTGCTACAAGCTAATGACCACCGTCTTGAGAGGGGAAACCAGAAATTAACTGACCAATAAGTTGCCTCTTGTTCTTTGATCAAGTGGCTTGTTGGAGGTGAATCAATGAACATCAAGATAAAAACAATTTTCTTGGATGATCTGCTTCAGTGTGTGTTAGTTTATCTGTATCTGATTTTGTACTGACACACAAATATCTTGCTGAAAATAACCAGAATTATTTTAGGTTATTTTTGTTTGATTTTTTAGAATTAATTTACTTTTACATATATCAATCCTTTTTTTTTTTTTTTTTTTTTTTTTTTTTTTTTTTCTGTTATAATTAAACTGACTTATAAAATGTCTTTTGTATTTTTAGGCACAAAACAGAATGAATGTTAGTAATGGATTGGTACATCTTTTTGTACATTCCAATCAATATTGTATTTAAAAAAACAACATTCAGTTGTAAAACATTTTTTGTTTACAGTTTAGAAATAAATACACGTAGTTTAAATTTAACATACATAATTTAGTTAAACTGTCTTTTATCTTTTCAGATAAGTCTGACAAATCTAGGCACTGCCAACTGAGTTGCAGATTTTTTATTTTTTTTATTTCTGTAAAAAATAAGATTTTTTTTTTTTTTTTTTTAATGTAAACAACATTTATTTTAGAAATTTAAATCAACAAAGACCATTATTTGGTATTAGCCATTATTGTATTTTAAGCTCTTTTTAAATCCTTTAATTTAAAGACATTTAAAGCAGCCTTATTGCACTGCAATGCTGTGACATTTAACTCATATTTCAAGATTTCTTTAGCTTAGTGCACAATCAGTTTCAATATTTCAAACATTATTTTTCAATTAAATGTTGCTGGGATGGATATCTTTTTTAAATTTAATTTTTTAATTTTTTTTAATTTATTTATAATTATTATTATTTTTTTTTTTTTAAAAAAAAAACAGAAAAATAAAACCATTGTTAATGTGCAAAATACTTTCTCTAGACAACTGATTCATGTTGGCTAATATTATAAACCATATTTTGCAACTCACTGCTAAATTTCATTGTTGTAGTGGTAAATAAAAAAATAATTATATGTGTCTGTAAAGTGTCTGTGAAATGTCCATAAAGTGCATGCTATTTATATGATATGTATGTACACACTGACACACATTATAATGTACATGTATTATATGGAATGTGTTTCAATATATTCATAATAATATTAGCCTATTAGAGAGAACAAAATATAAACTCTTAAAATTTCTTTTCAAACACCACTTCCAAATAGGAATAATTACCACCATCATTTTTAAGTTTATGATTTAACTTCTGAAACTTCTATCCTACTGAAACTGGATCATATTGTTAAAAAAACAAAAACATTCTGGAAATAATTTTAGTAAATTGATGTTAGACTGAAACTGGTCAAGAATAATTAGGTGAAGAAAACATTTAACTTAGTTTCAGCACAAGTTTACTTAAGTTATATCAGGCAGGTTTAGATCTTTCTTTGAGCATCCAAGCAATGAATTAATGACTAAATAAATGACTTTTTAACAACACCTTGGAATAACCTCAGCAAGAAGGGATATCTTATGTTTTAGATAACTCTGCATTTTTAAAAATACAACATAATTAAAAAAAAAAAAATTAAAATTATAAAAAATAAATAAAAAAGCAATACTGAACATTATTGTTCATTTTTTTTTTTTTTTTTTCACTTTCAGATTTTTATATGTTAAAAAAAAAAAAAATCAAAGGTTAATACTGATGATTCATGCTTGGAACTGGAAGAAAAAATAATAATAAAAAAAAAGGTAGATGAAACTTTAGCATATTTTTTAGTTCAGGTATGAGACCGTACACCTGATCACAATCATGGACATCTTTACACCATCTTTATCAAAGTAACCATGACATTTAGCTGTAACCTCTTTCTTAGAAAGGTGAAAAATCACCTTTGGGCATGCAGACAAAACCTCTTATGATAAAACTGTAGGAAACATATAAATAAATATATTTATCTGTTACCAGAATACAGCAGTTAAAAACAAAAAGCTCAGATAATTGTTTTTAAATATTTTGTTTAAAGTGATTCATTTCAAACAGCAGTGAATTCTTAAGGTTTCTCGGCAATGTTTATAAACCAGATGTTATAAGAATTGTGGGATTTTTAGTCATGTTGCATAAAAGCATGTTATCTTTCTTTTAGAAGTGTTACGCTATCACAAAAACACTTAAATGAAAATGATTTAAAAAAAAAAATAATAATAATATAAAAATTTTAAAATAAAAATATATATAAAATAATTATGTAGAATCATCTACATTTTCTTTTTCTGTTTCCATACTGGTTTTATCATAAAAACTCTCTAATGAAAATGTTTTAAAAAAAAATGAACAATAGTATAAAAAATTTAAATTAAAAAAAAAAAAGGTTATCAATTATATTAGTGAAGTAATTATGCATAATCACCTACATTTTCTTTTTCTGTTTCATAATGGTTTTTGTGTTACCATAAAAACCATTATAATGAGAATAATGTATTTAAAAAAAAAAAAAAAAAAAAAAAAAAAAAGAAAAGAAGAATTAAATGAAAAAATGAAAAGGTGAAAAAAAGAAAAGAAGTAATTTTGCTGAGGATTTCCTGGTATAAAAATGTATTTTCAATAAGGATTTTGCACTGAATTAGAATAACATTTACCAAAAAAAAAAAAAAAAAAAAAAAAAAAAAAAAAAAAAAAAAGAGGAAAATACTGAATTGACTCAATCTGGTAACCAAGGTAACCAGTAAGAATTAGATATGAAATATGAAGAAACCATCCAAAGAAGTAAATTGCTTCCCAACCCCCCCAAAAAAAAAAAAAAAAAAAAAAAATTGAATGAATTTTTAGTAAAGTGAAAATTAAAACTCTTATATTAGTATCATTTTACATATATACATTAATTGAATCAGTGGGGAAAATGTGGAAAAAAAAGAAAAAAAAAGTAAAGTGAATTATAGATTTTAAAAATAAAGAAAAGGAAATATTAGTAATATATTTAACACAAAAAATAACAACAACAAACAAAATTTCTGAATGCAACAGAACTGTAATAATGATTAATAAATAAATAAATAAAAAAAAATAAATAAATAAATAAATAATAAATAAAAACAACAAATAAATATTAGTTATAAAAAATTTATAAAAAAAAAAAATAGAAGAAAAAATAGTAAATAAATAATACCTTTAAGTTATAATTCAAAGAATGGGTGCAGACATAAAGATATACTACAAATAATGAAAACAATAAAAATAACCACATTGATGAATCAAAGAACAAGAATACCATTTTTCAAAAATAAAAATACAAATCTGACAAAGGCATGGTGTTTGTTTCTGCATTAGTGAAACAATCGAAGACAAAACTGATTTCCTAAGCAGACACTGTTAAGCTGCTGGGTGACACTGATGTAAGGTAACAGAATAACTGTGATACCCACTAGCAAAATCACACTTTCTACAGCTAAGTCAGTATAAACAAAATTTAAAAAAAAAAAAAAAATAATAATAATAATAATAATAATAATAATAATAAAATAAAAAAGAATATCGAATTATAATAGAATCATTATAATGAAGCTGAAATTTAAAAAAAAAAAAAATTAAAATGCAGCTCAAAAATTTTATTATTGATAATGGCTGTTAGTGTTACAATAAATTTAGTAAAAAAAAAAAAAAAAAAAAAAAAAAAATTAAACTCACTGAAAACAAAATTTATAACGAAAAGGAAAAAACTAATGATGAAAAAATATATAAATAAAAAAAACTAGTGAAAAATCAATACACAGACAACATATGGATATAAATTTACATAACATTCAGAATGGACATGAGAAAATCTTTACAAAACAAACTGTCAAATGTAAATATATTACTAAAAAGCATTTGTTACATTTTCACAACAGTGTCTTGCTCAGTAACAGCTACTGACAATGAAAGTGTCAAATAATTGTTGTAAGCCTTCAAAGAACACTTCTAGGTGTCAGTAAGTATCTGTATATTGACAACAAAACTGACACACAAGTATCTTACTAGCTTTCACTATGAATGATGTCAGTAAGTATTTGTATTTTGATAACAAAACTGACACATAAGTATCTAACAAACTTTTACTTTAATGATGTCACATGGATTTTGTTTTTATTTATTTTAAGAATGAAACAAACAAAATCTTTTTCCATTTTTTTCTTTAGAAGAAAAAATTCTGTTATTTTTTGTAGTAGATTTTATGCTTTCACGTTACAAACAGAATATTTTATATCCAGTTATAACTTCAACTTCATAAGCTGTATGTAATTATCTGATTATATACAGCTAATTAAGTTGAAGTTTCACCATCATGCTAGAATTCCTTGAAGATAATCAACCAGCTATGGCTTTAACAGTTAAAGTATATTGCAAATATATCTTGACAAGATCAAAAACAATTTTTATTACCTTTTTTTTCAGTCTTTCTTTGAATACATACATCTGACTTTTTCCCCCCATAAGCTTCATCAAATCAAATAAGATATAATTATAAAAAAAAAAAAAAAAAAAAAGAAAAGAAAAGGACCAATATTACCAGTGACACTTTTATTTATTAAAATGCAGTGACACTGAAAACTGATATCAAATCTGGTGTAAACAACAGAGATGTATGGAGACACAAGTACAAGAACTAATAAAAGAAGCAACAAAGAAGATAATCATAACTCGTAATTTCAGTTTACAAACACAAAGCAGGTCTCACTTTTAAGTACTCGATGCCATCAAGGATAAGTTGATTTGGAAATGTGACCTGCCAAGCGGATCCACGATCAATAAGTTTGCACACAAAGTGGTGTTAACAACACCGGCTTTATTTGCCAGCTAAGGTACTTCACTGCGAAACGTGAACTGTCACCAACACAACTGAGAACTAATTAACGTATTGACAAACGTGGACAGAAAAACTGCAGTTAGCTCTGACATATAAACTCTGCTACTTGGTGAAAGCAGTTTGTTAAACGTCACCTAATAATTAACTATGTGTACACTCCATGATTTGGATTGTGACAACACAATAAAATGCTTCACAGGAGAAACTAATTTTAAAATTCTGTATGTCTGCATGTCTTTTGGAGCTCTTGCATGTATGTGTATCTGTATGTCTGTATGTACGTTTATGCATGTTTGTATGTGTGCTTGTGTGTAAGTGTATTTACATGCATAGACATACATACATACACAGAGACACACATACATGTAAGAGTTATGTGTATGTCTGACTAATTTTGAAGCACAATTATTATTAATATCTTTTCCACGTCACTTTAATCAACTACGGTTATATAAAAATTTTCTTTAAGTTTGTTAAACAACCAAAAATTAATTAGTTGATAGATGTGTTCATTACCAAATCTATTAATTAATTAATTTAAAATTTTTATGCTAAATGAACAATGGACACATCAGTATACATGTACACTCATGTAATTAGATCAGTGAATTATTCATGTTGTTGTAGTTTGCTAAATATTGGTATGTTACATGGTTTAATTTCAAGAATATATATACATATATATATCAGAGGTCTCGCTACATAATGTAAGACATGGTGGGCCTAATGAGTTTGTTCACCGTTTGTTGTCAATGGTAGCAATATCCATCACCCATTTATATAGTGAATTTCGTTTTGTATATTAAATCAAACAGACACTTTGATTTTATTTAATTGCTAGTAAATTGTTAATAGTTACTGCATTTGATGCAATTATTTATAGGAGTATTTTTGACAAACATGTAATTTGAACATTGCTCAAAGTACTTGTACCCTGGACATTTTCTGTACAATCCCTTTGTTTAACTTGCACCAATTACAAAGATCCCTGTCATCCCTTTCACAAAAGCTGGGGAGACCCAGATAAGATAAAGTTTTGTTTCATATGCTGTTCAACTATCTACAGAGAGAAAAGTAATATAATTCTAATGACAAACATTTTTAACTGGGGACAGATATTATTTTGCTTATTTTATACAGTATTCTGGATATTTATAATCTGTCTTTTGCATTGTAAACAAAAGTCATTTTAAAATATCCAAAAAATAATAAAATATTGCATAATAATTGAATGTAAAATATATGAAACCGGATATTTTTGTTTTTCACTTTTAACATACAAAACCATATAACTGACTCAAACAAATCATCATACACACCTACTCAAAAAATAATACAATTAAAAACAATAGTTTGAAATACTTTCTTTAAATGAAACAAATTCACTAATGCATTATACAAATATGCAAATACCAAACAGGAATCATGATATTTATCCCGTCTACTAATTCATGTGTTATCACCGATACATTCATTTATGCATTACTTCATGAAATATATATGTTAATGATTAATCGGACTGATCACTTATCTTTTGAAACATTTCATTAAGAGATTGCCGAAATTAAATATAACCTGTCTTTTTCATCTTGTACACATCTAAAATTTTCAGACTTTTTTTTTTTTTTTTAAATGACAAAACCTGTGAATAAAATAAATGAAATGGTGAACAAGTCTGTTTTTATTTAGTTTTTTAGATGTCAGGTGCTACGTATTGAGGCTATTCGTATTCTTAATTTAAGAAAAAAAATTAATAATAATTTACTTACCCATCTCTTTGAGTTTCAACGAATTCAGTCATATAAATAATCATTAAATTGCATTTACTCCTCTAGAACGCCATAGGCACTGAACAATGGGAGACGGGTTCTATGATCATAATGCAGAAAATCAATTTCTTCCTATTTCCTTCTGGGCGCTGCCATGACACCGGAAGTGTAAACTACAGGGATGCTTGTTTCCGTAAATCCTATTTAAAATTATGTCATTGAAATAAATGGATTAGAATGTCATGCATAAAATATCTGCTTATACGTGCAAAAAGAAAGTAATATATAACAAATTATACATGTCAGCGTGGTTATATTTATTTTGATTTGAACAAAGATATACCGGCAGAATTTATGACAGGTGAGCGATCTGATTTTAGAAATTAATGAATTCTCCCGATTCTATATTGGGGTTCGTATGGAAAATGCGACTCAATTTCTAATGCGGTTGAGGGAATATAAAATCAAGAATAACTTTGTTTTATTTAACTTGGTGGCTATTTCTCCGCGGGATTTGTATCAGAAATGGAAGTGGAGCAAATAAATTATTGATAAATTAAAAATACCTTTGGCAAAAAACTTTTGAAGTTTCATTTTCGATGACGTCCTTTAGCAGTTCTTCGGAGTACTTGATGGCGGTTTCGGTCAAAACATGAGTTCCTTCTCTGTGGTTTTAAAAGGTGGTCCGCCCTGGGGATTTAGGATTCAGGGCGGCAGGGAATTTGAAGAACCCCTAAAGATAGCCAAGGTAAGTTTTTGTGTTATTTTCAAAATATGTGTTATTGCGTTTAAATGAGCAAAGAACTAGCAGCACAACTTTGAAGTTACTGTCCTGTACAGATTGATCTGTCAAAAACTGCAGAGGCCCACATAGGGTTGAAGCACGTACATTACACCCACAGTGATCTAAGAAATGCCTAGAATTATAATCTTTTACATTAACCTGATATTAAAAAATCTTTATTATGTATCCCCATTTGATATAATTTAATTTTAAATACCTAAAGAAATATACACTAGTTGTATAAGTATTATTTTCAAACCAGTCAGAATACAGCTAAAGAAAGAACTAAGAATTTCTCCAAAACTAATACAAATAAATAAATAAATAAAATATTTCAGCTTATACAAATTATGTTGTGAAATACAACAGTCTGTCGTTTTTCTCTTTAAATTAATAATTTGTTACCTACACACCAGTTGAAGAAAAACATGCAGGAAGGGATCTGGAAGCTGTAATCTTCTTCTTACAGCAGCAGACTGTGTTTTTAAAAATGTATTTGCCAGAGAAGTGTAACTGAAAACCCCCTTAGAATCATCATTCACTAGTTAAGATCATCACCCAAAGCAAAATATGTTCAGCACTTCCTCATTATTTCTAGTTTTCTATTCGTGCAAAACAAAAAATAGAATTAATTAAGTGAAAAGTGAAAATATTTAAAGAGAAATTTTTATAAAATAAAATAAAATAAAATAAATGATAATAAAACAAAACAAAATAAATTAAAATAAAATAACATAAAATAAAATAAGTAATAAAACAACAGCAGAGAAGCCAAATCCATTAATATATAAAATATATATATATATATATATATATATATATTATTAAGTTTTCATATATAAATAGAACATTGCTAGGTTAATAAATAATAATTTAAACCAAAAAAAAAATGCATTTTCATCAAGATTTAAATGCATATCTTATTTCCTTCTGGGGCATGATAAAGACTTGATAGTTGACTTCTTTTATATTGTGGAATGTGGTAATAACTGTTGCAAACAACTTTGAAGTGTCATTAATACTTCCAGTGGGTAAATCAGATTTATACACAGTCACGGCAGATAGGTGCATTGCTTGTGTGATGATATATATATATGTAAATCCCCAGAAATATCAAAGTTAAATAAATAAATAAATAAATAAATAAATAAATAAATAAATAAATAAATAAATAAATAATAATAATAAAATAATAATAATAAATAAATAATTAATGTAGTACTTGTTTTATAATTTATGAAAAGTAACTTAAGAAGCAAGAATAAAATTGTCTGTATGCAAACAAGCAGTTTGAGATTATGAATAATTTTATGTCAGTCAAAAACCAAGCCTGTGTATTAAGTAGTAAACTCATTTGAACACACACACACACACACATTCACATGCATGATGGTATTAAAAAGTCTGTAATATATCACTGGTTGTTTGTTTAAGTATTATTTGGGTTTTTAATATACACATACTTGTGCATGTTTATGCATACATACTTGTAAGCATAAACACACACAAACATGCCCAATCTTAGATCAGTTTGGACATAACTTGTATACATGCAGTGAACAAAGACAAAACTGTGTTTTGATATGAACATACAAACACATACACCCATTTTTTAATACATGCATATTCTAGTTTCTACAATACATATGTAAACCCCCCAAACCCCCCCACACACACACACACACACACACACAAACATACACACACATACACACACATACACACACACAGAAAGCAAGATATAAATATATACTAGAAACGTTGTTTGTTTAAGCACTCTGGATTATTATGTGTGTTTTATATATATATATATATATATATATATATATATATATATATATATATATATATAGTAAATCAATTAGTCAAGTTGGTTTGATCAGTAAAGAGAAAAGTGGGACATGTCATACATTCCAAACTCACCAAGGACTGAAAGTCAGGCACGCAATTGTATGAAAACATTACCTGAATTTTAACACTGTGAACTTTCAAGAAAGTAACCCTGAAGTAGAATGTTATTAATACAGTGTATAACAAAATTATCATATAGGTTAGAGATTCAGGCACATGTAACACTGTATAACATTGTTTTAATAATACTTAATTTTAAAAAATCAATGTATTGTACACATAAAAACTGTTTTAAATTTAATATATGTATATATGTAAGTTGAGTTTACAATATAATAAATGAAAAAAAAAAAAAAAAAAATATATATATATATAACATATTTAGAACCAAACATTGATCTGAATTAAAAGTTAATACAATGAAGCACATGCATTATTATTATGTTAACTTGCGGATTAAATGATTAGGATTAATAAGATTATCATGTAATACATTTTGTTAGTTTTTTATATATATTTATATTCAGAAAATGCAAAGTAATTTTTCCAATAATTTCATAAAGGATTGATTATTATTATTATTATAATTTAAAATTTGTTTTGAAAAAGACGTTTAAGACTTCATTACTCTTACTACCACTTCTATTAATATTATGTGTTTGAAAAAATTTTTTGAATTACAATTTATTTTCCAAAATGCTGATCATAAGTTGGTGCTTCCAAAAATAACTATTTTTGTGAAAGGCATTATATGTGTGTGTGTGTGTGTGTGTGTGTCTGTGTATGTGTTTTTATATATGCGGGTATGTGTGTATGTATGTGCATGTGTATGTGTATGTGTATGTATGCGAGTGTGCATATGTGTGTATCTGTAATTTGCTATTTGATACTGAAAATTTAAAATTCCATTATTCAGTTTACACATGTAATAGGCTCTAGCTAATACATTATACCTGTATGTACAGTGTCAGTGATTATACTGTTGAGGTGTATTGGTGAGTTGTACCTGTAGAAGATAATTAATCATGTCTGAGGTAACTACAGGTAACAAACAAACTAACTGGACTAATTTCATAGCGTCTCTGGTATTACACTATCTCTGTACAATCTATACCCTGTCATTAACTACCCATTTTGTGTTCACAATTTTTTTCTTGTTCTTCTTCACCTCTTTGTGTCCAATGATCATATCTATTACTCCATCAACATAAATATTAGCTCAATTATTGTATGGGTGGACCATTGATATTAATTTAATCTTTCTGTCATATAGACATACCATCTATCTATCTATCTATCTATCTATCTATATATATACATAAGTTAAGTTTTCTAAGTTAAGCCATTAATAAAAAAATTATTAATATAATTGTTCTTTGATTTGAATAACCAATACAGTTATGAACGTGATTGTTCTGAGGTCAGTGTAAATATTAATTTAGTGTTTCCGAGTCTTATCTGAACAGTTTTATATCCATTAATTATCGAGTGTCAGCCGGTTTCATCCGTCTAAGTCAGTGTGTGTTTAATGAACTAGAGTGTGTAATTACTGAAGCCAGGCCTATCGTTAGCATCATTAATTTCATGTATTTCTTGTTTTCACACTCAGTAATGTTTGTCTTGTCAGCAGAAACAGGAGCAGGAGTGGCTCAGTGGTTAGAGCTGTTGTCTTAGGCTTCGTTAATTGTACCTCCAACCTCAGAGCTGTGTAATATCCATTTGATTGTTTTCCTATTCCGACTATAGTTACAATGGGATGTTGTTCATCACAGTAGCTAATACTTTTTTTTCTGTCTTTGGAATTGTTCTTGTAAATGACCCTTTGCTGAAGATTGTGTTCTCTCTCTCTCTCTCTCTCTCTCTCTCTCTCTCTCTCTCTCTCTCTCTCTCTCTCTCTCTCTCTCAGGTCTAATAGAATAATGCAGTGGCTTCTTCAGAATATATCTTTTGGATTAAGAAATAATTTGACAGCTTTATGAATTAATCAGTGTATTTTGTGCTTTTGTTAAACAAATTAAACATTGTAACATGTTTTCTTCCAGGCTTTTTTATGAAAAGTGTAAATACTTTTAAATATGCATTTAATTAAAAAAATAAAAATAAAATAATAAAAATTTCAAAATAAATAAACTTAAAAAAATAAATAATTTTGATCCTAATTTAATTGAAATCAATTTAACACTATATAATTCATCTATTACAAAAGCTTATTTGTATTAATGATTTTTAGCACATTATCATATAAATACATTAATGCACAAATACATTCACACACACATACATACATGCACATAAAGATACAAATATGTAATACAATTTTTTTGTCAAGTAAATATTTTTACTTGATGTTTGGCAGTGTGTATATCTGTTTTTACCTAACACTTGTCTGATATTTATATATATTCTACTGTGTTTCTCACATTACAAACCTCTTCACACGAATGTATATTTATACATGCATTTGTTAACATTAACACTAGCGATACTCAGTACTACTTTTTTTTTGGAGTCAGTTAAAACACTCAAAGGTGCTTCTGTCTAGAATAAAACCTCAATTTCCTGATCTTTAAGGTAATGTTGGTCACATGACTTCAAATTGGACATATTTATTGCACGTCTCAGGTTGTAAAATGTGATAAGTGGGAACTAGATCCATCATATCTTCACCCAACAGCCCATCTGGCCCTGCTAACACATGTAAGACTGACCCAGCCACACGGTAACACCATTCCCTGTCAGGCATTGGGTATGAAAAGTATCGCACACGTGTAATACACGAACACTGACTCACCAAGCATTGTAACTTGTCTGATATGGGTATTAGCTGTTATTATTTCACACAACTTTTAAAATAAATTTTATAAACATTAACTGCACTGTTTGTTTTGGGGTATAAGATGTAAAATACACATTTAATTTGTGAAGCATTACACTGGTCAGATATTGGGTTTTAGAAGTGCCTAATTTAAGTAAAATGAAAAAAAAAAAAAAAAAGAAATTGTGAAGACTAACAAAGACAATAAGGTAACAAATTTCCATGTCAAATATTGTATATATGATAAACTTGACACAAGTAAACATTCTTTTTTTTTAAAATGTTATAAAGAGTGACCTATCCAGAATAGTAAACTGTGTTTTTCTCCCATGTGAGATGTTGGATATAAAAAGTATCTTGACGTGCATATAAAATATACAAAAGACTAAGCCAGCATCTTGGCTATTTTCCCTGACAGATGTTAGGTATTGGAAATATCTCCTGTAGGTAAAACAAAGCCATAATTAATAAATGATCTTGCCAGAATGCATGTTTCCACTGTCAGATGATTGATTTTAGAAGTGAAATATAATCATATCTAATATTCAAATAGTGTTGATCCAGTATGGTAGCTACTACTACTCATGTAAGAAATATTGTACATAAAATATTTCATACACAGAATGCACAAAAACTGACCCATGTGTAATATATGAAAACTGACCACATTGTTCTATATGAGATGTTGAGTATTGAAATAAGCAAAATAGAAAGACTGTAGGATAACTGTTTTCTTATCAGATGTTAGTTATTAGAAGTATCTTACATTTAGAATATACAGATACTAACCTATCCAGATGTTGGATATTAGAAGTATCTTACCAGTTAATACAAGACTGACCCTATCAGCATCTTATCTGATTCCCTTTCCATGTTGGGTATTAGAAGTATATATATATGGAATATACAAATACTGACCTACTCAGATGTTGGGTATTAGAAGTATCTTACATGCAAGACTGACCCCGCTAACATTATATCTTTTTCCCTTTCATATGTTGGGTATTAGAAATATTTCACCTATGGTATATGCAGATACTAACCCAGCCAGATGTATCTTACATATGGAATACACAGATACTGTATCAGCAGTATACTGTGTATTAGAAGCATTTCATGCAGCATTTTGTGTGTGTGTGTGTGTGTGTGTGTGTGTAATCTCAGCATTCAGTCCTTAAAATGTGCACATTCCTTTTTCTGCTGACATTTGTGTCTGGGTGATCTCATTTCACCGATTTCTTTTTGATTCTGCAGGTGATGCATTTCTGATAAACCAGATCACCTTTCAGCTGTGCTTTACTGTGGATCATTTATGGCTATTTTTATATAATGCATCAAGCATGTTGACTCATTCAAGACTAGGTTTTTAAAAAAATATTAATTTTTAATTTTTTTTTTTTTTATCTTGCATGTTGAACACCTGGTATTGCACACAGCATGTAAGAACCATCTGAAATATCCTCATTCCAGACATTTTATTGTCACATGACGTCATAGCAGAGATACACTGCTGAAAATTGCCTTTTATTCAGTGTTTAGAACCTGCTTATAATAATTTATGTGTGTGTAAATATAGATATATTTGCATATGTATCTATATATGTGTGTGTTTATATATATATATATATAGGTACATTGCTATGTATAAGCATATATATATGTGTGTGTGTGTGTGTATGTTTGTATGTATGTAATTAAATATAAAAGTATAAACATTTACACACTAGCTCTTAAAGAAACCTCACATGTGGTCAAAATGTTACCAAGAAGTACTGAAACAAACTTTATGCTCTGTTAAATGTGATGTCTAAAAAAAAAAAAAAAAAAAAAAATCAGTTCCTACCACACTTTAAAAACACTACAGCAGTTCTGCCTTGGAGACTGCCTGAATAACTGCTGAAGTCTTTTTTCCTATCAACCACACTGCAGGTGCTCAGTGCTTTGTGTTTCTGTAGCAATGAGCTGTTGATTGCAGCTTGCATGTACATTTGAATTCTGATCACAAAACTGTATAGCTGTTTATGTAAAAACAGTTGGTATATATTCCATACAATGATGATGATGATGATGGTGATGATTGCTGTTTCTTTATTAATGTCTGGCAGAGAACCAAACTTGCTAGTCTGTGTTCATGTAGAGGGTATCATGTTTGTGTTAAAAAAACTGATGTATACATTTAGTTAACTGCGTAATTCATTTTAGCAGAGATTTTGGAAAAAAAAGAAATCTGACATTTTGTACAGACCTCTGAATGAATGAATGATTAAAGCCAGTTTGATACGTTTTAGTGTTGATTTTTATTAGGTGTCGATGAAACAGTTTTTATGTAATTGTTTTTTAATTAAAAAAACTTGCTATTGCCATTGCTTCATTAATTCTTTATTAGCTTTTAGTTAAGGTTCTTATTTGTTATTTGTTATAGACAACATAGCCTATACCATGCCTGCAGATTAACTTATTGAGAACACTAGTTGGAATGGTAAATAATCTAAGCAGTGCACTGAGGAATACTGATCTTGTGACTATCATATCATAGGCCAGTTCTCTGCCACATGTTTGTTTACTGTTTATGTACTTATATACTTATGTATGTATGTATGTATGTATGTATGTATATGTGTTTGTGTGTTTGTGTGTGTGTGTGTGTGTGTGTGTGTGTGTGTTTTATAGCCACATATCTGTGCTGAAGACTTTTCTGACCACATGGTAAGGTACTGCAGTAGTATCTATAATGTGTGCATGATTTTCCCAGCCAGTCACCTCTCGGTGTGTCTGAGGTGAATGACTGCGTGGACATGGTCACCCATCCAAGAAGAAGCCAAGTAGCTGGTTGCTTAACTGGCACACAAAGAGGAGCAGTGTTTTCATCGTAATATGTCAGATCAGAAAGTCCCTTTACACTCACCGAACCATTCCATGTACGTGAATGGGAAAAAATGTCTTTGTGTTGGAGAAAGGTTTTCAGGTTGTTATTATACACCCCTGCAGCATTTAATATCTCGAAACTGCTGTGATCATTATTAAAGTTATGTGGGAGAGAAAAAAAACTGAAGCGGGTAATAGTTGCAGTTTCAATATGCTTAGAGGAGTAATTTTTTGGGTGTTATTTTAACAAGGGACTGGGTCAGAGGTTTATGGCACAGATTTATACATATATATTTATTTATTTATTTAAGAAAAAATATATTTAAAGAAAGTCACTCTGGTTAAAATGTTGCCTTTATTGGAACCCCACTTGAAGACACATTAAAAATGTTTCTCTTCACTTTAATACTTTGTATTTTATAATGTGTTAAGTGTATTAAAGAAAAAAAAATCAGGTGTATATTACAGGTGTAACTGTTTAGAATGAATACACTGTATTAATGCTGATGGTACTAACTTTATATGAGTCACTTTAATTCATTTTTGATAAGGATATATTTCAAATATATAGCTTATCTATTTGGTTCTGACTTAAGACAGATAAGTCAATAAAAATAAAAATAAAGAAAAGGAAAGCCAGCACATTAGAGAAAATCTGCCATGAAGATTGAATACTATAGCCTAAAAGCTAAAGTATTTACATGAACTGAATATTACAGTAAGAAATCAAAACAGACTGGTAGACTGGATATTACTGTAAAAAAGTGAAATAGAAATTAAATTTTGTAGATTTTATAGTGCAACCTCAGAGTCAAATGGAAACTGTAGACTGGATATTACCACAAAGTCAAGTAGAGATCTTGGATGCTGTAGTTACCAAGACAAACTTGTTGAAGTTTTGTAGACTGGATGTGGCAGCCAGAGAGTAAAGTGAAAGCTTTGCAGGCTGGGTATTGCAGCAGGAAACCCAGCTCTATATTTTGGATACAAAACACTGAAGCCAGAGAGACATTTGGAGGACAGGACACTACTTACATTAATCCAAATGAAAATTAAGTAGACAGGAACCAACTGTTAGAAGATTGAACTGAAGTTCATGTCAATGTTTACCTGTGTATAAAACAGCTTGTACATCTATCTCTTTGTAAACTATAAAAACGTTCAATATTTACAACTCCTGTGCTCTTTGAACTTGCTCTATATGTATGATATATCATTTCTGCATGACAGTATTAATCCAGTGCATGTCTTTGTATGTGAAACACCTGGTTACTGGCCTTGGGTAGCTTCTGTGTATAATAATTTATCTTTGTAGTGGAACAGTTATATAGTGAAAACATATATCACTGCCTTTAATGAATCTTTTGTGTGGAGCAGTGGCAGGAATGTGAAATGTGGATTTTGTGCCGAGGTCATTTGTGTTTTTATTTCTTTGAAATGACTTAAATCAATCTAGAACTGATAGGTTTTATTTCATCATATATCACTGTAATTGTTATATGCATTCATTCTTAAAGTGTGTGCTGTTTGTTTGTCTTTTTTTATTATTAATATTTCTTTAAATTATGAACAGTTTTCTGCCTGTTCGGTTTAATTTCTAATTATTTTGTTACATTCTGTATCCAGAGAATCAGTATGTAAGCAGACTGAGCCTAATTTGTTAATCTTACACACAACAAGATTGAATATATCCCTGCTTAATATTCAGAAGTCATACAGAAATAGCTTCAGCTTATGTATATATGTATATATATATATATATATATTTATATTTAGCATGTGTGTGTGTGTGTGTGTGTGTGTGTGTGTGTGTGTGTGTGTGTGCAAGAGTGTATCTATGTATTTATGCATGGATGTAAGTTTATATGTATGTACATTTGCATGTACATAATATGTATGTATGAATATAGGCATATAAATTGAAAAGGTTATTTTTAACTTAGATCATCCATACATCCCAAACTGTATACTCACATAGAAATGTGTATAAATGAAAAGAGATGTGGTATAACTGAAAAATAACATTCAAATTCTTCACTTGCAGACAAATAAGCTATAAACTGCATTTTAAATAATCAAACAATAGCTATTCCTGGTTATTTCATTTCAACAGTAAAATTTCATCTTTTACTTTATCAGTGAAAATGGTTATTAAATTGAAACAAAAAAGTTACCTAAACAGTAAACAAAGCATATATACAGTCAGCAAAGTGACACACACACACACAGAAACACACTGAAAACAAAGTCTATTTTAAAAATGTATATAGTCATTGTTTTTAGGTATTTGACAGTTTTACATAAAGTTTTACATAAAGATGTGAAAATTAATCAGCCTTTATTCCACACCATCAAACACCATACAACTGCATTTGAAATAGAGATGTAACTTATTCTTTTAAACTTTGTTGTCAGTTTGTAAGTATTACACACATTATACTCCAGTGTGTTTATCATCATAGTGAAAAAATTTGTCAACTGTTTAATTTATAAGATTGAACTGATAAGATGTATGTTATTGTCAACTGGATTAAAATAAAAGTATTATACTGTTGTTATGTGAGTTATCTTTATATTTATTGTCTCTTTTTTATTTGACATGTATAGGTTATGGTTTACTGCACACGTTAACTACAAATTTATATTCACAGTTTTAAGTTACTTGACAGTTTGTTGCTTACTACAGTGTTATACATGTTAAAATGTAATACCTGTTTTTACTTATTAAATTTGTGTTGTTTACTACATAGTTATACAAGTTTATATTTCCTATTTTTACTTACTAAATAGTTTGTATTTTAGTACAGTGTTATACAGTTTTATTTTCATTGTTTTACAATTATACATATTCATATTTTGAAGGAAATGTTCACTAAATTTTTTTTTATTGCAAGTAAAAACAATTTTTTTACAAGGATTCAAATAAAAAAATAGAGAAAAAAATGAAATAGAAAAATTAACAGTTTGATCAGTGGTAAGTGGGTTTTTTTACTTTGTAGAAAGAAGCTTACAAAAATATTTTTTCTCTTTGATAAATATACCCTGTAGTCATAATCATCTCATTTCTTTTTATATATTATTACCACAAAACAAATGACTGACACATTAATAATCATTTACATTACATATATATATGTATGTATGTATGTGAATGTGTGTAAATGTTTGTTCATTAAAATGTCCTTACATGTGAAAATCATTTTACTGAAAATTCTGAGCTACCAAAAAATATTATAAAAGCAGTATATTTTTATTTTAGTTCCATTTTGAACACTTGATAAACAAACAAAAAACAAAAAACACCAGAGTTGAGTTTTCATCTGTTATTAACAAATCATTTTCTGACCTTGGTATATTCCAGTTAAAGATAAATCTATTCTATCTAATCTGTGATTGATACACAGAGCAAATGGCCTTTCTTTTTTTTTGTGGCTAGATGCAATCTGCATTGTAATTGGCACCAATTTCCTCTCATACTGAACAAGGTGGCTAAATGGCATAGCAGCTTAATTGAAGCTGATTGCCTTGGCAGTAAATCTTTTCACAGTTTGCTTTCTCCTCTGTTGATATCTGTTATTCTTCATCCAGCAGTGACAAGCAGTGTGCATTCTGAATGGGCAGCTTAATGTTGTTTGTGTGTTTGTGTGTGTGTATGAGAGAGAGAGAGAGAGAGAGAGAGAGAGAGAGAGAGAGAGAGAGAGAGAGATAAACAATAAATGAGCATGAAGAATTCAATGACTCAAAGATTTTCAGCAATCTTATATACATAAATTATTTTACTTATCTCAGATTCTTCAGTGGAATAAACTAAGATCCCTGAGAAGTGTGTATGTGTGTGTAATTCATTTTAAACTCTTTCTTAAAAAGATGATGAATTTAACAGACTTGTGAGGCAAGAAACTCAAATTTGACAAAAATGTTGTTCTTCAAATTTGAGTTCCTGGTTCACTGACCTTCTGAGCAGTTAGACATGTACTCATTACTTCCATCAGTTACCTGTAATATTTGTTAGAGGTGTTTGAAATACCTGTGGCTTACAGCAGATTAAGCCGTTTACTTAACAAATTAATGTTTCCAGTTGTGTTTGAACAGAAATATGAGCACACTGTCAGTGCTAAAAGTCAACAAATTATGCTGCTTGGCTTCAGGCTCTTATGTCTGCGGTGCCTTATGTGTATAAATATTGAATAACAGCCGTATGTGCTACTGGGTGTACATTATAAATGTTTGTTTCACACTTAACTTGAAGCTGCTTAACATAGAGACAGTTCCCTTCTGTTTTGTCTCAGACTGTAACGCTGTTTGGGTCTCACTGTATCAATATTAGGTTCGTGTAAGGGTTATAATTCCATAGAGATTTTATAGATCTATATCCTTCAGGTATTGTTTTTAGCACTTGAAATGAAGCTGGTTGTGAATTTTTATTTACTCTAAGGGATTATCTACAAATTTAGATTAAAGGTTATCTGTTAATCCTCTGACTTATGTTTCTCATGTTTAATATGATTAATCAGTCCTTTTCAGTGCCACTATTGAGCAGGTTCCCACTGCCATCATGATAAGATTATAAAAGGCTGTGTAATATATACTCTGCTGTTTATGGGAAGATATACATAAAACATTTATTGCTGCTAATTGAAAAAAATGTAGATACTGGTACTGGGTTTCTTTAAACAAGTATGTCATACTTTAAAAACAAAATTTTTTAAATTGTTTTATTTGAATATTAATGATTATTATTAATACATTAAAATCCTTATATTTCTGTTTAAGAGAATTTGTAATTTTCTGCAGCACTTTTAATTGTCTTGGTAACATTAAAATTTTATTATATTTTTTGGTAGCTCTGAATTTTCATCAAAAATTGACAAGTAAAATAATTTTCACATGAAAGGACATTTTAATCTTTGTTTTGCTGGACTAATTGTTAGGTTTGTGGGAACACACACACACACACACACACACACACAAAAAGAAACACATACATATACACAGAGAAACACACATATATAAACCTACAGTATTGTGCAGTCACCAGATCTCGCCAAATTGTTATATAATCTTTTATATGTTTTTTTTATTAAAATGTTTTAGTATCGGAGAACCCACTGGGCTATTTCCTGTTTCTCTTATTTTCTCACACAGGTCATTCATTCATTCATAAATTCAAGAACTCTACATTTTTTTTTTTTTTTTCAATTATTATTTTTTAAAATACAATTATTTAACTAATAAATGAATAAATGAATAAATAAATAAATTTAAAAATTTAAAACAAATTAAAAATAAAAATGAAATAATAAATAAGTAATAAAAAGAAATAAGAATACCTTTATTTGATCATGTTTTTAAATTACTTTCAGGGCATTATAAGTAGACAACTGGGCTGTTTCCTGTCCCTGATAGTGGCTTTGATAAATATGCAAATAATAATTTATATAAAAACACACACACACACACACACACACACTTGCAAATACAAATCAGTGATCATTATAAAAAAAATAAAAAAAATCAGATGACATATTTACTTCATATTTGTTTATTCTTTCATACTTCTACTATCTCTATAAGATATATTTTATAAAGAGATAGAAAAAAAAAAATGTTAATAAATATAAATTTATTTATGATTAATGATGTCATTTTTAACCATTTAAAAAAAAAAGTATATGTATATAAATAAATAAATAATTTTTTGTTCTAAAATAATAAATAAAGTAGTTAAGACTGCTGTTTAAAAATTAATTTTTAAAATATTTATTTATCACAGCATGTAATGTAGTTAAATAAACTTGCTTGTTGAATTGTTTAAGGTGTGTCAGATTAAATTATTTATACATGCCCCTAGGTTATAAAACATGCAGGTGCAGCCAACCCCCCCCAAAAAAAAAAAACAAATTTATATACAAAATTAAGTTTAATTCACTAAGTAATTTACTTCAGAAAATTTTAAAATTTCAAAACATTTAAAAAATGTAGTGATATTATTGCTATACTTATTATGAAATATTATTAATTTGTTTTTTTGTTTGCTTCATTTTTTTCTTTTTTAAAAATGTTTTAATACTATCTATAACAAATAATATAAAAGAGTACTAGTTGTTTATAATTAAATGTTATATAGTCACACTGTTTTACTAGATTTTATTATTTTTATTGGTGATGTTCTTTCGTTTGTTCTTTTTTGGGGGCTTTTTGTTTCTTTTTGTTGGTTCTTTTTTTTAATAATTATTAGATAATATATATATCTTAATTAATTGATTTCTTTTTTCTTTTTTTTTGATTTTTTAACTTGAAGAAACAAAAGATATTTTTAAAATACATGAGGAAATACATGACAGTTAGATTTCCTTTACTAAAAACACAGTCATCTGTTTCCTCTTCAAATGTAATTTAAAAAAAAAAAAAAATGTATAAAATACAAATAAAAAGCATGCAGACAACTGACAGTGAATTTCCATTTTAAATTACTTTGTCCCACTTTTTCTGTCTATTTCATTTAGCAGTTAAAAAAATATAATAATAAAACCCCCTTCTACAGGCATTAAAAACAAGTGCAGAAGTGGCATTAAACTCAGTGGTCACTTTATCTAATACAGCCTTCAGCACTTAATGCACCTTCACTTGTTATATACGTGACTTATGTTATGAGTGAGATACAAAGTTATTTTGTATGCAGTGGTAGATTAGAATTTTAAATTTTATTTTAATCTTCTACAAGTATTTTATTCTACCTTTTAATACTGAAATAAAAGAAATGTAAAGAAAATATATTTTTTTTAAATTTATTTAGTGCTTGAAATTTATGTAAAAGAACTACTTAGGTAATGTCTCAAAAATCTCAACTTCTGTCACTGTCTGTCAGCTTTGAAGTATCTTAATTTCACCTTGAATCATTAAACAAGTATGCAGCTGGAATCATTTTAAAATTTACATTTGCATTTTCTAAATGAATAAACTTGAATTATTTTAAAGCTTGCATATTTTTTGAAAGAGTAAATAAGTATCAATGGTTTTTTGGTGTGTTTTTTTTTTCAGAATTAGTAATTATATATAATTTGAAATTTATATTTTATATTTTCTAAAGAAATAAAATAGTATTATTTAAAAGCTTTTAGTTTGTATTTTCAAAATAAATAAATATATCATGTTAAAGTTTGCATTGTGTATTTTCTTCTTATTATTTTTTTCCTAAATATAAATATCTCATTTTAAAGCTGTAATATATAATTATTTATTCATTTTTATTTATTTATTTATTTATTTATTTATTTATTTTTGACTGTATCACTTCAGAATCTGTTTTATATTTTCTGAACAAGTATACATTAAAATATGTCTGCAAAATTATTTTATTAAACCTCCTTGGGAAATCATATCTTATGCAGTTAATATCACAGTTTTAGTTTTAATGTTTTTATCTCTGAGTTTCCAAGATCCTTGAGGCTATAACATTCACCCAGTGTATACTGTGTGTGTGTCAGATTTCCACGTGAGAATTTTAAATCACCTTATATGATGCATGGTCATATCATACGTGGGAAAGTTTCATTTTCATTCTAAGCCTTGCATCTATTGAATTATATTTTTTATATATTTTTTTTTTTCTCTCTCTCTCTTTATGTGAGTCACTGGGTAAGAATTTCTCTGTCTGATAATAAAATAGAAAATACCTGAGTTCACCATCCTATTTTCATGGACATATAAGACTTTATATTATTATTAATTTTATTTTTAAAAAATTTGATAGATGATAATTGTTAATTATAAACAAAATATGGAAAGTGAAATTGTGTGTTTTGTGTTTTAAAATTTTGTAACTGGTTTGTGACACAAAATTGAAAGAAATGTTGCCAGTACTACATTATATTTAACTTTGAAATTTAACTGTGAAAAAAAAATTGTGATCTTTATCATATACATAATTATAAGTTCATAATACTGAGCTAAATATTCCTTGCCACTATATATATATTTGTACATAGACAGATATATATAGATAGATAAATATATATATATATATATATATCTGTATCTATATATATATTTATATCTGTATCTATCTATCTATATATATATATATACACACACACACACACATATATATAGCATTTAGCTACAGAATAAAATCCTTGATTAAATTTTCATAAGTACTGTTTTGAATGTAAAACATGCTGAACTAAAACCAAGGAGTCATAGGCCAGTTTATAGTAATCATATATCTTTTACTAGATATGTAATATGGGTGTGTGTGAAATCTATTGAACTGGACGGTTTATAAACTGGTAAATCTCTCTGAGATAAGAGTAAGCCTTGCTCCAGGCACATCCACACTGTTTGTGTGGAGTAATTACACTAGAATGGGCTGATATCAAATCATAGCATGTGTGATTGAACACTGAAATTATGCATCCTACACATTACTGCTACTGTGTTACTTGGGAGTAGTGTAATACTGCTTGCATTTGTGTTAATGTGATAGAATGCAATACTGCGTGTATTTGACGGTATTAATGTAATACAATAAATATCAGTGTAATACTTGGTTAATGTAATATTACCTGTGATACATTGTAATGCTGCTTCTGTTTGAGTTAATTTGATACAATGTAATAATTCTGATTTTTTTTTTTTTTTTTGATGGTTTTAATTTAATACAATAAACATCAGTGTTAGTGTTGCTTATATTTAAAAGTGTTAACACAATTTAATACTGCTGATATTTAATTATATTAATTTGATGAAATGTAATCCTACTGGTATTTGATAATATTAATTTAATGCAATAAATTTAAGTGTGTTACTTCTTGTATTTAATAGTGTAAGATACAGTTTAATACTGCTGATATTTGATACTTTTTTATTTCATATTTTGGTGACAGATATTTGTATCTAATTTAATTTTTAATTTTATATTTTTATTAATAAATATTTGTATTTATATATTTAGTTTAATTATTTTGTTACACTCACACAGGAACAGACACATACACACTACACACACATACACACACACAGACACACACACACATAACATACTGACAACATCCATACAACACTTGCAATGTATTCAGAAAATATAATTTTTTTAGAGAAATAGCAACAAATTCATTATGTCCATGCTGTCTCTGTGTTTTTATTTAGGAACTGGAAATGATGGTTTGTATTGTTATTGACAAGAACTAATTAGCATGCACGCCCATGTAGTGTCACTGGTTGTTTTCACCCCAGTTCAAATTATCTGTGACAAATTGACTGTTTGGGGAAATAATGTTCACTTAACAACATCACAGCTGAACCATGGTCATTAGGCTTGTAATGGTGAAAAGATTAAAACAACTTCTCTGTGTGTAAACGTTCCACACACACACACACACACACACACACACACACACATATACACACATATGCATGCCTGAAATACATACATACATTCTGACATATATACATAATTATACAGATGTGCACACACACACACACACACACACACACACACACACACACACACACACACACACACACACACACAGAGAAATATATAAGCCTAGATAGACAGACGCATAATCAAACACACACACAGTCACACACACACACACACAGAAATATATAAGCCTAGATAGACAGACGCATAATCAAACACACACACACACATATATACATACATACACATAAATACACATACACACACAACAAACACAACTTTACCTCATATGAAATTGCAGTGGCTCAGTTGTTAACAAATTGTTTTTAATACTCCTATATAGAAAGTAAATGTTTTCTTAATAGCTTTTATTTTTTTTTTTTTTTTTTTTTTAAATAATATATATTTTTATGATACACAATATCATGGTTAACTGAAGTTTATTTAAAATTATCATTGCTGGGTTTCGGGATCAATCCTAATTAAATATCTATTCAGACATTTCCTGTTCCCTGGCTGCTTTTTATAATTCAGTTAACTCAGCTCAAATAATCAGAGACTGATATCTGTTACATATCTTCTTTTTTTTCTTCTTCTTCTTCTTCTTTCAAATTTGGAAAATCCAGATTGAATGAGATCAGATTCGACTTTCATTTTGTGCACTGTGAACCTACCTTGACTTATTGATCCAAGTCAGTTTTGAATTTGATGTTTCCTGTGTCGCTGAAGTTGATGATGTTGTTGAACAATCACTACTTCATTAATTCTTACAGAGCTAGGATGCAAGTGTTTATGCAAGACAGTGATTGCTGATTTAGTGAAATGGATGTATGGGTTGAAGGAAGGTCAATGAATGGATAAATGGATGAATAAATGAATGTATGAATGTAGAAATGTGTGATTGAATGATTTGAAAAAATAAAATGATGAATGACTCTTTAATGAATTGATTTAAGAAACAGTTATATAAGTCAGTACAGATCACATTTAACAAAATCATTTTTAAATCACTAGTTACTTAATCTTTTAATGGTGTTTTGAGGTTAATTTTTTACAAACTGAATAAAAGTTATAAAAAAACCTTTCAATTAACCTTGGCACTCTATACCATAAAAATAAAAAAATAAAATAAGAAAAACCTATTATAAATCACTACATTTACTTTCTTTATAGGACTATTAAAAAATAACTTCTTAATATTCCCAAACAGATTCTAGCTGACATATTTAATGTGATTTCCATGAAGTGTTTAAACACAAAACATATTAATGTCATTTAATGAATAATACTGAACGATATTCAACAGATAACATGCTGTGTTATAATCATAATTTGCCAGCCCTTGTGATTTTTGTCGGGGACAATTCCTTATGACAGTTTCATAAAAGAAACTGATCAGACGTGGAAACATACTGAACTGGAACACTGACCACACTGGCTGAACAATCACTTGGTCTTAAGTTGTAACTCTTGTGTGTCAGTATTACCTATGTGACGGCGAAATACTGGAGTTATCTGATGGCGTACAATACTAACGTTTTATTTGCTCACACAGACCAAGTTGTTGATTCTTGCAAAGAATTGTTCCCTGGATGATAAATTATATAAAGCCAGACACTTGAGAGAGGCATAGAAAAACACTTTAGAGTTGAAAGAAATGCAAATAAAATTGTTGAATTGGGTGGATGTTTTTTATCTTTTTTTTTTCTTTTTTTTTAATTCTTTTCATTTTCATTTTTTTTTTTTATGTTGTGTGTGGTGTGGTGTTTTGATGGTTGTTATTTGTGCTTGATCACAATTGTTAGTGAGTTATTTCAGTTTATAGATAAAGAATAAAGAAAACAATTTATTTCAGACATTGTGTGGGATACTGATTTATCAGCGAATATATTTCTGCAGATGAAATCGTGTCAACTATGTCAGTTTATACATAGAAAAGAAAAAATACAAAAGTTATGACTTGGTTTTGATATATGTTGCTGCAAATAAAGATATATGCATGTTTTTAAGTATTTTAAGTTATATATAAAGAAAAGTCTGACATAGGACTGAATGTACATTTGTGAAGTTATAAATATAATGCTTTGGATGAAGCCACATTTACAATCTTGTCATGCATTTCAATTTATTACAGAGAAAACAAAATTAAATGCTATAGCACTGAATATATATTTCACAGTTATAAATGTACTACTGCAGAAAAAGTTTAATATACATTTTGTCATTTATTCATAGAAGATAATATTAAATTTCTGCCATTGCATTAAATAAATAAAAAATCAATTATAAACATACTATTGCAGATAACGATGCTTGTACAATCTTGTTAAGTATTTCAGTTTATTACACAGAGGAAAACAAATTTCTGTTATAACACTGAATGTAAATTTGACAAATTATAAATATATTGCTGTAGATAAAGGGATCTGTTTATCTTTTGCAAACACTTATGAAAATTTCCTTTTTTATTTTGTGAAAAAATAAAACTTGTTATATCACACTGTATCTCTATTTATAGGTTTTATTTAAACAAAATTATTGTATACATAGTCTTGTGAAATACATGGTCATATAGGTGTGTCACAATGTCCTTGAATTCATTTTGAAGTTTTTCTTAATAACATGCAACTACCATTGATAATCACTTGGAAATGGTGAACCTTGAATTACATTATATGTCTTAAAAGTCACTGAATTATTACACTGGGCTGCAATGTGGCTTAGAGTAAGAACTTTGACTTGATACCTGCAGACTGAAAAATTGGCAGACAGTAGACTAGTGGTTAAAATAAAGGTAAGGATCTTAAAAATCTTTAAGTTTTAAAATGGACAGTCTTTATCTAGTTTTTATTGTGCTTTGAAAGATTGGAATCTTTAAGTTTAAAATGGACAGTCTTTATCTGTTTTTATTGTGCTTTGAAAGATTTGAATCTTTAAGTTTAAAAATGGACAGTCTGTATCTAGTTTTTATTCTGCTTTGAAAGATTTGAATCTTTAAGTTTTAAAATGGACAGTCTGTATCTAGTTTTTATGGTGCTTTGAAAGATTTGAATCTTTAAGTTTAAAAATGGACAGGCTGTAGTCTAATGATTAGAATGAAGGTTAGGGCTTTGAGAAGATTCAGTTTAAAAATGGGCAGGATGTAGTCTCTACTGTGGCATGATGGGTTACAGGATCAATCCTGCCAAGTGGATACATTTAGCATTTACCTTTCTAACCATGCCAAATGACTGCTTTATCCAAAAAACTTGGTTTGTACTTTCCTGTCTGTGGGAAGGTATACACATATAAAATATTCCTTGCTGCTAATTAAAAAAGCATAGCCCACTGTATGATATCAGCAGGTTTCTTTTCTTTTTATGTGTACTGTCTTTATACTACATATATGATGTCATATCACTGTACATTTAAAATGTGTTGACAAATAAAACATTTCTTTCTGACTTCATTTCAGAACATTTTTAAATTACCAACTGTGTTACTGATTTTCGGAACATATTTCTGTTTTTATTAATCTGATGAAAGGAACGCTTCATTTTTAACTGAAACTGCCCACCATTGTGTTCAAATTAGCATTCATTTCTTTCATTATCGAAGTGAAGGAAACGCCTTCAGTGGTAGATACAACATTACAGACAAGGGAGGTGCCACATAGCAGTGACAATAACTTTCAGTATGAAATAAACTTTTTTACACAGGACTAAAAAAAAAAAAAAAAAAAAAAAAGTATCATTTGACTATAAGTAATAGGTGTTGGGGGTGTAGCACACTTTCTGGATCATCAATTTAAAAAAAAAAATCAATAAAAAAGAAACATTCAGAGAAATATATCAGTTGATTAAAATTGGAAGTCTCGTGTCTGGATCTGAAATAGATGACTTCCCCTACCTCATCCAGAGAAATATATCAGCTGACTAAAAATAGGCTTGTTATCCTGGATCTTCATGTTTATGTGACTCTCTCCAACCCAGACTGAGAACAAAATCAGAGAAAAAAACAGAGATGATAAAAAATATAATAATAATTAAAGAGGAAAAAAGTAATAATAATAGTAATAAATAATAAAAATAATAATGATGATAATAATAATAATAGTAATAATAGTAATAATAATAACAACAATAAAAATGATGATGATGATAATAATAATAATAATAGTTAAAATAAATTAGTGAAATGTATTTGTTCTGCAGGTCCCCATTTCCACAGACACACTTACTGTTTTTAAATTCACACATTTACCAAGTTCCTAAATAAACACAACAGCAAAACACAGCCACAATGTAGATAAGAAAACAGTCTGGCATGTTTATGTTTGTAGTGTTCGGTTTTGTTTTATCTCAGCCCTCCATCGCAGTTAAGAAGCACTTTCATATCTAAATATGTTTTATTCCCTTTAGTTGGTTTGATTGTGAATCATGACTTTTCAAATAAATAAATAAATAAATAAACCATACACACTATAAATACAATAACAAAACGAAAAACAACATTTCTGATAGTATGAGAATTTTATTTAATTTTTCAAAATCTCAATTACATATTATACTTGGTTTTGTTATATTGATCTTTCATATGGCATGAACACACATACAAGTATAGTGACATACATAGCATTACACACATACTTGAGAATGCATATAGTGAGTCATACACAGATGTATACATACGTATGCAGAGATGCATATACACATGCAACAAACACATACATAAAAATTCACAATATACACAAACATACAGAATAACACACACAGCGTAACAAACACACATACTCAAATCAACAGAATGTCTTGTCTTTGTGTTCACTCAGCACTAATCATCATTTATTTCAAACTGGTGTTAAAACTGAAACTGTCAGCTGTTGAGATGTTACAGATTTTTTTCTCCCTGTTTTCTGAAAACCAATGTCAAGGTGTATGTAGCTAGTTAGCACGTGTGTCTCAGTTTGGCAGAACTTCTGTTTGGTGAACACCAGATCATCCCAGTCCCAGGGTGCATCTGCCAAGCTCACAGTCATCATCCTGATCACCATGGTAAAGTTGTTTTGGGGGAAAAGTTATGAAGATGAGTCCGAAGACAGGATTGGCAAATGAATAATTTGGTTTTGTGGTTTGATGATTGTGTGTGTGTGTGTGTGTGTGTGTGTTTATATGTGTTTCTATATTAGTAGGTGTAAAGAATGTATGTATGGATGAATGAGATTGTGTTTATGTTTGTGTGTTTTATGTGTCTTTATGTATAGGAAGAGTTTGGTTCCATTTTCTTTGTTTTGAGAAAAATGACTATTTCTGCTCTGGAGTTTATAATGTTATGTAACAAAGGTCTATAGTCTTCTGTGTAGATTAGACATGGATATAGAATTTTGGGGAAAATGATTATGGGGCGTTGAACAGTCATCAAACGCTGAACGATATTTTATGGTGTTTTTTTTTTAAATTTTGATTTTGGCGTTTATTGCATTTTTGAATTAAAGTCTTCATATGATATGTAAATATGTGTGTGTGTGTGTGTGTGTATGTATTTATATGTGTGTGTACATACATGTACATATGTTGTATGTGTATATATGTATATTTTGTTTTTTTTTTGTATATTTAGGTGTATGTGTGCTACTGTATGTAAATATCTGTCTGTTTATTATCTCTGTTATAACATACTTTGCATCTGGTTCTATTTCTGTAAAGTTTACATGCAGTAAAGTTATCTCTCTTTCACATTTAAATCTGCTTTACAACAACTGATCTTTGGACGTACAGAACAGATATGTGAACACAACAACAACAACAGTAGCAACAACAGGGACAACAACAACAACCGCAACCACAATGACAATGTTAATAAATTTAAAAGAATGTTTTGAAAATTAGATTCTCTAAAAGAAGAATTTTGAACTGCTGAAGTTCATTGCTTTTAAAAACATTATCAATCAATCAGTCAGTTAATCAATAAATTAAAAAAACAAAGCAAATTAGAGTGAGAGTGTGTGTGTGTGTGTGTGTGTGTGTGTGAAAGCAAAACAAAGAAAAAAGGTAACAGGCATTTTCAAATCTTTAAACTTAGTTAACTGATATTCCACTTTTTGTTATGTCAGGTTAGCTGGTTAGCTGGTTAGTAGGTTAGTGACCCATATAACACACACTGTTACAAATACCTTGTTTAGCTGTGAGCCAAAAAATCCTGAAAATAACTCGTTTTAAAATTTGATTAGAAAGAACTAGTTACTAAACTCGATGAAGGGAGAGAACTCCAGTAGACTTGTTTATAGTTTTCTACAGTTGTAGTAGAACATTGACTTTTAGCTCAGTTGATGAATTTATTGGAGCATGTTGACTCAGTTGATGTCATAAATAGATGAACTGTATTAAGAGTGCAGAGTTAGTTATTCTGGGGAAGTCATTAGTACACATGTGTTCATATCATTTTGTTTCTCTGTACTTATTAACACTACACTAGGTGGTTTCCTTTTTTTTTTCCTTTTTTTTTTTTAATACAAACTCCACCTGTTTAGAAAATTTATATCAGTAATCTGATTTTATTAATATCTCTGTAATAACTTATTACAAACTATTTTTTGTTTGTTTTGTATATTGAAACAGTATTTCAAAATATATTTCATTTATTACTTTAAAATGATAATAATAATAACAATTATGATCATTATTATTATTGTTTTTGTTGTTGTTACTATAATCATCATCATCATCATCATTATTATAGTTACTATTATTTATATCTGCTTGAGAAGACTTGAAACTTAAAAGCAATAGAAAAATATAGAGCACTGTCTTAAAAGATTTTCTTCTTTTTTTTCTTCACTTTTTTGTCAAAAAAGATTAAAGAAAGTAAAGTTTGGGACTCAGTCTTAATATTGTATTTGCATTGTCATTAAATATGTGCAAAAATTGTTCCTTCATTCTGTTTTAACTAATAAACTAAACAGAATATGTTACTGAAATTTTTGAGGTAATTTGTAAATACTACTGTAATGTAATACAATGTAAATACACTTAAAGCAAATTTTTAACATTTAAAGCATATATTTTAACTAATTTGCAGTTACACATTGTTACATTGTTTTAACATTGTGTAATACTTACACAGAAGTACTTTAACAAAGTAACACTTGTTACTAAATAGTTATTTATTAATAATGTAACAGTAGTTATAAAGTATTTACCTATTTATTAGTAATATAACATTTTAATAAATTATAACAGTTCTTGTAACAGTGTAACATTAGTTTTAAAAGACTTCTTTGTTTATGTAACATTTCTGAAGCATTTCTTTGTAAACACTTTAACACCAGTTATGAAGTCAGGCTTTTAAAAGAAACTAAGTTATTTTTGTAGTGTGATTTTTAGATCTTTGTTTGACACGTTCTGTTTGTTTCTCACTGGGAAGCTTTGTCTGCTGGTCAGTTTGGCGTCATGTGGTCAGTCTCAACAAATACCTGCACTGTCCATTTACACACTGTCTGCTGCTGCTGTTGATCTGTGAGAAGAAATAAATTTGTTCTTCTGTCTTGATAATTTCAACTTAAATATAACTGGCTGGCTTTTCATCATTCTTCTTCTTTGGGTTCTTTTTTCTTTCTTTTCTTTTCTTCTTCTACTGTAAATTTTTTATTTTTTTTTATTTTTTTTAAATTTAATTTTTTCTGTGTGCATAATATCTGTTTGAGATTCACAGTTGCACCTGTTTGTCCCTATTTTTCACCAGCTGCAATTAAGTTCAGTAAATATAACGTTTTGAAAGTTATAAATATCTTCGTTATTGTACTTTCCTTCTTTTTTTTTATTTTTTTTTTTTACCCCTTGCCCTGGGGTGTTTTCTGTATGTATGTGTAAATATGTATGTGTGACTGTCTGTCTATATGCCTGTGAGCCCTGAGTCTGAATATATGTGCATAAGTCTGATTTTGTGTTATTTATACTTACGTATATATCCATTAATAGGTATGTGTAGATTTATTTGGACAGTATTACAGTTGCTACTTAAAACAGATTTTTATAAATTATCACCACTTATTTACAAAAATGAACAAGAAATCAACACAATGCCTTTTTAAATCACATTTTAACTGGGCCAGAAAGAAAGAAAGAAAAAACCCACAAAAAAAACACAACAATACCTTGTAAATAAATAGCCCTTAAAACAGATATTAATGACTATACTGAGCTAAAATAGAAAAAAATACTGCTATTATGTAACTATTTCATTTCATCCCACCCAAGCTAGAAGACAGTCTACCCATCTGTGTTAGACAACCAGCTTTTAATGTAACACACACACACTCACACGCATACACAAAACTACATACAGACACACAAACACATACACACACACAGACACACACACACACACACACACACACTCAGACACATACATGCACAAAAACACACACACAGTATATTTTTAATAATGGTACCTATTAAATATGTATTATATAGTATTAACAGGGATCAGTTATATGACCAGGTATAAATAAAATCTCTTATTATATAAACATAATTACAGGTTTCCTATTTTTTCTTCTTTACTTAATGCAAACAAAGGTTGTTACTTATTTATTTATTTACTTATTTATTTATTTGTTTGTTTTTATTTCATGTTCATATTGTATATTTTACTTTTAAAATTTACAGTTAAAATTCTAACACACTGGTTTCTGTGCCCAGTTGATTTAAGAACATCACAAATTAAAAATGGAATAAAATAGAACATGCCATGTTTTGGGAGTGTGGTTTGCTACTGTAGAAGCCTTGTAAAATAAGTTTTAAACATGATTCATTTTATGGAGTGTTTATTGCAGTGTTGAATCTTGATACATCTGTGTGGATCATTGTTTTGGGTTTTTTTTACAGTATAATATGTACATTACCTAAACAGTGCTTGTTATGAATGGTGTATATATAACATGATCGCTAATGAATGGTTTGTTTTAATTTCAGTTATGTAATCAATATATCTTGTTTCAGACATTTTTTTGAAAAGAAAGGTAAACCAGTAGATGTTTAATATTGGCGTCTTGTAAGTCTTCATGCATATGGTAGTATCAGTAAAAGATTCCTGACATCTGAAAAAAAAATAAAAATAAAAATAAATAAAAAATGTACCCTTGTAAACTGATTATGGCTTTACTCTCTAATTATGTCCATTACACTTAACCCCTGTATGTGAATTATCCTTAACCACATACGTGGCACCACATAAACCATACATTACAAAAGTGTTGAGTGCATCATTGTTGAATAAAACATTTCTTCCTTTTGTTGCTGTGAAAGCTTTATACCAGGTGAATGGGTAGGAATGCCTGTATTTGGTGTCAAGTCTTTCGGGCTAATTTAACAAAACACTTTACGAGGTTTACCGTTTGACAGGACACTGTGACCGTGTCATGCTTTTGGTGTGGACTGCAATTAACATCGGCTACGTGGAAGATGCTGGTAGTTGCTAAACTGTCGGCCAAATGTTGGCAAATTTTTCGGATACCTGCAACAGGTGAGTCTTTGATTGTACCTGTGTGTTTGTTGTCACCTGTCAGAGACGAGAGGTGTGACATGGAAGTCCTGAAGGTAAAGTTTATTGCCCTTGTTGTTCAACAGATATTGATTGTGTATTTCTCTTCTGTATTACGTTTTGGTATTTGCAGAAAATAAAATTTAATTTTTATTCTGATTTTTAAAGAGAAAGATAATTACTTTGTGGATTAACCTATTTGTATGATCACCTGTTTTTTAAAATCATCTTTTCACATTATAAAAATTATAATTTTATTTCTGTTTATTGTTTGTGTGTATATACACATAGTTATAGACTGACAGATAGACTGATATACATATATATAATTAAACTGGGAAAGTCTTCAACTGACATGATTTGATGTCAATGTCATCATAGGAAATGATTTCTGTTTATACTTAAAATTTTAAAGGGAGTGGGAGATGATGTTTAAAAATTCTCTTTTATATTCCAGTAATGATAACATAATTTTATTAAAATTAGCTGTTTTTTAAAAAATAAATATAATAGTAATAAATAATTTTTAAACTCAAACTTTTGAACAAATAAATTAAATATGACATAATATATAAATTTTATTTTTTTGTTATTTAAATAAAAACAATAAGAATAACAACAACAGCAATAAAAATTACTACATCATTGGTGATGATGATGATGTTGATGATGATAATAGTAATAATAACAAAAACAAAAAGAAACCCCCCAAAACCCCCCCAAAAAACAAACAATAATAGTAATATCAATTAAGATAAAAAAACACACATCTAGAGGTTAAACACTTAGTTACTTTGGATTCATACATCTCGTATATCAAATCAAAAATGCTAATGATCTCAGCTACAGAGTGTGTGTATAAGTGGTCACCCTTGTGGTTAGGGTTATAAAAGACACAGTTTAACAGACAAACAGCTCTGTTTAGGGTCTGTTAACCCTCCTAAGTGGCCTCGTCTGCTTGTCTTTGTGTGGACAGATGACAGCCAGACACAAGATTTCAGTGTTAAGCTGTTTGCACACAGGGATAATCTGGCGGCAAATACCGTAGTCTCGCAGTAATCTCGTGTACACGCACATTTCCCTGCAGGCAGTAGTAGGTGGAGGAATGCAGCATGCAGGTCACTGATGTGGCCTGAATGTAGTGTGAATGTAGTGTGAATGTTGTGTGAATGTTGTGTGAATGTAGTGTGAGTGTAATGTGAGTGTATGTGTAGTGTGAATGTAATGAATATGAGTGTAATGTGAATGTAATGTGAATGTAATGTGAATGTAGTGTGACTGTAGTATGAATGTCTATGTAGTGTGAATGTAGTGTGAATGTAGTGTGACTAGTGTGAATGTAGTGTGAATGTAATGTGAATGTAGTGTGAGTGTAATGTGAGTGTAATGTGAATGTAATGTGAATGTAGTGTGACTGTAGTATGAATGTCTATGTAGTGTGGCTGTAGTGTGAATGTGATGTGAATGTAGTGTGACTGTAGTGTGAATGTAGTGTGAATGTAGTGTGACTAGTGTGAATGTAGTGTGACTGTAGTGTGTGTTGACTGTAGTGTGAATGAATGGCACAGTGTGATGTGATGTGGATGTAGTGTGATGGACAGATGGATGGATGGGACAATCTGAATGAATGAGTGAAATGGAAATGGGATAGTGTGAGTGAATGAAAGAATAAATGGGATAGCATGAGTGAAAGAATAAATGAATGAGACAGTGTGAGCGAATGAATGAATAGGTTGGATAGTGTAAGTGAATGAAAGAATGGATGAATGAAATAGTATGAGTGAATGAAAGAATAAATAAGTGGGATAGTGTGAGTGAATGAAAGAATAAATAAGTGGGATAGTGTGAGCAAATTAATGAGATACTAACTTGGTTCCACTCAGACTGAGTATTTGTTTAACTAAGCTATCACAGGATAAAAATGTTTTATTTTCTTAATTAAAGTTTACCTTACAGGTTGTAAAACTGCTCCTTTTTCAGATTTATTCATTTATTCATTTATTTACTCATTGTTTGTTTACTTCTTTATTGAAATAAGCTTTAGAGCTTGGTGGTTTAATTAATCCTTGTTGTTTATTTATTTATTTATTCATTCATTTATTTATTTCATACATTAAGCCATAGGGCTGGATATTATTTGCAGTCTTTATTAACATATAAGTATAAATAATGTATCATATTAAGTTGTTGGGTTTTTTCTTTCTTTCTTTTCTTTGTTTTGTAAATATTGTTTTTCTTTCTTAGGCTTAAGTTCAGATATTTATTATCATAATGTTACATAATATTAATTCATATGGTTATACACAGACACGAGCTGAATGATTATACGTTCATTTTCACATTAATCTTATACTTAATGCTTTTAAAATCTACATGTTTTGTATCGTATTTTAGTCATTAATATTACTATGTCTCTTAAAAGGAAGTTTTTGTAATAATATACAGTGGGTACTACAACGAAAGAAAAAATGTTTCTGATGTGTTTTTAACAGTATACATTTAGTGAAAAAAAAAAAAAAAAAAAAAAAAAAAAAAAATAAAAAAAATAAAACAACAACAAAAAACAAAAAAAAAAAAATGACCAAACAAATCAAACAACAACAAGAAATTTGAAAAAAACAGACAAATTTTTCTTTTGATGAATTTAATATAGAATTACAGTGGCCTTACACTTGACTGTGAGTAGAAGGTGGTACAATATCTACTGTTATTCATGTCATTATCTGAACTTACCTCAGGCAGTATCTAGCATCAAGACATCTTTTATTTTCATTTTTAGCATTATATATTTTTTTGTTAATTATTGACATATTTTAATCTTTTTAAAAATTACATTTCATTTTATTTATATATTTATTTATTTAATATTTTAATTTAATTTAATTTAAAAATAATTTCTTTATTTATTTTTTTTCTTTATTTATATTTTATTTTATTATATTATTATTATTATTATTATTATTATTATTATTATTATTAATATATATATTTTTTTAAATATTGTTTAAATCTTTTACATCAAGTGAGACCTTGTAACAAACATAATTTGTGTTAATTTGCATATAAAATTTGATGGCCTCCTTTTGACATTAAAATTCTATTTTACTGTGTTTATAATTTCAACATATTTTTGGAAAAGTTATCAGCAAGACATATGGTTTGTGTGAAGATCTTAAAAAAGTGCATTTCTGTATATCAAGGGGTGAAAAAAAAAACCAACATTTAAATTTTATTTTTATTTTTTATGATTCTTCTGTTGCTGATATGAACCAGACCTTCTTTGATAAAATATAGCGTTTTAAAAACTAATGGCAAATTTATATATCCCATCTTTTAACTCCTGATTCTGGTGCCAGTTGGAGGCCTTCAAGAGGTTACATGAAATCAGGTTAACACTTCCATAAGTTTAAAAATAGACTCTGTTTTATTGTCTGTTTTATTTTGGTAACTTGGTCGTAACGACTGTAATTTCCTTCTTTTATTTTTTATTTTTTTTTCAAAATAATTTTTCTCAGCTTTCTCAGCCATTCTGCACCAAATCCTCTTGCAGGGCACACACATACATAATGTAATCTGCAGATTATTATTTTTTTTCTTTTGCTCTATCCATAAATCAGCACAACAGGTGAGTGAAAAGATATTACCTTAATCCCAGCAAAAATCTTCAGAAAAATCTTCTCTGCAATTAAACTTGATGAGTGGGGTTTGAGTAAACACCTAGTTGTTGTTTTTTTTGAATGTTTTTTTTTCTCTCTCTCTCTCTCTCTCGCAAGACTTTGGCTTAAACACACCTGCATGTGCCATATATGGGTTTCTGTGTGGGGCGCTGGAATGACCCCGAGTGTTCTTGAAGATGAGTAACCATGTGACTGAAGGAATGCACCAAGTTCCAAATTTAGACTAACCTGTTTGATGTGATTCACTCATCCAGTATTATTATTATCTTCACGTCAGGGGTGTTAAAAAAAAAAAAAAAAAAAAAAAAATAAAAAGATAAAAAAAATAAAATAAAATAAAGTCTTGTAAGTGTGTTTTTACCAGGAAAGTTAGGAAGACCAAGGCATGAAGGATAGGTAAGTAAGAAAATGCTGTCTTAAAATTCGAAAATTGTTTTTCACCGGAAATTGTATCATACAAAAGGTAGATATTTAATTAAGATTTCCTTTTTAGCAAAATGTTAGCATGATGGTAGAAATTTTTAATTACTGGTTTAAGTCAAGAAGAAGATATGGTGCATTTGTTGGTTGAACATTATTTTTAAAATTAAGATTTTATATATATATATATATATATATATATATTATTGCTAATATCATTATTATATGGTTATTGAAACTGCATTATCAATATCATTATTATCATTATTATTATTATCAAAATTGAAGTTTGTTTTATATATATAAGATGAAGGGAAAGAGTTTTATTTTGAATTACTGCTTTAAGATTCTCATCTACAGTTTTCTGCTGTTGTGGTGCATGCTGATGCCAGTGTGTGTAAAGCATTGTGAGTACCTGGTTAGGAAGTCAGCTGTTTGTTAGATGGAGTGGAAGATCTCTGGTTCTGTCAGTCAGGGTTTTACCACAGTCTGGGTATTGGGTTTCTCGGCTCTTGTCTCATGTGTGGATGATTTCCCAGCATGTGGCCACATTCAGTGACACCTTGAATTGTTCAGATCATCTGTCACTAAACCAGGTCAGCCTTGGTGACAACCTCTCTGTCACAGTGAACTGTGTTCTTACTGTTTAGTTCATCTTTGTGTAAGTAAGTCAGAAATGTTTCGTAAAGAATCTTTGTGTTCTTACTGTATTGTTTATTTTTGTGTAACTTACCAATGTCTTTTTCGTAAAAAATCTTTGTGTTATTGCAATTTGTATATAAATCTTTGTATAACTGAATCAGGTCTGTTTCATAATGAATATTTGTGTTATTGCAATTTGTATATGAATCTTTGTGTTATTGCAATTTGTGTTTGAATCTTTGTATAACTGAATCAGGTCTGTTTCATAATGAATCTTTGTGTTATTGCAATTTGTATATGAATCTTTGTATAACTGAATCAGGCCTGCTTCATAAAGAATCTTTGTTATACAAATTTGTATATGAATCTTTGTATAACTGAATCAGGTCTGTTTCATAATGAATCTTTGGTCTTTACAACTCTTACATATATTCTTGTGTTATTAAAACATGTACAAAAATTCTGTTACAAAGATCAAAATTTTAAAAATAAAGAAGTTTTCATAACATAACAGCAACAAAAACACTGACCTTTTTTAATTTAATCAACACACACACAAAAAAAAAACGGAAAAAAAAAAGAAGAAAAAAGTTATCATAATTAAAAAAGTTTGAGTGACTTCTGTGATTGTGAATGGTATGTGTGGTTGGATACCACAGATGAGTTTTCTCTTATTGACAAGATGTGTTTTTATAACTAATATTAATCACAAGGCTGGCTTGGTATGGGACCAATGTTAGCCAAAAGTCTCGTTTTATTACTCAGTTTATTGACTGCTTGGAGCCAGTTGTATCAAACTCGGTGATATATGTGGGTTCTGTGTGTCTGTAGGTCATTCAGTTTGGCTTCCCACTGTTTATTAAAAAAGTATTGTATTTTGCTGATAAATCAGTAATATTGACAGACAGATAGCTAGATAGATGTAATTGCATTTGCATACACACACATACTGATACAAACATACACACATAGATGACAAAAAAAATCTTTGGCAGACAGACATAAATGCACGTACATATATTACATACATAGCCAAAGTAAGACAAACAGAGAGAGAGAGAGAGAGAGAGAGAGAGAGAGAGAGAGAGAGAGAGAGAGAGAGAGAGAGAGAGAGAGAGAGAGAGAGAGAGAGAGAGAGAGAGAGAGAGAGATTGGTAAGGACAGGAACAAATTTAATGACAGGCAGAAAATAACAGGGACCAGGACAATAGCCAAATACCAGTTCAAAAAACAACAACCAATCAACCAAACTTTGAAGATATTTTTATCTTGTTATTTTGGCCTAGTCAAATTAATTTAACACATTACCTCCATTGATTAAATGGTTGGCTGTTAAATAAACATTAACTTGCACTGTAACCTCTCTTAGAGCTGCCAGCCTTTTGCACTGTGTTTGTGCAACTGTAGTCTTCTTCAGTTTATCAATTCGGTTCTGTTTGTTACTTCACTTTATGTCTTGTTTATGTATTCTTTGTTTTTATCAAAATGTCACTCACATTTCACTGTGAATTAAACAGTTAGAGTTAAGATAATATTTGGATTTTTTTTTTTATTCTCAAGAGGTTTTTCTTTTGAATTGTCTAAAAGTTTTCAATCTCTCAGCTGTTACTGTTGTAAATGATTATGTTTCTTTAACTTCTGTTGTTAGGATTACTAATATTAAATATAATATGTTTATGTGCATTTGTATGTGTATGTACATGCACACACACATGCATATTTACATTAGTGTATGTATTATGTATGTATGCAAATGTGCTCTATAAATGTGTGTGTGTGTGTGTCCATCTACATTATGTGCATGTTTATAAATATATATTATTATCATTATTATTTTAATTGTTTTTGTTGTTGTATTTAGTTTTCTTGTTCTTGTTCTTATTATTATTCATTTCAATTTATCTGCTTAAATCACTTTTTAAACTGGTAGAACTTTTCACAAAGAAACATTTGATTGTTATATTCACTACTACTTTACTGACTGTAAAAAATGAGAGAAGATATTTATTATTATGTTCACAGATGTAAAGCTTCACGATCAACTATTTATCATGGTCAGTTCAGAAAGGAATGTAGATAACAAAATACTGACGAGTGCAGTATGTGTTTGAGGTAAAGCAGTGGAAAGGATCGCTTCCACTGCTCTTTCACTAATTTCCCATTCCAACCATTTTTCGGATAACTGTTTACAGAACATAGTTAAATCTTCAGAGCAATAGAAAATAAATGAATGCATTCAAAAAATATAAAAGTAGATATGATTAATTGAAATTTATTTCGTATATGGTTTATAACAAATGTCCTCTGTATGTTGGTCAGTATGCTGTATAGTGTATCACTTGTTATTTAACCAGTGAGATATCTACATTAATACACTGCAGCTAGTGATTAGGTAAAATCTGGTTATCACATACACATGATTTTACTCATTTGAAAACAGACTTGAATATTTCATTATGAGTGGTTTAATGGTAGAAAGTTGATGTGTTCTTAAGCAGTATAAATATTATCTAGTAAAAAGCAAATTGTAATTTACATACAGACTATACAGGTATGCTGGATGAGAATAGGTACTTATAAAGTGGTATCAATTTAAATAGCTATACCTGCATATACCTGCATGTATCTTAGCAATGAATACATCCATACATACATACATACATACACAGATTATATAGTCATATCTCAAGCAGACATGAGATAACACACTTACATCTCACAATCACTTTATACTTTAGTGGTAATGCCACATGCCCATCTAACCTATTCCTGTAGTGTTTATGTATGGTATCGCCCACCCTGGCATGGGATACCGTGATTTTAACGTCAGTCCGCTGTATGATACAGGTTAATGGAAACCAGACATCCTCACAAAGATCATTACTTACATCAGAACTTATTTCACACTCCAATCTCAACAAGTTTTTCCCCCCTCCATCTTCCGGACACCTGTTTCTATGGCAACCTTATTATATCATTTATTCTTTAAGAAATGTATATATTTGTAATATATTTGTTTAGGTTTATCATAAGCATGTCATTGTATTTCTTAGATATATTGTAGATATCAGTAATATTTTGGGAGCTAACAATGGCTATGTTGTGTGTGTATTTTGTTTGTTTTTTTGGAGGGTCTTTTTGGCTCTGCTTGGTTTGAATTAACATTCGTAACTCTCTGCCAGGTTATATATCATCTTTATATAATACAAGCTGGTTTCATCTTGAAGAGTAGTGGTTTTATCAGGTTTTCACTGAGCAGGTTTTTATCTCTGAGTCTGTCTGAGGCAGGCTGCTACATTGGGAAGTGAGTTATTTTTTAAAAAGAGAATTTCAGTTTGTGATGGAAACAGATTTTTAAAATAAAGTTTTATAAAAGAAGAAACAGTTAAACTTTTAAGGGCCTCATTAGACAAAGTTACTGAGAAGTCATTATGAAGATATCCCATTTAAGAATGTGTTATGGTTTCTATGAAGACAGTTTTATGAAAGTTTGGAATTTTGCTTATTGATTTATCTGGAAAAATAGAACTGAACCAATATGACATACTGGGCTTGGATAGAAGTAAGTATTATTGAATATATGTATTTAAATCACAATTTTAATTTAAGTTTGAAAGGTATTATATATAAAATTTACAACATGTTGGTTCTGATCTGAATATCATAATTTTAATTTTATTAATGTATTCAGTTAAAATACAAATTTAAAGACCAGGTGATGTTCTGGATAGAAGCAAAAATCAGATGCAACAATAAAGATAACTTATATCAGAATATTTTTTAAAACACATAGATTTAAATATTAGATGGAAAAGGATAATTATTATTAAATGCCTTAGTTTATTTGAAGAAAAAATAAAGCAGCTGTTATGGTATATTGACCTTGGTTAGATATAAGTGTTGGGACATCTGTGAAGATAACCCATGTCAGAATGGGTCAGTTTCCTCTTAAGATGGGCTCCTAGTACTTCCTGTTCTTTGATTTCTCCGTATTTATTAATAGCATTCCTGAGTGCATGGTTTATCTCTGTATGAGATAAGCATATTTTTGAAAAATGTATGTATCTGGAAGACTGATGATTTTTGATTCTTCATAATCTGATATACAGGGGCTTGATGCACAAGCTTGTTTTTGTTTTGTCTTGGAATACTTTATGAAATTTGTGAATTCATTTTGGAATGCTACAGCAGTGTTTGGTTAGCCTGAGTGAAGGAACAGTTTGAATAATATCGGGTTGATGGACAGTGTGACGGTAAGAGGTCATGTTATTTAATTAATTAACGAAAGATCCAAAATTTGAAAAAAAGGGTTAGTTAACATCTCTGTGGTGGATATAGTTTCCAAGCTGAAGTGAATTAAGTATAAAGAAAAAAGAGAAATGTGTAAATTAATTAATTAATTAAAATAATAATAATAATTTTATTAAAAATAATGTTTCAGCTATACTTTTTTTTGTAGGATTTTTGTTTTCTTGAAGTCCAGTGTTTCATTCTAAGAACAGAATTATGATTTTCAATTAGCTATTAATTACTGGAAAATTTTTGAATGCCAGTATTCACTTTGTTTTTGTTTTGATGGTCAGAATCCTTTATTAAATGAGAATCTAAAGAATTTCGACTTTCTTTTCCACTGTAAATACAATTTTATCATTTACTTCACCACCTGTTTGATTTCTCCTCATTAAGATAGATGTCTGTTTAAATGAAACTGCCCTCACAGAGGCAGATGTCTATTTAAATGAATGACTAAATAATCTCAGTTTTTTTTAATCTTTTCTTTTTTTTCATAATCACCTGCATGTGACTGTGTATATACATTTTAAAACATTTAATCGGTTGTTGTTTTTACCATTATCTTTTTTTTTAGTCAACAAATATACATCTGTTTCAGTAAATTAAATCTTTATTCTGAATCATACATGTGCACAATGTTTAGGGCCAGTTCAAACATTTTTGAACGGGAGGGTGGTGATCATCATAACTGATGAACTGCAAAGTATATTACTTCAAAATTTGAATTTTATTATAGAAAAATCTGAAAACAAACAACCAAACATTTGTTCTCCAAGATTTTAAAAACTTTATAATAAATAAAACAGACTTTAAGTTTTGGCTAAATTTACTTTTTAATATATATATATTTTTTATTAAATTTATTTTAAAGAAAGACTTTAGTCATCTCTAAATAGGGTGGATTTGTGTGCACCTCTTGGATCTGTTTAAACATTTTAATATCTTGATCTAATTTTTCTAGAATTATTTTTGGCTGATATAAAACATCTGTTGCAATGAATTCTCCCTGGTTTCAGCGTCAGCAGAAATGACCAATGCAGACACATTCTGATTATCACAGTTTAGCTCTGTCACTTTCTGTTGATAACACATTTCACACTGAATGTTCTTTCTGTTATACCAAACTGAAATGTTTTCAAACTGCAGCCATGAAAGAAATGATGAAACTACAGTTTCTTTTACTGACAGTTTTCTTTGATGTAGTTTTCAACATAGCTGCTTTGACCATAGACACTGATTAAATTAAATGATAATTTTGTCTATAATGGAATTAAAAAATAAAAATGATTTTGATTTTAATTATATTATAATTAAAAAAAAACACCCATATATTCACAGGTAATACACATACACATTACATATATATATATGTAAAGAAAATATCTGAAATATTTATAATTGCAATGTTTTACATTTAACAAGCACACAGACACACATCCATACACAGAAAATATTTAAAATATTTGTAAAATCAGTTCTCATCATAATCCAGTTTTGCATGACCACTGTTATAAAGGAGATATGTCACACCCAATCAATAAGGCAATTGATCCATGTCTCTCTATTTGATATTACTGATATGTGATTGTTTGGTGGTTTGTGTAACAGTCACTTTGTTAACATCTATAGACACTTTGGGGAGTTAGATCACGAAGCAGTCTCTGAAAGCATTTGCATAAGTTTGTGGGAAACGAAAAAGCTGTATACTGCTCACAAAAATTAAGTATCGTTGGCAGTTTGTATAGGGCAATGCGTGTATTTGTTGTCTGTGTTTAGAATGTATATTATGTGTTGTATTGTGTAAATGGGAATAGAAGGATATGTTTATGTGTATATATTTTTGTTCAAGTATGTTTTATGCAGTTGTTTGTGTATGTATTTCCCATGTTTATTTGCATTTGCAAATGGATAAGGGAATAAATAAGCACTGTGTGTATATGTTTGTAGTTTGGAGTGTGTCTGTATGTGTATGTGATTCTTTGTTCCAAAGTAACCAAATTAATGTAATCAGTATTGATATAACTGTAAACTATGGAATAAAAATAATTTAAAAAACCTTATTAAAACCAACATATTCATCTCTTCTGTTTGATCCTGCAGTTCATCTTCTCTAAATGAATCACTTGATGACTCAGTTAATTATAAATAATTAATACTATTGCAGTGAATATTACCTCTTCTGCACATGAAGATTTATTTTTTTTTATTAAGTTGCAATGTAAAGAAAAATTCTACAGCAGTTTCATAGTACAAGTATTTAAATAAAAATCGTTGTCCTGTTATTGAAATGGTTTATGTGATATCTGACCCTTTTACATTTTGATTTTGTGTCATTTTTATTTCTTTTATTGCCATTTTTTCTTCTTTTTTTTTTTCACTGTTGTAAGAAAATGTACCCTTTAAACCCTGCAGCTGATATTTTATTTATAAGTCTTTTCTGAAGTTCCTTTGATGTGGTCTTGTTTTTATAGTCATTTTCTTCTTTATGCCAAAACTCTTCCAATATTATTATTACTACTACTACTACTACTTCTGTTATTATTATTACTGCATTTGGTGCTATTTTTTTATTATTATTATTTATAGCTATTGTTGTTATTGTTATTGGTGGAAAAAAAAAAAAAAAAAAAATTATTATTACAAATATTATTTATTATTATTAATAAACTACCTAAACTGCATGCACTAAACTGTTTTTATTTTTATTGCTGTTGTTAGCCTCGGGCTGATACTTATTTACTTTTATTTATTTATTTTTTTTTTTTTTTGGTTGCAAATGTTGTATTATTATTTTTGCAGTTGTTCATTGTGATATTGTTGGTATTAGCATTATTATTACTATATTTAAACAAACAAGAAATTGTATTAATTATTATTATTATTGGTATTACAAGTGTTACATTATTATTAAGATTTTCATTATTATTACAGTTAGTATGTATTTATTAAGTTACTGCTTAATTATTATTAAGTTATTAACTTAGTAATTAAGTTATCAAATACTATTATTATTGTTGTTGCTGTAATAATAATCATTTATCATTGTCATTATCACCATCATTATCATCATTATAATCATCAACATTATTATCATTGTCATCATTATTATCATTATAATTATCATTATCATCATTATTGTTATTATTATTAATGTTATTGTTATTTTTATTATTATTGTTATTTATATTTTATTATTATTATTATTGTTATTGTTATTGTTGTTTACCTGTCACTCACACAAGGACTCAGTCCACTGCGTGTGCTATTGATTATAGATAAGACTGAACTGTTGTCACAGAACTCACAACACACATACAGTTTGCTCTTCTCACCAGTACTCTCCATAACTATCTATACACATACGTGTTCAAAACAGCTGCACAGATCTCCAACCCCTGTGAGTCTGGACTGTGAGTTGTTGAGTTTTCTGTGAGTAAACAACAGCACCATTACTCACAGAAAGAATCTTCAAAAGGAAGAAGATTTGTTAACTGTTGAAGATCCGTATCTATTTTTAGCTCAAAAGGGATGTAATGACAACAGAACAGAGTTATTCTTCTTAATTTTCTATTCTTCTTCTTCTTTTTCTTCTTCTTCTTTTTGGTGGATATGACATTATAAAGTGAAATGATCACAGAGACACAGTGGCTATGTTAATTAGGAGATTATTATTCAAGTAGCATTCGTTTTGACCTCGTGGCTATATCAGGCTTTTTATTGATTGTTCTCTCGCTCAACACTGTTTGATCCAACATTCTCTGCTGCTTTCTCTTTTGCAGTTGTGTGGGACACGAGTATTTTTTGTTTTGTTATGATTTTTTAAAAGAAAAAGAAAGAAAGGAATAAAAAAACAACAAAAAAAAAACACGATTTGGTGAAAATATCTTGTTTTCGTACTAGTCGAGAAAGCAGATATTTTTTTTGGGGGGAAATTGCAAGTGTTTGTGAAACGAAATCCGGAATACCTAGCATCTGTGTGTGTGTTTGTTGGTGGACAAGGCTGTTGGTGTTTTAATAGCTGACTTGCCTGATTGTGGTGAAATGACTTCATTTGTTTGAGGATTAATTTCGATGACAGTTTTGCAGATGCTTTAATTTATTGTTGTGATCTGTTGTCGTCAGTTTGAAGATCTGCTGGAATTCAGCTGGTAAATATTTGTATCTTCTTTAGAAAACAATTTTCTATTTTTGTATTTTGTTAATTTCTGTTGTTATTTTTTAAAATGTAGGCCTTTGTTTATATTCATGAGCATTGGATACATATGTATTTTTTCTATTGTTTTTTTTTAAATACATTTTAGAATAACTTAAAATAGCAAAAATAAATATTATATTCCACTTCATATACTACTACTACTACTACTAATAATAATAATAGTAGTAGCAGTAGTAGTAGTAGTAGTAGTAGTAGTAGTAGTAGCAGCAATAATAGTAGTAGCAGGAGTAATAACAATATAAATAATAACGATGAAGATAATAATTAATAATAATAATAGTAATTAAAAAATTAAAATACAATAAATACATTTTTTTTTTAAACATATTTGCATTAATAAAACAACAACATCTTCAAACCTGTATTTTATATCAGTAAAAATAAAGTTACTGTCTGATATTTATTTTCTCTCTCATATTCTCTACTCGTTTACCCTACTGCAGTATTTTATATTTATATCTGCCCTTCTGCATACTAAAGACTAATTGCAATGGCTGGCATGAATGGTTGCAAGCTCGAAGGACAAAGCCTGTTGTGTGTGTACACCTGGATTTACTGCAGTGTCTTAGAAATCTCAGAGATTTAGATTGTGATCTCTGGTCTCAGTTTAATTTCACTGTGAATTCAGACGGTGTGCTGAGACTGTATTCTGAAATGCAGTGTTTGGCAGTATCTGAACACTGTTTAATGTGGTGTTAATGCTTTGTGGGTGACAGTTATAAGTTTTGGAATTTATTATTTTTTTGTTTTTCTCATAATGATGAAAGTCTGTTACTGCCTACATATTATATCTGTTTTCTGTTTTTGTGTAAAGTAAATAATGTTTTATATATATGTGTATATCCAAATTAGTTCATTGGCGAACTAAACAGACTAAATATATACAGTACTAAAAACACACACATATACACACACACACACACACACACACACACATACTCAGAGCAACATATGTGTCTATGCACATATACACACAACTGCATATCAAAACCACCAGTACAACACACATCACACACCACACACAAACAAGTACGTTCATGTGCACAGAATTACATAACATGCTCATACTCAAAACTGAAGGAATGTTAGATCAGAAATGAAGATTTGAACAGGAAAATATGACAGACATTTAACTTGCCTTAGGCTTTTTGGCTCCGACTATCAAAAATACAGAAATATTAATGAACTTAATGACAGTTACACCCAGGTGTGACATATTAATTAAAAACACACCTGTCATGAAATTAGTTTAAAAAAAAAAAAAGGTTAATTAACATAGGCAATCCCAGGAACATGTGTTGACATACAGAATGTAGATGTAAACATCTATCAAACTGACATCAGTAAGTGACCCACAAAATGACCCTCAGAGGTCATGACCTTGGTGTCACACCTGTGTCTGAAATGACCTGTCTTAAGAATTTGAGAATTTAATAATTAATTATGTCTCCATGATTGTTCAGTTATTAGTGTCATACAGGCTAATCCTTTATTCTTTCTCTTCTTTCTGTTTCTCTCTCCTTATTTCTGTATGTACACGTGTGTGTGTGTGTGTGTGTGTGTGTGAAAACTTAAGGTTTTTCATACTAGTATAAAGATTATCTTTTGAAAAGTCATCTTGAAAGACCCAAATTAAGAAGAAATGGGAAGAAAAAGTAAACAGGTGCTAATTGTATTATTTTAAATTGATTACAATAATGAACTGATTTGAATTTTGATAAATTAATTTAAAACTGCCTTCAACACTTCTATGATTTTTGGAGGTAAAATGTCAAGCTACGATAGTCCTATCATTTCTGAGCTGCTAAAAAATTTGTTACTGAAATAATTAGATTTCATTTTTATGATCCACATGGAACAGATTATGTTGCAGTTGATAACAAGCTGTGAGATACACTTAATATAACACAGACCAGATACAGAAATAGTTTCTGGCAGAGATGGTATACATCATGTTATGTCATGGTGAAGCCTTTATTATGGAAATTATAAAAATTTGATTTTGAATTTTTTTAGAAGCTTGTAGAAAATGATAATTCTACATGAATTATTATGCTGAGTACAAAATGTTAACTCATAAGCTAGAACAAAAGAAAAAAAAGTAACTAATATATTAAACAGAAATGATAGAACTGTTGTAGAAAATGTTATGAGTGATTAAAATTATAGAATTTTAATTGATAAACCCCAGAATTATAGAATTTTATTAGAAAATATTTACTGATTGAAAGTATTACTGACATTCTGCTGATGAAATATTTCTTAAGAAATAAAATAAATGTTTGCTGGAACTGCATTAAAAAACAATATATCTGTAGAAAATAATTATTGACATTCTACTAAAATCATATAACTGGTGTTAGAAAATGTTTCCTGGAATTCTTCTAAAACAAAACAACTGATTCAGAACTTGTTTAACAGGCATTCTGCACATCCTATAAGAAAAAACAATTAATGACTGCCAGATTAATTTGAAATTATGAGCAACTGGCAGGTCGTGGAGCTGCCGGTGAAGAAGTGAACATTAAACATTCTGGCAATTTCTCGTACTAATTTTTCATTCCCCAAATCAATACACTTAACACACTTTGAGGTAAAAAAAACAACAACAGCAGCCTGGGCTGGCCACTTCTTACACATGTGGCCCAGTACTTCCCTGGGTTGGTGGATCTGATGGGTCTATCTGATGGTCCATACTTAGGTGAAGTGAAGAGGATACAGATAGATGTGTATGTATATAAATGCCTCTCACACATGGCTGGCAACTCTCTACAGACTGGGTTAGTGTAGATCTCAAGGATTTATAAACACAGCCTGGATAGCTGGCCAGCTCTTGGAATTCGTTTTAGCTGTAATTTAGTAAGTTTTTGTAATTTGTAGTCTGTGTATGTGTGTGTGTGTGTGTGTGTGTGTGTGTGTGTGTGTGTGTTTATTTGTGTTGGTCTGTGTGAGAATTTATGTGTTTTATGTATATTATCAGTACAACTACTACTATTACTATTACTGCCAGTACTACTACTTATTATACAGATTAAAATCAATGTGTGTTTGTAAATATATAAATTTACATATACGTGTATTTGTATCTAGGTATACAATAATAATAATAATATGTGTAGTAGAGGTAGTTATATTAATGATGGTGGTGGTAGTAGTAGTAGGAGTAGTAGTAGTAGTAATGGTAACAGTAGTAGTACATGTTCTAGTAATAGTAGTAGTACCTTATTATCAAGTATGCTAATAACATCATTTTCTGCTTCATATTTACATGGCAGGCAAATAAAATCCATGTTTATTTGTCGTATTAGTTACTTTCCTATCTCAACAGCAGTATGCCAGATGGGTTTATCAGTTTAATATGACAAGACTGTTTACAGTGTGTGATAAAGTTTAGTATCCAGGTTTTACAGGAGTATATATGTAATCAATGTAGCCACATATGTGTAGGTGCTTTGACATGTAAACAAGCCCCAGAAAATTAGCATCTTTATTATTATTATTTTAAGTGTAAGTTATATTTAATTTTATTAAAGTAGGTAGTATTTGTGGTACATAATTATAATGCTGTATGTAATTCTACTGCAGTATATACTTACAACACAGTAGTAAAATACACAGTAAAACAGTATGTTCTTATATTAAATTATAATGTAATACTTAGTTGTTATGAAATACACAAAACAGATTATTTTTATATTAATATTAAATTATAATGTAGTATTTACCTATTACATAGCACTTAGTTGTTATGAAATGCACAATAAAACAGAATATTTTTATATTAATATTAAATTATAATGTAGTACTTACCTATTACGTAGCACTTAGTTGTTATGAAATACACAATAAAACAGTGTATTCATATATTAGTATTAAATTAGAATGTATTAAGTACTAAAAGAGAGTACATTGTTATAACAGTATAAAATTGTAACACAAAAAAGTACCTTTCTTAAAAGGCTTACTAGAACTTGAAGTAAAGCTTTGTTCTTTTATATGAAGTTAAGTAAATTTTTTGTATAAATTACAAGTGGAAATAATATTTTTTTTAGGTCAGTGGCTTCATGTCTTGAAATGGTTTTAACTAGAACATAAAAACAAGAACAACAAAACAAACAACAAAGACTGGTCTGTAGAAAATCAGTTATAAATATTTATGTCACCTATGAAGGTCAGACCCATTTATTACAAGTGTCACTTTGCACTTGTTCTTCTTCATAACCAGTCTGAGAGATTTTTGCAGATATGGACATTTCTAAGAATATATTTAAGATGAAGAAAATTGCAGAATTTTAATTTAATTTAATTACACTTTAATTGTGATTATACACACATGTGTGTGTGTCAATACATGCTTTAAAATCTGTAATTTTTTTCAATGTATGTATAAGATGTTTTATCTATTTTTTTTTTTTTTATCTGACAAACACCATGATCAAAATGATATAACAAAGAATTAAAACAAAGTATCTCACTGAATCAGCATATAATGTTATTTTTTTTTTATTATTTAAAAAAAAATCTTTTCTAAAATTCATTTATACATGACAGGCAGCTATAACATTCAAGGGTCTTTATTTAAATAACATATATATATATATATATTTTTTTTTTTTTGGCTCTATATAATATTTATAAAGATAAACACAAATTTACTGGCTTTAGTGGCAAATGTACAAAGAAAGGCATACAATAAATGTAAATAATAAAATTAAAAAACCCCACAAAACACACACACACACACACACACAAAAGAAATGCTTGATGAGCAGTTTGTTGCAGGGGAAATAAATTAATAAATAAGTAAATGAATCTATGTTAAACACTGAATCATTATATTAAGTATTTCATGGTTAGTAGGTATCAAACATGTTCTATAATGATGTGTTAGAAAATATGCTACCAAAGAAAAACAGACAATATTTATAAATGTATCTTCCTGTAGACAGGAGAAAAAAAAAAAGAAAAAAAAAAAATATATATATATATACACATACACTCACACACACACACTCACACACACACACACATACACCAATACACAACTTTCAACAGACAGGAAAAAATATAACCATTGCCTTTTATAGACATTGGCATTCAGTACTGGTTGAAATTAGAAAATAGGCCTAATGATGCATTCAAGAGGCTTGTTTCTGTGATATATTATACATTGAGTCTGCTCTGCACTGATTTAGCCTATGCTCTACCACTGAGCTGCCAGCTCTATGCTCTACACTGGGTCAGCCTATGTTCTATCACTCAATCAACTCTGTGTTCTATTACTAAACTAGCTCTATGCTCTCTACCTGTGGGTCAATTCTGTGTTCTACCACTGAATCAATTCTGTGTTCTGCCACTGAATCAATTCTGTGCTCTACCACTGAATCAATTCTGTGTTCTGCCACTGAATCAATTCTGTGTTCTACCACTGAATCAATTCTGTGCTCTACCACTGAATCAATTCTGTGTTCTGCCACTGAATCAATTCTGTGCTCTGCCACTGAATCAATTCTGTGCTCTGCCACTGAATCAATTCTGTGTTCTGCCACTGAGCCAGCTCTATGCTCTACCACTGAGCCAGCTCTGTGCTCTACCACTGAATCAGCTCTATGCTGTACCAGTGAACCAGCTCTATGCTCTGCTGGTTAAAGAGGGTGTCTGGTGGTGCGTGTGAACTGTTGTTTTGCCAGCTGGAGCAGCATGTGCAGTGTGACAAAACCAATGAAATGTTAGAGGAACCCATTAACACCACTACCTCTACATCCTGTCTAATGTCTGCAGGTGTGTGTGCATCTGCGTGCACAACTGCATCAGCTGCTGAAAAAAGTCAATTTTCTGCTACATAGTTACACACCAGGAAGTCAGGTTTTTGTTGTGTGCCAGGAAGGATCGTAGTTTTCTGCTTTGTACTGAATGAAAGTAACACATATTATTTACATGTTTTTTAAAACGGAGATATTTAAACAAAGGGTGATAATTTAGGTTGCTCCTCCAGAAATAGAATGTAAAATGTAAAATTGTTAATTTGTTAATTTACTAATGATTAATCAGCTTGTTAATGTGTGTTTTATGTATGTATATGGGTTGGTGTGTGTGTGTGTGTGTCTGTGTGTATGTGTTTTGTTTGTGTTTGTATTGGTGTATATGTCTGTGTGTGTATTGTTCCTTATATTGTACACTATATGTCTTTGAATATTTTTCTCTTATTTAAATTTTTATTGTTATACAGAATAGTTTGCTTTTTTTACATGTTGATTACTAGAAAAGGGAAAAAAACTACCATTTGTTGAGCTTAATATTAATGCATATTAATATCACTCAGCAACTATGGTTTATGCTATTCTGTCTGTAGATCCAGGAAATGAATTAGCTGTCTAGTATTTCATTCATTCTGTCAAACACTGCTTAATTAGACAGATCCTTTATTCACACGTTTGTTAGCTCATGAATTATAAATGATGAGATACAGTTACAACAGTTGCTCCCTGAACAGCTGGCTTTTAAACTGTTCACACAGAACAGTTTGACCAGCTTGTGCTTAGATAAAACTGTGGCTGGAGTTGGTTCATCTTTGATGGAAGTTGGTTCATTCTTTTATTAGATTTGGTTCATTTATAGTGGAATTGGTTTTATGGTCAAATTAGATTTGTTTGTGGTAAAGTTGGTTCATTTGTGATAAAATTGGTTCTTCTGTGGTGGAATTATTCCTTTTGTATTGGATCTGATAAAAATGACAGAATTTGTTCATATGTTGTTGAATAGGTTTATCTGGTTGAATTAGTCATCTGTTGTAAAATTGGTTCATCTGTGATTTAACTGGTTTAATCTAAAATATATTTGGTTTATTTTGTGAAATTGATCCATCTCTATCTTAACTGGTTCATTTATGGTGAAATTCGTTTCTTTGTGGAAAAAATTGGTCTGAATTTTCTACAGCCTGGTCGATTTGTTATGAAATTAGTTCATCTGTGGTGAAACAGAATCATCTGCAGGCACACTGGCCCATCTATGTCACAAATGGTTCATCTGGGCTCTGTCCATAATCAGATGAATGGAGGCACACTCTCAGTGTGCTCTCTGAAATTAGCATCCTCCATGTTTTTATGTCTTCAAGCAGATCGGGTTTCACTTTTAATTTCTGCTGCCTGTTGGAAGTTTTCAACTGCTTCGTTCTCTTTCCCCGGGGAAATGTGTTTTATGTTTCTGTGGTGATGGAAGGCAATGATCTTTTACCTGGCACTCTCTGACAAACTGCTGAAAAATCTGTTAGCTGCACTAGATTTTGGAATTTTTAATTTTTATTTCCGTCTCTCTTTCTCTCCTCTTTCCTTTTTCTCTATGGAATCTCTGTGTTTATTCATTTTGTATCTGATTTCAGTGTGTTTATGTTAATGTTATCTTCTAGTTGTGGCATGTTGTTAGCTAGAAATGTGCAATAGTTAATGTACACCAGTGTGTGAGATTATGGTTTGATATTTTATATGTAAAATATGCACTAATTACTATAAACAAGTGTGTAAGATTATGGGTCGATATTACACATGTAAAGTAAGCAGTAATTAACATGCATAGAGTACAAACGATTTACAGTCTGATATTTTACATACACAGATAAGTGATTTAAAATAATGGATTCTGTTTAACAACATTTATTTAAAAAGAATTAACTCTCTAGGGACATACATAATGTACAGTGCATTTAAATGGATTTGTGATCGAGTGCAGCTTTTATTATTAAACTGTTTACCATATATAAAGATAGGTATGTTAAAATAATGAGGTATATAGTAGCACTAAGCTAAATGTTTCATTAAATATGTTACAAAATCAGTTTTATTTTGACACCATGGATGTTGTATCTGAAGTCATCTATACAGTTTGTTGCATCAGAATGGATTTTCTAACCACATAATTTACTTTATATCCCTATTGTACATTTTATTATTAAGCTCTTTGTCATATGTACAGGCATACATGGATATTATATGGCTTCATTTTCCACATTCACTCTTTCAATGAATTCTAATTTCATCTTAGTCACACTTCTGCTTGACAACATCTCTTTCATTCAGTATTCAGAATACATGTAGCTTATACATGACTGCCTGATATGTATAAATATGTGTATACATACATACATACATATATATACATACTACATACATACATATATATATATATATATAAATTTTGTTTTGAACTGAAGCTATTTTTGTTTTTCATTTTATTAAGTTGGTATTTTTAAAAATGTTATTATTATTATTTTTTTTTTTTATGATATTAAAAAGATAATGTAAAGCATTCTTTCTGTATCCTGTTTTAAAATAATTACAACAATTTAAAAACTGGTACCAAAACAAAATTCGAAAAAAAGTTATTACAGTCATATTTGTCTCTTTGTGTTACATACCATTTGTATTGTGATTATGTCATATATTAGTTATGCCTCACTGATTATGTTGCATATTAGTTCTGTATGATTGGTTTTATTAAATACTAGCTGTTATGTTGACATACAACTTGTATTCATCTTTCTGTGCTGTTTATCATTTATCTGCCCATAACTAGTTGTTGTATTACTTGCAAATCGTGATCTGTATCAAATATTTGAAAGTGTAAAATGTTACAAATGTTTGTCTGATTCGTTTTTATCTACTTGTTCTGCCAGTTTGAATATATGCATCATATCATTAATTCATTACACTGTATTCAGTTAATCAATATATAAGATATACAATACACCATGCAATATTTATAGTATGTATATGTATCAGTGTATGTGTTTGTGATTCTGTTTATTTGTATACTGGTATGTATATAAACAGACATATCCAGAAATTTTGTTTTATCAGGAGTTTCTGTGTGTGTGTGTGTGTTTATGTGAGAGAGATAGACTTAAGTGAAATATATCACTGGTCAAGTACAATTTATGAAAGACTAACTGTACCATATAGCAGTGCTTTACATATATATAAATATATATATATATTGTGACTGTTTGCATACCTCAAAGATACGTGACTTTATGCATAGAACCAGTAATGTCAATGTAATCTTGGACATGTCCATAACAACTGATGCCTGTGTAGTCTCAACATGGATTATTTGTACTTGGCTACAAGAAGAAATCATTGAAACATCTTGTGTCCAGGCATCCTGAAACTAATTGTGTTAATTCCCCACTCAAAACAATTGCTGTATAATTATACTAATTAACATAAGATCATCATCGTCTTAAAACCTAATTAAGTGAAAAAGGTCAAATTATGCTGATGGTAATCTCTCAAGTTAAAAGGGTCAAGGTTATTTTCTACTTGAAACAATTGACATCTAATTATGATAATTCTGCTAATTAAGGTCATTTTGTGCTTGAGACACTTTTGGCATATAATTATGTTAATTAAGTTATAAAGGTCAAGGTTGCCAGTGTTCCTGGAATTGGATTACAACAGATCCAGACTCTGTGGCAGCCATGATTGTCTTGAGAATTCAGTTAGCACGTGGGATCAGTTAAATGATTGGTTTTTCTGTATTAGAGTGTGGCTTGACTTGGTAGCATAGTTTCACAGTTATACTGCTTTGTATAATAATAATAATAATAATAATGATAATAATAATTATAATACATGTACATGCACAGACATATATACATGTACATGTGCCTTTTCAGACCAAATTTGTAATTTTAATATTACCATTGAAAATTGGTCTAGGTATGCATTAATTTATTAATCTGAAATATGGTCAGGGGATTAATCATCATCATGTCATTAGTTTTTGAAATTAAATCAGAAAGGAAAATCATTTATCAGAGTTTGTCGTATATGATAAATATGCTGCATGTGAAAGTTAATTATACAATCCATTGTTGTATAAAAGAGACACATGTCAGTATAGATTGTACGAAAATAGTTCTCTGTATGCCAGTTCAGTGTACAGAAGATACACTGTAATGATGTAGAAGACTTAAAACAGTAAATTAAAAAACTTAGCATGTTATAGACACAAATGATTGAAATGGTAGGATTTAACAGGTTCAACATATAATACAGTTCAGTGATAAATATAATTGATATCTACAGACACATGTGATAGTTTAGTACATTATATATACATGCTCAGTATTGTATTGATACAACATACTTCATTATGAATTGGACAGCTAGTATATGTTTATTTAAATCAGTTCTGTATGACAGAGTATATCACAGACAAATTCGATCAATATAAATAGTTCAGTATATAGAGGGAAGGTATGATCAATATAGTATAATAATTAGATCTGTGTAACACCACACAGTATATCACAGACACATATTGTACAGATGTGATAAAGTTCAGTATGCAGTGGGAAGTACAATAGTTCTGTGTAATATAACATTATAAGATGCAGTATATCAAAGGCACATTGTACAGTTGTAATACATTTCAATATACAGTGGACAGTATAACAGTTTTGTATAATATTCAGTATAGTATATCACAGACATATGTTGTATAGATAGATAATAGATCAGTATTCAGTAGACAGTAATTCTGTATAATATACAGTGTAGTAAATCAAAGGCATATATTGTATAGATGTAATATAGTTCAATATACTCTGGAAAGTACAACAGTTCTGTGTAATATACATACAATAAAGTATATACAGTATATTGTATAGATATAATATGGTTTAGTATGTAACACAGATAGATAGGTAACCCAGATAGCTGGATGTTTTAAAGTGATTACTGAAGAATGTCAAGATGATGCTACATGTTTGGTGTGTGTTCTTTTGAATTGGCTCTTTTCCAGGCCAATACATCCAAGCACTTTTATCATTCTGACATCTCCCATTATACCTTGTTTACTTCATTAAGTTTATACTGTGTCACTCTGTCCTTCGTTCCAGACACTGGCTGAAGTTCCTTTCTTAACTCAGCTTAATTAATTTTGTTTAAATCAATCCATCTGTCCATTCATCTGTTCATCATTTACAATGCTTCTGACTTTCTACATGTTTGTTCAATTGTTTACACATTTCTTCCCATTTTATTTCACATCCATTTTTCTGTTTCCATTTGTTCATTTCTTCATCAATCCTTCCAACTGTATTTATCCATCCATCCATCCATCTATCCATCTTTCCATCTTTCTTTCTTTTGGTCCATCTACCTGTTCATCCATCTATCTGTCTATCCATTCATCCATCCATCCAACCATCTGTGCTTTCTTCCCTCCTTCCATCCAGTCATCAAGACATCAATTAAATGGTATAAGAAAACCAGTGAATAAGTTAATTGTCATTACTAATTGTCTTTTATTTTACCTAGAATTTAGACAAAAAAAAAAAAAAAAAACAACCCAATTTGACATAACAAACAGTTTCAAATTTTATTTTTTTTGCTGAATTTTCACATTCTTTAACCTACCTAAAAGTTCTCAGCCATGCCAAATTTCTTTTTAAAAAGAAATTTCCAACAGAGCAAATACCTTTAAAAAATTCTTCGACATGGTAAATTTCTTTTAAAAACAGATAAAGGTGTCTTCCCCAAATAGAGGCTGGGTTTTGTTGTGTACAAACAAAGTGAAGAATTTCCCTGTCAGACAAAACATAGCCTTAAATACTGTGTACGAAGTGTGTCTGGCAAACACATCGACTTGTTCAGCGTTTAGCTACTGGAGAGCTTTTGTAAAACTTTCAGGAATTTTCAGTTACCAAAAGTTTGGAAGCACATGCTAGGTGTGCATGATAATGTATATTCATTTAACCTATGTATGCATATATATATATATAACAAATATATACACACATGTTTATACGTACACAGAAATATACAATTATGTATCATATATCTAATCTATTTATATTCATATATATATATATATAGACATACATGCATACATACACATAACCATATTTTATATATATACACATAACCATATTTTATATATATACACAAAGATCCATACAAACACATAAATTAGATGTAGTAAAAATACTCTTGTATGCTCTTTGAACATGTACAGATGGCTACAGTCTAAAATTAGAACTGTTTCTATAAAATAAAAATATTCCTGTAATATCGTCATGCTGACAGTTCAATTATAACTTAGTTTTTGAAGCGCATATAAATCTATTCTGCACATCTGCACAATGTGTCAAGGTACGAATACACAGGTAGAAAAGCAGTGAAGGATAAACACACATGCAACAGGTGTTTCGCATTAATTCTCACCTGTTTTTATACTGAGTCTCCACTTTAGTTTTTATTTTGCTGGTTATTTGTGGCAGGACTCCTGTCTTTCAATCTAGGCCAAAGCAAAGTTATCTTTAAGTTTAAATTTCATGGTTTTATAGAAGTATTTAACTGACATTTTATTTTCTTCATAAATAAACTCTGTCTGGTGAAAAAAGACACAGCACAACCTCTGTCGTCATTTTTTTTCTTTGTTCTCTTTTTGCTTTTGTTCCTTGAATAAGAATGTTTATATTTAGAACAGCATATCTTTTTAATGATGTCTAAATATTCTTCTAATAGTATAATTAAGTAATTAATCCTAATACTTATCTGTAATGCTGCTCTAGGTTTCCCCTTATTCATCTGGGTGGTCTGTTATTGAGTTGTTATATAAAACATTTCTTCCTTTTTTCTTAAAAAAAAAAAATAATATATGTTATTTTAATAGAAGAATAATTTGATATATTCACAAGACGTTGATTATTTGAAGAAAATTATAGTCAAAAAGAGAAAATAACATGTTATTTTTAGCCATCCAGATTATTTTAATATATTTACAGTATATTAATAGTGTAATAATGCTTGTATGTCTTGAAGATATATTAATATACATGCACATATACATATGTGATACACACACATACAGACTCAAACACATCATTTTAATATATTCACATTATATTAACCGTGTAATAACAGTTACATGTCATAAAGAGATAATAAAATATTAGTTTTGGCCATCCAGATGAGTTTCAATATAATCGCAGTATGTCAAATGTGTAATTACAGCTGAGTGTAATAAAGAGGTATTAACATATTAGTTTTGGCAGTCTTCATTATTTTAATATATTGGCACTATGCAATCAGTCTGTGTTACCAGAAATACAAGGTTACAAGGAAACATGCCAAGTGGGTAATAACAGCAGTGAGCTAAAACTGGGTGGTAGTATATCAGTTTGGGCAGTCATGTAGGTATGACATAATATTCTGGCAATTCAACAGGTAATAGCAGAAGGATGCTGGAACAAATGAATAACATTTTAATTTATATGTTTTATGTTTCAAACTGCCAATAATAATTATTTCAACTTGGGAGTTGATGATTTTTCTTTGAAAGTTATTTTTTTTGTCCCTAATTCAAGCCCAGTTTTCAAGATTCAAGCCCAATCTTCAAGTTTCAAACCCCTTTGTATAGTTACACTATAAATACAAATGACATTTATAAAATTTTAAATAAAAGTAATCTTGTTGTGTGTAATTGTTTATCAGTGCATGTAAAGTTGGTTACTTAATTACACACTTTTTTTTTTCAATCTATAGTTTTATTTCACGTGTGTGTACATGACATCTGTTACTGCCTGTCGATAGTTTATTGTTAATAATTCTTTGTGTCTGTCTGTCTGCAGATTAATCCCAACAGCAAGGCCTATGCAGAGGGAATAAAAGTGGGGGATTTCATTGATGGCATCAACAGACAGAGGACTCACGGACTAAACCATGGAGATGCCCAGCAACTCATTAAAAATGCCACAGATGAGCTGCTGCTAGAACTCAGGAGGTGAGTTTACTCAATTCTTTTTTGTTTTTAACTAGAACTCAGGAGGTGAGCTTACTCAATTATTTTTTATACTAGAACTCAGGAGATGAGTTTACACAATTTTTTTTTTTTTTTTTACTAGAACTCAGGAGGTGAGTTTACTCAATTTTTTTTTTTATACTAGAACTCAGGAGGTGAGTTTACTCAATTTTTTTAGTTTTTTTACTAGAACTCTGGAGGTAAGCTTACTCAATTTTTTTTTTTTTTCTACTAGAACTCATTAGGTGAGTTTACTCATTTTTTTTTTTAACTATTATTCAGGAGGTGATCCTACTCATTTGTTTACTAGAACAAAGAATGTTAGGTTACTCATTTGTTTACCAGAACTCATAAAGTGAGTTTACTAGAATTCAGGAGGTGATTTACTCATTTTTATCTAGATGTCATCTTTGGTTTCTTTGTATGTGTACCAGAACTCAGGTGGTGAGGATTACTGATTTCTGTGTTTACAAAGGATATGGTGTGTGATACCTGTCTGTTGGATGATTACTTACTGCTAACTACACACAAGGATTGGTTGTATTTTTCATATACATGATATTTCCAGATGTGTTTTTATTAAACAAATTACTTATTTTGTGGGAGCAAAATAATAAAAAAAAATAATTATAAAAAAAACTGACAAAATTTGGTTTAATGATTAATCATGATCAGTTTTGATTTTTTCAGTTTAAGAGTGTGTGTGTGTGTGTGTGTGTGTGTGTGTGTGTGTGTGTTTATGTGTTTATTTATTTATTTATGTACATTCTTCTCTTATCAGCATAGAATAGCAAAAACTGTCTACATTTTTCACAGCATGTCTAAATTGCTGTTTGTTGTTATTTTTTTTTAAAAGAAGTAAAATTAAACAACACATCAGACTGAAGTTATCTCTATCATTGTGAAAGGTTGTATCTTGTCAGTCTGGGTGGTTCTCAGTTTAGATGTTTTCCTGAAACCAGTGCCAGGCTGTGGAGAGATAAATTGTGCTTGCATGACACTGATAAATTGGACTGTTTGCTTTGTTGCAGGTGTCTTTTTTATAGACATCCCTTCTTAACCTTAACCTTAGCCACGTTCTCGAAACATGCAATATGTCAGACCCTATCTCAGCAATTAGCATACTACTAAGTTCAAGAGGAGTTTGCAGTGAGTTAGACCCAATCTGTGCAATTAGTATGTTGCTGAGTTTTAGGAGAAAGAAGTCAAATACCATCTCTGCAATTATTGCAATACTAAGTTCAATGGTTTTGGAATAAGTCAGAATCTATTTCTGTAATACTGAGTTCAAAAATATTTTGGAATAAGTTAAGCCCCCATCTATACAATGAATACATTATTAATTTTAAGAGATGTTTGGGATAAGTCAAAACCTAAATCTGCAGTTAGTAAGCTCAAGAGAAATCAGGAGTATGTTAAACCCAATATCTGCATATATGAAAGAGATCACATATCATCTCTATTATTACTGCAATACTAAGTTCAAAAGGTGTTTTGGAATTAGTCAAATCCCATCTCTGCAATACTTAGTTCAGGAGATATTTGGCATAAGTGGAACTATATTTCTGCAATATGAAGTTAAAGAGGATTTTGGAATAAGTCAAATCCCATCTCTGTCATGGCAAGTTCAAGAGATGTTTGGATAATGTCAAGCTAAATCTCTGCAGTTATTGCATGGAAATATTGCTTATATCTGTATTTCAAGTTAGAGGTGAATATTACATGTTATTGGTCCATATAACCAATTACTATGTCAACTTATAACACAATCATTTGTGAAGTAGCTGCATTTTACTGATATAATTGCTTTGTGGTTTACAGTAGTCCTGAGTTTTTGTTGACATGTTCAAGATAGTCTTTCAAATGCACATGTATGTGTGTGTGTGTGTGTGTGTGTGTGTGTGTGTGTGAGAAAGAAAGACAGAATGACAGAGATGGTGAAAGTAATCATCTTTGTATATGTGTGTGTGTGTGAGAAAAAAGAAAATGTGTATGAGAGAGAAAGGGTTTGAGAGAAAAAGAGATGGCATGTCTGTGAGTGTGTGTGTTTATGAGAGACACAGAGAAAAAAAAAAAAGAATGTGTGTATGTGCTGTTAAGAGCTACAATTAATTCAAGAGTCATATTTCACTATTATACAGATATCTGTAATTCTGTGTGACATGTATGTTAATATATACATACTGCACACTGATATATTCAGCATCTTATCAATCAGGATAACAGCCACCACTATTAGTCTTAATAAGTATTCTGTCTCATCATATACATTTTTGTGTTCATTCTACATTTAAACTGACATCTTATGACATTACCACTCTGGTGTCAATATGGAAATATATACAACACAAATACAGTGTATTGTGAATAATGATATAAACTGAATGTGTAGATGAAGATGATGATGGTAAACTGAATTAGGTGGATGACGATGGTAAACTGAATTATGTGGATGACAATGGTAAACTGAATTATGTGGATGACAATGGTAAACTGAATTATATGGATGATGATGGTAAACTGAATTATGTGGATGATGATGGTAAACTGAATTATATGGATGATGATGGTAAACTGAATTATGTGGATGACGATGGTAAACTGAATTATGTGGATGACGATGGTAAACTTAAAATTAATGGCAATATAGAAAATGAAGCTGAATAGGGATGCACATGCTGAATTGGTGGATACCAATATTCAAACAGAAAGAAACATGGAACAATAGTAATATGCTGAAATAAATGATGAAGATGCATTATCTACTAAAATAATGGATTGAAATGTTTAACATAATCTCTGAATATTAAAGAATTGTAATAAAATAGATTTAAAAAAATTATCACTGAACTAGAAGGACATAGCTTATATATACATATATATAATTAAATATATAAATGTTTTTTAATTACGAGAATTTATTGTTGAGGAATAGATAAAATAATGAAGGAATGGATGAAGTGAAAAAGGAAGGAAATATGGATATGTGAATAGATGAATTATGAATGAACACATGATCAGTGGACATAGTAAAATGCTTATTGTCATGAATTAATTATTATTAGATACATCAATGAAAATGATTGTATTATTGGAATGATGAAAAGTAAATAACTTTTAAGGAAATTTGTATTAAAAGTGAGAATGTCGTGGTTGGATATTGTGATACTAAGCCAGTATTTAACCTTTCTGTACTAAAAGGCAAAGTTAGCTGGTGCATCATTAATCTCTTCCTTATGTCTGCACACAGATAGCAGACACATTGCTAATTAATAAAAAATGTTTTAAAGAATATTTCTTCTTCTTCTTTTTTTTCTTTTTGCTGACTTGTATGTTTATTCTAAATAAATAAAATCAGTGGATGAACTTGAGATAAGAAATATAAATGGAATATTCTGTGAGACATTTGAGACATTCAGAGAGTAGAGTGATTGTATATAATCTGGAAGGTAGCCAGCATCTAATCCCATTTGAGTAAATAGCAGTGATGTGAATGTAAACATACCTAACAGGGTGAAGTATCAATGTTATTGCATGTTTGTGAATCTTCTGCTGTTTCTGTGTATGCTGGATAGATTTTGATTTCAAGAATTTGTGAGGTAATGTGCATGTATGGTATATATGTGTGTATGTGTTGGAGATAAAATAGAGAAAAACTTGTTGAAAAGAAAGAGTTAAAAAAAAGAAGACAGAAAACATCAGTGAGGAAGAAGGAAGGAAATAAGATGAAAGTTTTTTGTGTGAGTGTATGTTATGTATGTAATGTATGTATGTATGTATGTATGTATGTATTTATGTAATGTATGTATGTATGTATGTATGTATGTATGTAATGTATGTATGCATGTATGTATGTATGCATGTATTTAAGAATGTATGTATGTATATATGTATTTAAGTATGTATGTATGTATTATGTAATGTATGTGTATGTATTATGTATGTAATGTATGTATGTAATGTATGTAATGTGTGTAATGTATTTATGTATGTATGTATGTATGTAATATATGTATGTATGTATGTATTAATAATTGTGTCTGTCTGAGAAAGTGTGTATGTATGGACACACATATATTTTGTGTTTCCACATGACCATATGTGTGTACATGTATCAGTATATGTATATGTATATGTACATGTACGCTGTGTGTGTGTGTGTGTGTGTGTGTGTGATCATCGTTATTATTGTTATTTGTAAATTACAATATAATAATTATTGAACTTGAGGATGTATATTATACTAATTAGTTTTATTTAACGATAATTTGAAATTCATGTTCAGTAGATATTGGCATATGTAAAACATGATTCACTTAAGTAGCTCTTAAAGTCAATAATATGCACAACTTCTGAATTTGCTTGGACAATGTAGCCCAATACAACTGGAGGCTATAATTTTGTTGTGAATATATGTATACATATATCAGTTAATTGCCTCTTTATTGGTTAATTGTCCCTCACTTTTTCAGATTTATGTAAATGGGAAACGTAGATTCTGGAATGAGTGAAATTAGGCTAACAAAGAATTATTGGTTGGAAATAATGATGAAAGATTAGACTTGATCTTAGTAGGTCACAAATAATTGTTGTGTGTTGTTAATAATCTTTAAGGGTCTGAAAAGGTATTTATCTAGGTTTTTGGAGGTGATATTTTCAGGAAACTAATTTGATTTATTTATATTTATATTATTGCAATTTACTTAATTATACTGAATTTGTTTATTGGCAACTTCATCTACAGTGTAATTGCTGGCAACTTTTAACAAACATTTTGTAAAGGATCTTAAGAATTGTTTTAAATTACTTTAAACATTTTACAGATATTTATAAACTGTTCAGGATATGTTTTAACAGGTTGCTATGGATTGATTATTGGCAACTTTTTTAAAAAACAAAATATGTAATTAAATGATCAGTGATTATTTAGCTTATGAATTTATGAATTGCTTTTAAATTACATTGGTTATTGGCCACTTTAAAAAAAAAATGAAACAGGTAATTAAATGATTAATGATTTTTTAGCTTATGAGTTTATGAATTGCTTTTAAATTACATTGTTAATGATCATCATGCCTGCAGATTATTGCAAATGGTTTTTGGTAGATTTTTATGGATCATTTACTAATTAATATTTTACAGGTGTTAGAAATGTTTATAGGTAACTTACTATTTTGGGTTAGATCATTACTGGATAATTTGCTATTTAATTACATGGTAATTATTTATCCCTGATCCACATAAACTTTTGAAAGATTTAAAAAGTCTGTTCATAACAATTTTTGGGGGGAGGTAAAAAAGAATTTGTATAATTAAAAAATAGTTAAAAAGTAAAGGATTGTACCTTATTAAAAACATGATATTTTAAATTTTATTATTAAATTTTTTATATCTGCAAAATAAAGGATATTTTTATTTATTTATTAATTAGTATTATTACTTTTAAACTTTCACTTGGTGTGATATTTTTACTTACTAAACAGAAAGCAATATATTCACAGTTTGACAGATTATTCAGTACCTAAGGTTAATTAACACATCATCATAAGCGACTAATAATTAATTAAACTAAATGTCAGACAGACAGATGGATTGACAGAGAGACAGATAATTTATTAATACATCACTCACACACATACACATACCAATACACACACACATACTCTTATTTACTTACTCCATACATTTTACATTTTTCACATGCATGAACATCAAATTCCATATTGGCATAATGCTCATACAGACAGACAGACAGACAGACAGGCACATCATGGTTCTCCACAGTGTGAAATCCTACCCCTGTTTGTGTTTCTCATGAACAAGATATGTAATTGTGACGTCAAACACTGATTTTTAAGTCTGTAATACTGAGCAGGTTTGTACTGCAAGCATCCTTCCCAGATGGCCATGTTTGTTTTATGTTCTTGTACAGGGGAGAGGTATTTTCATGTGTTCATGATGCAACTGCAGGGTGTGTTCTCTATTGTAATGTCACAGTGCAATGCCTCTTCGTATGTCAATATACATGTACTGTTAGATATCACAACGTATCTGTACATGTACTGTTAGATATCACTTTATATGTTAACGTGTACTGTTATGTATCAGAATGTTTGTTTGCATGTATTATTGGATATAAGAATATGTGTATGTGTTGTTGTATACCAGTATGTATGTTTATTTTATGTATCAGATGATATATATGTGCTGGTAAATACCATTGTAAATGTTTGAACTGTTAGATAGTAGTTTGTACTGTTGGATGTCAGTGTCAGTATTTTCAGTTTCAGAATAATTGTTTAGTTTTGAGAAAGAAAAAAAGAGAGAGAGAGAGAGAGAATAACAAAGATGCATATGAAACTTTGTTATTCATTTATCAAAGACCATTGAAAAATATATAATCAAGAAGCTCATTCTTAAACCTTGTTTTATCTGATGATAACAAGCAATTATTATACTATCATGTAAACAACAAAGGCCTTTGTTGTCTGTCTCACAATGTTATTTTGTTTATTATTATTATTTTTTCATTCATATGCTTCTGTTAAAACATAAATGTTATCTTCTTGTTTTTTGTTTTTTTGGTGTTTTTTTGCTTATTGTTGTTTCTGTAACTTTTGGTTTCATTTTCTTTTTGTGTTTATGTGTTAATTATTTTTCAGAGGTGAAATAACATCGAATGGTCCTGTAAATGGAGAAATACACCAGCAACCACGTGAAATACATGTCACTCGCTCAGGTAAACTAGGCCAGATCAGCACATACCAATTACTTTTCTTTTTTAGAATTATTAAACTTTTATTTTATTTTATTTTTTTTTTTCTGTTTCTGATTTTGGTTGTGTTTTGTTCTTTGTTTTTCTGAATAATCGGTTATAATCCTCAAATGCTTTTTTTTTTTTTAACAGAACAGTTTTTTATTATTATTATTTTAGTTGTCAGTTAACAAACAGATGAACAAATTATGACAGTATTTGTCATCATTTGAATATTTATACAGAATAAGACAATGAATATATTTACAACAGATTCTGAAGAACAGGGTTTGAAGTAAAACATGATTTGTTACATCATATTAAGAATTTGTTCAGATGAAAATATCATATGATAATCATTTTTATTTATATTTTACATTACATAAACAGTGGAGCATTAATATGCTGTATCTTAAAACATTAAATTATTATTACACATTATTATTATTATTATTATTATTATTATTATTATTATTATTATTATTATTATTAATTTCTGTATTATTATTACTACACATACATGTTGGAATAATCAAATTACTATCCCAAACACATTCTACAATTCTACTGTAACCTTCACATTCAGTTTCAAATTAACTTAGGTGACACATTTCTTCCCTGTTTGCATGAAGCCTAAAATGACATGAAACCATCCCGTTATTTCAGGTGACCCAGATACAGCTGATATTTCACACCCTCAGACAAATATATTAAATACTGACCAGTGGTCAGACAAATATGTAGACACAGTTAAAATTAATACAGACTCGTATGTACTTGAGAAAAAGACAAATTCAGACACAACTGTCGACAGTAGAGAGATCAATATTGACCATATAGACATAAATACAGATGGTACAGACAAAAACCTTGATAATACAGACACCAGGTTTGACAATACAGATATAAATCCTGACAGTACAGAGAGAAAGCTTGACAAATCAGACGTTGAGACTATCAAAATAAATCTTGAGAACACAGACAGAAAAACTGACAATACAGACTTTGATCTTGAGACTACAGACATAAATCTTGAGAATACAGACAGAAAAACTGAAAATAGAGACATTGATCTTGAGACTACAGACATAAATCCTGAGAATACAGACAGAAAAATTGACAATATAGCCAGCAGGTTTGACATTACAGACATAAATTCAGAAAAGAGAGACACAAACCTTGACAGTAGAGACAATGACCATGCCATTATAGACATCATAGAAAACTATTCATCTTCTTCAGGACTTGACAGAGAAAGTGAGAAACTTGAAAACATGGAGAGAGGTGAAAAACTGAGGAATAACAACATGGACTATCATATTAGCGGAAGTGAAGAAATGAAATTTCACGATGAAAGATATAATTCAAATTTCGAAGAGAAGAATTTGAATCTTGATCTTGCTGTTGATGGTCAAGATGGTCGTTATGAAATTAACAAAGATGACCATGAAAGAATGACCAACAACATCCCCAAAACTCAAAATCAGAAATCAAATTCAGATTTCTGCATTGATGAAAACAGAAATCTTGAATATGGAAATATTTTTGATTCACATAATGGAGATAAAAACAGAGAATCAAATTTTGAAGATTCAAAACTGAACCTTAAGGTTGAATCAAACCATGACACTGATTTTGGAACAAAACATCACATTGATGTTGGATCAAATTATGACATGAATGTTGGATCAAATTATGACATTAATGTTGGATCAAAACATGACATTCATTTTGAATCAGAGCACGACAGTTACAGTCGGTCAAAGCAAGACATTTATAATGAGCCAAATACTGACATTTATAACAGAGTAAATAATGACACTTATACTGGATCAATTAAGGACATTAATACTGAATCAAAGCAGAGCATTGACGACTCACTGACTGATTCATGTGGGACAGCAGACAAAGACAGGACATTTAGTAGTTCCACCAGTGTCGGGTTTGCTGGTAGACATGACCAGGACAGATTTATGGAAAATACAAGTTTCTCTGTTGACTTAAAACCATCTCAAAGAGTTGACATGGAGACAGAAACAGTAAATGGTAAGATTATAGAATTTAAAAAAAAAAAACCCAGTAAACAAACTAAAATCTGAACTTTCCACATAAATTAAAATTTAAATTAAAAACAAAGAAAGAGTTTTGTTTTTGAGTTTAATATTGAAATATTAAACTGTTATTTTTTTAAACTGATAAGTTAAATACTATGATTTTTACTGAGTACTAGTCATCAGTTCTTCAGTATAGGTAAATAACTTTAAAATTTATCAGGACTAATTATTGTATGTAACTAAACCAGGTCTTAAAATTACTGTCTTATTTTCTGGAGTAACAGTTATTTTTAAAGATAATGCTAATAAATAGAATTTTAAAAATAAAATATATTTACTTGATATCAGCAATTAAAATAAAATAAAATAAAATAACATAAAATAAATTAATTAATTAATAAAAAAATAACTCACTTTGTTGAGAATTATGAATAAATTCCTAAATTAATTAAGAAACATAATATATATATATATATATATATATATATAATATATATATATATTTTAAATATTAATAAATAAATAAAATATAATATATCAGTAAAAAAATGTCAAAGATTTATAAATACAGTTTTATTACTGTAATTAATTTGTATGTAAGAATAAAACCTTTGTAAAGATATAAAGATTTCAACATATTATGTTTATATGGAAAGTTCAGCATCAAAAGTCCACTAATCCAGTATATCTCAGAATTACAAGTAATGGACTGCACCATAACACTGCATTGTCCTGATAAAACCTAACAAGACTATAGAGGACCATCATATATATTTTAAAAACCTTATATGCAATATATCATATATTACATACATAACAATAATGTACTAAAGACATATATCACAGATGTAGAAAAAAAAAAACCCTATATAGTCTGATATAAATAACAGATAGTTAGCATATAATTCTAATGTATATTATCTACATCTAACATGAAATAACAACTATGCATTGGACAAAAAAACAACAATATTTATTTACTATAAATTATCTATACTGTCATCTTTATGTGAAAATTTATTAGTAATTAACTGAAAAATTCATGTATAGATCGATTTATACATATTTTATTGACCAAGAATAAATTGGATATTTGACAAAATGTCTTGTTTGTTATAAGCTACCTTTATTTAACACTTTTATTATGTGAAATATCTTGTTTATTTCATTACAGGGAATGAAATTCTATTTTTTTGTAAATGTCAATGATTTGCATTTATTTAAATTATTATACTTTATTCTTTCATGACAATTTTATTTTTGTACAGCAATAATTTATATATATTTCAAAATATTTTAAAATAATTTAAATCTTTTTTCATTTTCTGTTTTTGATATAAAACTCTATTCTGATGTTATGTTTCATAAATTATATAACAATAATCATAATATTATATCGTAATTTTCTTGAAGGCATGAATGATAAGCAGCATTTGTGCTTTATGTATACAGCATTATTTAGACACACACTTTATGTATGCTGCTTCAAAACTTTAAATAGAAGCATCTTATTTTCCAGGAAGCATGAAATTCTCTGTTAGAATGATTTAAATTAGATATGAATCAGATCAGCATTGCTTTCTGTGTGTCTGGCCCATCTACCACATTTAGAAATCTGTCTCAAACATCTGTTTCCACTTAAACAGAAATGTGCCATTTTAAATCTTGACATTATCTGAATGGAGAGTAAGTGTATAAAACCAGTTCTAGATACTGTATCAGAGTCTGGAGCTGCTGAATGGAGCATTTCTTCTCATTCCGTCAGTATTCTAAACACAGAAGAAATGTGGTTTTATGAATACAGAACAATGTGAAATGAATTTAGACATCTAAATAATGTGGTATCATGTGTATAAACATGTGAAATTATGAATTTAGACACTATCTAATTAAAGTGGAATTATGAATTGGGACATTATCAAATTAATGTGAAATTATGAATTTAGACATTATATAATTAATGTGAAATTGTGAGTCTACATATTATCTAAACAATGTGGTATTAATGAATCTAGACATCATCTAAATGTGGTATTAATGAATGTAGACATTATCAAAATCGAGAAGATGTGGCTAAATAGTTGTAGTTCTCATATCAATGTATGGAATTGCTGACTACAGTATCTGCTGCTAGCAAGACAATATCATTAATTCAGAACAGAAATAGTTGTATGAAAATTAGATAAAATTTATCTTTGATAATTATCAACACTAAACAAAATTCAGAAGAAAGGTGGTATTATGAATCTGGATAATATCTAAAGTCAAAAACAGCTTTGGCTGTGACAAACATTGTTATTACACTATCAATTTCTAAGTTAAACATAAATATATATTTTTTGTTAAACATTTTTTAATAGTGACTAAGCTTTAATAACAACAATGATTTTTAATTACTGAATAAGAGTATGAATGTTATTGACAAGAGATTCAGTGAACATATCAAATGAACTGAATAACTGGGAAGTTCAGTGATAAAAATAACATGTTGCGGTTCACGATGTTTTAGTACGTGTGTGTGTGACTTTGCAGGTGTTGGAGTGAAGGGGTCATCGGTGGCTATGGACCCACGCCGTGACCACAGACATGCACCATCAACTACCTCTCAGCCTTGGTCTTCCTATGGTAAAACTCTTTTCTTCTCTGTGTCCCTCAGACACATAACCCAATCACCGTTATAATCATAACTGCTTTTTTGAAATCAGGTGAACAAACCACAATTTCAAGAGAGTCTGTGATTACAGCAGAAGAATCAGTTGTTAAATCTGTTTCAGGTTTTCAAGTTGTGAGTGCATTTAGTGAATGTGCAGGTTAAGAATGTGTGTGTGTGTGTGTGTGTGTGTGTGTGTGTGTGTGTGTGTGTGTGTGTTTGATTATGTATGAATGCTTATCTCCATCTGTGAGAGTAAAATTAATAACAGTATTATTTGGAATTTGGTGAGGCAAAAAGCAAAATAAAATCAAAGATTTTGAATGAAATTGCAAAGCATGGATTATTTTATTATTTGTCCTTTTTTAAATTCTTAAATTCATTTTGTTTCTTATTTTAATCAGAGCCTCACCCCCCCCACAGCTACTTTTATCACCACCCCCAGCAAACAAACAAACAGGAAAAAAATCAACATTGGCTTACACTCTCATTTTTTTTTAAATTTAAATTCTTTATTTGAAATTTTGGTTTGTTCAGATTTCTGTTTTTGCATGAATTTATATCACTCTATATATATTTATTTAAAGCTTTTTAAGAATTATTCTGCTTTTGTTTGCGTTCGTTCACTTAATAAATAAGTACGTCACAGTTTTGTTTTCAGTAACAAAACACAACACAGAAATAATAATAAGATATTTTACTGAAGGGAAAAAGTTTTATTTTTTTTTGATGGTTTATAGCTGCTGATATTTTAGATTTTTTTTGAATTATTTAATTTATACTTCCTTTAATTTTATATTTTTGAAGTTAAGTTTCATACCTTCAGTTCACAGAAGAGTTTTGATTATTTCAGGGGAGACAATTGGCTCCTCTAAGTCATTCAAGCCAGTGTCTTTCAGCTCAAACAGAATACCAAGTACTCCCAACAGTTACACTGGCTCACCTGGGGTGGTTTCTCTAACTTCATCGAAAGGTGAATATTCACTGCTTGGCCTTTTTTTGTGTTTTTATTTCTCTTATTTTTCTCTTATTTTAATATATGTTTGATATTTTTTATTTGTTTTAAATGTCTGTATTTATTCAGTTATTTATTTTCTTTATTATTATTATTATTATTATTATTATTTTTATATTTTTTAAATTATTATTATTATTTTTAGTTTCTCCTTTTTATTGTTTGCTTTGGTTTGGTTTGTTTTTTTGATTTCTTTCTTTTTGTTTTTTATTTAATATTTCATCTTGCATTTTATTATCCATAACTGAATCGAAAACTTCATCTTTTAAATCCTTTAGGATTGGTGGGAATTATTACAATTATATATATATATATATTTTTTTTCTTTATCTAAAAAAAAAAAAAAATTTGTTGATATTTCATTAATTTTTATTAAGTGGAGCATTTTATTTATAATTAAATTTTAATAAATCAACAAGAGAACAAAAATTGATTCTGGCAAATGTGTAATAATTATAAATAAGGTTATTTGCTTTGAGATTAAAAAACTTGGGATAGACCCAGACTGGAACACATAAATCAACAAAATTATCACTGCTAACAAAAGCTTTTGGGATGTGCTGTCCTGTTAGGAAATGTAAATGTAAATGCTGTCATGTTAGCTTTAATATTAGAACAGCTAGTTTGTAGAATGACTTGTTTGTGATCTCATTCACTAACAATATATATATATTTATTGAAAGTTGCTTTTCAGAATGTGAGGTATGAATGAACTTTATTTATGTTAGATTTACAAATCAGAAATTTAGATGTGTTTATTATTTCAGATTTTATAAAGAATAATTCTGGATGTTTTAAAACCAGAATTGTTTATATATAAACTTTTGAGTATTACACATGATCAATTTGTATTTATTACTGTTGCAATATATTATTGGGCTTATACTACTGACCTTTATATCTATCAATCTATTATCTATCTATCAACCTATCTATCTACCTATCTATCTATCTATCTATCTATCTATCTATCTATCTATCTATATATATATATATATGTATGTATGTATGTATGTATGTACGTACATATCTATATACTCACACACACATATGTAAAAACATTCTGCTTTCATGTATCTATTTGAACATACTGTTTATCAGTCGTGTTTTTGTAGTAAACTTGAAAGTGTTACTAATTGCGATGTGGTTTCTAGCAGGGTTTGGTCGGTCTGGGCAGCCAAGCCCTGTGTTTCAGTCCTCAGTGAGTATCCCAATGTCTCCCAAGTCCTCAGGCAGACACAGAGTCACCATTAGCTCAGGTACACACCCACAGTTTGACATGATCCTTCATATGCACCGAAAACTGATTCCTTTTTATTTTCCATCTTTCTGTTATTTGAGATGTTCTTTGAAAATGAAAAACATGTTATCTTTGAATTTGAAACCAGAAATCCTTTTTGCTGTTGAGTTTGAAAATGAAATCTGTTCAGTCTTTCCCTAACTAATATCTAAAATCTGAAAAAAAAAATCTTTCTTTGAAACTGAAATCTTTTGAGTTTGAAAGTTTAAGTTTCTTTATTTTATTTTGAACTTGAAACCTTCACTTTGAGTTTGAAACCTGCACACACTGAGTTTGAAATTGAAATCTTTTCTTTCAGTTGGAGAATGAAACTTTTTTGGTTTCAGTCTGAAATCTTTTTGAAAACTTTCTTCTTTTATTCCCTGCATCAAATCCAGCATACTTTTTTCATTTCCAGCAAACTGAAAAATGTGCATCATATATATTGTTTTTATATTCACTAATACATTCGTGTGTGTGTGTGTGTGTGTCTGTGCCTGTCTGTGAAAATCTTTATAAATATAAAAGTAAATATATATTTGTATGTCTGTATGTATGACTAAATGTGTATTTGTATGCCTGTGAATATATATGTTTGAATGTCATTAATTGCATGTGTGTGTGTGTGTGAGGGTATCTGAATATATGAATAATGTTAGAAATAAAATCTATAAATAAATGTTTGTGTCTGTACATGTTGTCTTTTTTGGTGCATTTTGTCTTTTAATTTATATAATGTTATAAGTACAGATATTTTTTATATGATTGAATGTCTGAGTATGTAACTGCTTAATATCATTCACTTTTCATATCTTTTCTTTTAAAAATATCCATAGTTTTTTTTTTACTTCACTGCAAAATCAACCTGTCATCCATTGTTACAGATCAAAGCTTTCTTTCTGTCTGTCTGTCTGTCCATGTCATCTCTCTGTCATGTTTACATGGCTTTTAGTGCATTTGCCTGGTATGTCCTCTATCAATCCATATCTGTTATGACTTTTTAAATTTCAAATCATTTCACATTCATGGCTGGCTTGAAACATGTTTTAATAAGCATTGATATAACATGTCACATCAAAGCACAGATTGCATTTAGTAGAAGGTGTTTACACACAAACACACACACACACACACACACACACACACACACACACACACACATTTCAAAGCATATGTAATTTATTTATTTATGTCCTTGTTAAAAAAAATTAAAATACAGCTAAAAATAAAAAAATAAATATATAAAACAGAAATAAAAAAAATTAAAATCAGTTTAATGATCTTATAATTGGTTAACATTAATATTTGATAAATATATTCAAAGATTCACAAAAAGTATTTTTCACCTTATTTTACTGACTACTAAGTTAACTGGAGTTTCAAATGTTGCAAAAACCATTGAAATTAATCATGTTAATTATATTAATGTTGTTTTAATTTTATAAACAATAAATATTGTTGTTTTATGATATTATACATGATTTTTGAAAAAACTGCATTGACAATTCAAAATGTTTATTTCTCCAGTGCTTTCATTATTACCTTTCCTAGTATATTTTTTATTTTTGTATATCTAAGAGCCCTCCATAAATGATTTATCAACAAAATAAATAATTTTATCTATAATTTTAAAAATAAGAGAAAACGTAAAAACAAATTATATATAAATATATTCTTTCTCTGAAGTAATAACAATAATTATATTAAAAGAAAAAATATTGTTTTTTATATTAATTTAGATTATCAGTTAAAGAAATCTATTTTCTTCTACTTTTTTTTCAAAGTTTTAAAGATAAAAATAAGTTGATTAATAAGCAAATAAAAATAATAAAAAAAAAACCTAAAAATTTTAAAATGAAAATAAACTTCCTGGTTTTGGTTTTTTTTTTTTTTAAATCTAAACAAGCTGAATAACCAGAAATGACATTTAAAGTTTATAATAAATAAATAAATAAATAAATAAAAATGTGTTTTAAGGTGGGGTTTTTAAGAACATTCTGACTGGATAAAGATCAGTTTTTACATCATGGAAGGGAATATGCTGAGCTCATATAGGCTCTGTGGATGTAGGTTTTTTTAAAAAAGGAAATGTGAAGCCAGGTGCAGTTGTGCTACAGAAGTGCGTAAATGAGGCTTGAAAGTGAATGTCAGCTTTACTCATCTAGATGAGTTATTTCAGTTACGAGGCAATTACTCACAGACATATATATATCATAAAGTCATACTGATTTATACATACAGCAGTACATAGAATACACACATGCATACATACAATTACTCACATACATATATATATCATAAAGTCATACTGATTTATACATACAGCAGTACACAGATATACACACATGCATACATACATACAAACATACATACAAACAGATTATATACATACACACATACATAAACATACAGGAATGCACAGAATTTACATATATGCACATAATTATATACATACACACATATACATACCAATGCTCATCCATTCATACATACATACATACATTCATACATACATAGAGTAAAACATGCATACATACATCACCCATCCATCTATGTACATATCCACTATCCATGCATCTGTTCATTTTTCCATCTATTCTTTTTGCTGAAAACACACACACACACACACACACACACACACACACACACAAACACACACACACACACACACACAGATTAATGCTGGATAGAATGAAGCAGAGTTATTCCACATTTAAAATTTCCAGTAAAATGGTAAAAAGCACACCAATCCATCCAAAAGTTTAGTTCACTTTGAAATTTTTACTGGATGAAATATAATACCCTCTGCTCTAAAAGCATTGTATATAGTAAGCATTATATATAGTTTGCATGGCAGAGCCATTTTTTTATTTTTTTTTTACTCCAAGTTTATGATCAGTTCTTAACTTGCATTTTGTTCTTTTTCTTTGTTAGTTTGCTGTTTGTTTATGCGTCATGTCATAACATAATAATTCATGATTTGCTATTCAGTACCACTGTATAATATATTGTTTTTCTGTTTTGTTTTCCTGTTTTGTTCTTGAATGTCCTTCAGGTTTGTTTTATAACACACACATATATCATTTTGTGTTCATTGCATGTGTGTATGATACATATGATTTGTGTTATATAATTACTTGTTGATCAGTGTGCATATGTATGTAAATCCATGATTAAAATGTATGTATTTCTTATACATGCTGTTTGTGAGTGTTTCTGTTGTATAAACCTAAATGTATTGCATCTTCTTTTTCTAAAAATTATCTTTATTTAGGATTCATTTGTTGCTTTTTTTTCTTTTAAAAATCAAATAATTTCATGCTTATTTTGAGATAAAGCATACAGTTAAAATTCTATTTTATGATTTTAGCCACAAAAATTATATATTTTTAAATAGCTGACTGTTATGCTCAATGAAAAAATGTGTTACTTAACAAAGTATTAAAAAATTTCTGTTTGAAACCAGATACTAAGTTTATATTTTACATAAATATTACATTTTTAAATATTTTAGCAGATAACAATTTTTTTTTTTTTTCTTGATCAAGTCATTGGTGTTTTAAAGATAATTTCCTATAATATTATTAGTAGGATGTGGTTTTTATTTCATGTGATATATTAAATGTTAGTATACGATATGTGATACATTACGTGATATATATATATATATATATATATATATATATATGATATGAGCTTGAATGCAAAACTAAGTGCAGACTAAAATCTGTCCTATGTAGAGAATCTAAAACAGATAACCCTAACCCATTTTGTGTGTTAGCAGATCTGCCTGTAATAAATAACTTCTACAAGAAATCTACTCTTGGCATGAAAGCAGAGAACCAATTCCTCTCTCCTTAACCCTCACCCAGAATCCCCTTCTTTGTCTCTGAAGTCTCAATTCTACTTCTGGTCAGATTCTAGTTATTGTTCACTTAAATGTACATAATGGGTAATAAATAATAATAAATAAAATTTAAATAAAAGTTAATAATAAAAAATTTCAATAATCATTTACTTGTGGATATTTTGAAAAGATAAATATATAGATTAATTAAATATAAATAAATAAAATGAATAAAATAAAATAAACAGATTAAAAAGTAAATGAAAAAGTAAAATGTATAAATAATAATCCAACTTTTAAAAAGGTAACAATGAATGTTGTTAACTTGTACATTTTTTAATGATAATATAAGTGTTATTAGTTTGGTAAAAGTAAAAAAAAAAGCACACATATTTTCAAAACATATTAGTAATTAGCTATGGTAATTACTACAGGAAATATACCATGTTTTTATTACAGTATCATAACTGTACATATTGTTACTTCCTTAATTATTATTTTTAAAAACTTAGTCCTTGAAAAAAATGAATAAGAAGGAGAGAGAAAACCCTGTATAACATAAAATACTCTCACTAAAATTTAAAAATCACATCAGTAGGTTAAACTTATTTTAAAACTTTTAATCTTAACATTTTAACTTCTAAAATCTTACATGGGTTAAAGATAAATGCTTTCACAAATATGTCTGTGTTTGTATGTATATATGAATTTGTCTTTGTGTATATGTTTGTATGTATGTATGTATGTATGTATGTATGTATGTTTACTCATACACCAACATACACATACATACACATCTAAATTATAGAGCTAATTCAAACTCCTAATATCGTGTTTATCTCTAAAATTTGTAGTTCCCAGTATTATTATTAGTTTCTGTCATTAAAACTCTGACTCTCAGTTAAATGTTACAGTTACACAGAGGTGTAGTGTTTGGTGAATACTCAGTTAAATGTTACAGTTACACAGAGGTGTAGTGTTTGGTGAATACTCAGTTAAATGTTACAGTTACACAGAGGTGTAGTGTTTGGTGAATACTCAGTTAAATGTTACAGTTACACAGAGGTGTAGTGTTTGGTGAATACATCTCAGTCTGTATCTTGCTTACTGTGTTTGAAATGAATGTTAAAGCATGATGAGATGTCATTTCTGTAAAGAAATATATATAAAAATAATAATAATTAAGAAAAGAAAAAGAATGAAGTAAATCTTCAAAATTTATAAATAAATTAATTAGATTTTAAATTTACGAAATTAAAAAAAAAAAAAAAATAATAGAATTCCCTTAGTAACTCAAACCCTAACCCAATCCAATCCTCAAGGAAACAAATAAAAAAATATAAAAAAAAATAAAATTAATAAAATTACATAAATTCCAAAAGAATCAATACAGTATAAAAACAAAATAATAAATAAATAAATAAATAAATGTCAATAAAATAAAATATAAATATAAATAAAATAAATAATAAAACTACCGTAACAAAAAGAAAGATATTGACAAGAATCCCTTGTGTTGCTGATGTGTGTTATGACTGTTAACCCAGTACAGTAAATGTTTTATTTTGCTTCTAAAAACTGAAATATTGAAAATTATTATCAGAGCCAGCTCCAAGTAGACATGACCGCCAAGGTGAGACTGTCCACTCTAAGTGGTCATCTGCAGGTGCACCAGTCCCCAAAACCTTGACCGGCACCGGGCGTAGCATGCCCACTTCTTCGACGCCCACCTCTGCATTTAGTGTGCCCACTTCTTGGCCCAAACGGGAGCACATGACTTCCAGGCCTGTCACCAAGGAAACACGGTCGAAAGGGCTGGATCTGTTCTTGCGACAACAGGACAAATTAATTAAGCTTGGTGCTGATGTGAAAGGTAGAATACTATGCTATCGGCATGTGCATGTCACCTTAGCACTCACAAAGGAATGTTTCTGCCCTGTTTGTATCTAAAAAATTTTTTTTATTTATACATGTATATTAGACTGGGTATTTTACAGTTAAAAAATCTCATAAAAATATGTGTATATTTATTAGAAACATTATTATTATTATTTAAATAAAATGAAAGGTGATGATAATGATGGTAATAGCAGTTGTGAAGTAATTTAATGATAATGATGATAAAGTAATGATAATAATAATAACAACAGTGTTGGTGATTATAATGATATAAGTGATTGTTATAATCATCAGTGCCTGTTAAAAGCAAGACAAATGAAAATCATTACTTTTAAGATAAAATAATAATAATAATTTTAAAAAAATATATATAATTATAGAGTTTTTTTTTTATAAACAATACCAATAACAATAATTATATTTTAAAATATACACAGGTTCTGTTATTTTTCTCACAGAAAAATGTATTTCTCATTATAAAAGGAAATCCAGTCTAAAAAACCCCATAGTGTTCTGTGGTAAATTCCTCCCCTTTCCTTGAATAACTTACAATTCCTGCTTTCAAAAATAACCACCAATTGAGGAATGTTACGCTTAAAGCAAGCATGTTGTTCAGTGAAATACATCTGGCAAACTAACATATAAATAACCAAATTAAAAAAATATAAATTTCTCAGAATGATAAGTCAGAATATTCGATATTGTAGTTTGGAAAATAGCATGTTGTTTTATATATAGTTTCATCGTTAAGATGAAATATTTGGTTATTAAACTGAGTAGAAAAATAAAAATAGAAACAAGAACATTTTCAGGTATAGTAGGTTCTTTAGAGAAATAGGAAACAGAAAAATTAAAACATTAGGTTAAAATTAAAAAGTTGTTGTTTTTTGTTTTTTAAAATCTTTTCATTATTTGTTTATTTATTTATTTATTTATATCCCTTGTGCAGAATGAATGTTTTGTTGGAATTCAAGCTGTTTTTAGCTCTTTTTTATTTTTTAAATTCACAGTTTTAACATAATGTTGCGTTTTTACACTTGTTCAGAATTATGTTGTTGTTACTGCGAATTTTTTTCAAAATTGTTCCTTTATGAAAGCAGGCAAAAGATATAATAAAAATAAACAGCAGAAGATAATAATAATAATAATAATAATAATAATAATAATAATAATAATAATAATAAATTTAAACAAAATGATCTACAAAAATAAAGTCTTTTGAAATCAACTACAGAATTTCAAAAAAACAATTTTTAATTTTTTTTTTCAACATAGAACTCAAATGATTTAATTTAATAACTGGTTTGTTATTTATTTTAATGCTTTTATTTATTTTCCATTAAGTATATAATATTCATACATATCTTTTGCCACCTTTCATTTGACAGTACACTGGTACTGATTTCCTTGAACACATACGCTTACTTTCAAGTTTCACCAGTTTAAAATTTAGGGAAAAGATGTCACCCACATTGATGAAGAAATGAGTGTGGTGCCTCATGCAGGTAGTGTTAAAGCTGGTGTTTTATCAATGAAAGAAAAAAAAGGAAAAAAAAAAACCTTCAAGGAAACATTTACCAGTTGCATTGTTGATGGCATATTCATGACAAAGAGCATTTGAGTTGATTTTTTCATGGGATTTTTTTGTTTAAATATTTAAACTTTTTTGTGTTTCTTTTTAATTTTTTTTTTTTGCATTAATGTGTTCACAAAAAATTTGATTAACCAAAACTTTTGTTTTCTCACTAGACATGCACTTGACTGAATCACCAGAAAACAGCAGAATAGCTAGTTATGGAAGAGGATCACCTCAGTCCTCTGTAAAACGAGAAATGTTTGGTGGTAGTGTTCAGTCAGGGAGGGAAGGACACTTGGTTCAAGACCAGCCACCTCTCCCACAGCCCCCGGAAAGAAACTCCTCTTTCCGCCCTGCATTATCCCAGCCTCCCTCACACATTAAACCCCCAACATACGAACAGAGTGTCAACAGAGCCCCCAACGTTAGCGAGATTCCCAGTTTCATGACCCATCCTGAAGTGGGCAGATTTCAGCAGCTTGACCAGCGTGATGTGAAGGAGTTTAAGCCAAAACAACCCGAGTGGAGTCCCAAACGAACCTCGAAGCCAGCAATTAGAACAGCAGGTCAGTCATTCAGATCAGCAGAAAAGCCATTTTGATCAGCAAAGCCATCATTATTTAGAGCAGCAGAATGCTGATCATTTAGATAGGTCCAGACATCCTCAAAGGCCATTTCAGAAAAATGAAGATTTCAGCAGACTCCATGGCGTGGGACAGTTTGACAGGTTTGATCATCAGTCCATGCCTCATTATCAGGCATCCAGAAATGCAGAAGGCTTTGATAGAAATGTACCTCAGCAAACTCTTCCACAACATACAGAATTTGGTAGAACTGGGCAGGCAAGAGACAGGTCTGATGACCAGCAGTTTCCAGGAATTTCTGGTTCCAGGAGTTCAAGTGCTGTGACTAGCCCAATGTTTGGGAAACCTCAAGGAAAAGAACCAAGCTGGATGGTGTCTGAAGATGATTCAGTGTTTCTTGAACCAGATTTGGGTAAGAAACAAGACAGCAGACTTGCAACCTCTCAGTTTGGCAAAGAACCTGTGGGTGATGCTGGCAGAAACAATGAAGGAGTTGGATATGGAAGACATTTTGAGCAGGATTTTAGACAGAGGCAGCAGGATAAAGACATGGGTCTTCATCAACAGAGACAGGATAGACCAATTGGATATCATCAACAGAGAGAAGATAGGGATTTTGGACATTTTCAGCAAAGATCAGATAGGGAAACTGGACACTTTCAGCAGATGCAAGATAGGGATGCTGGACAGTTTCAGCAGAGGAAAGACAGGGATATGGGACAGGTTCAGAATCATCAACCTCCATGGTCTAAGGATGAACACAGACATGAGTTTGGTACATCTTATTCACAACCAACATCAGCAACAGGACCAGGAAAAGGTGGTGATCAGCCTTTGTCCCAAGCCTCCACTTCTCCTTACCCAATGCCATCAAGAAGCCTAAGTGTAGACAGTTCTCCTAGAATGATCCCTATAGAAATCAGGAGAACAAAGCCAGTGCCTTTCAAACCAGAGAAGACCACAAGTGAGTCAGATGCATTTGATTTTCGCCCTCAGACTGAGTCTTCATTCTCGCCCTGGAAGCCGAGTGCTAGCAAACCTGATGATGGCAGCCAAGGATCCCAGTTTGCAGCTGGGTCCTATTCCACACTACCTGCCAAGCGGTCTGCTAGACTGGACAATGTGACAGATGCGAGGGACAGTGAGGGACATTTCGATTTCAATATTTATTCCACTCTGCCAACTATCAAGCCTCTAAGGTCAAAGAAAAGTGTAGAGTTTGCAGACATGCCAACTCGGTATCCCCATGGTGATCTTTCCTCTACCCCAGACTTGTCCAGGCAAGGGTCTTATGGTACCCCTGGTGATCTTCCTTACACATCAACCAAACCTAAAAGCTCTTTATATAAACCAGGTGACATTTCCATCCCAGACAGGTCTGCCGATTCATCTAGAAAAGATAGTGATTTTTCTCTTTCTGAATTTTCAATTGAACAAAAAATCCCTTCAAGAAAAGAGGGTGATTTGTCACTCACAGACTTCAGTGGTATCCAGTCCAAAAGTCCGTCCGTCCGATCTGACTTTCCTTTGACAGACACCTACCCAAGCAAAACGAAAAAGGACTATTCTGAACCTCTCTGGGCCAGCACTGATGTTGTTAGCTCCAGTCCGAAAAGTTCCCGAGACGACCGATCCACGTCGAGTTCCAACGTGACGAGCTCTGACTCTCGGGACACGATTGTCAGCCGCGACAGCAGCAGCAGGGTCAGGGATCTTATCAAGGACGATGAGACGACGACGATGACGATGATGAAACAGGAGAAACTGATCCCTGTCACAGTAATCCACGAAGAAGCTGGCAAGTCGAGTGTAGAGAAAGTCAAACTGGGACAAGCTAAAGGTAGAGTCTGATTGCACGACAGCAGCAGCATTGTGGCCATCGGGATGTTATGTTGTGAATCACAAACAGAACAAAGGTCCCATACAGCATGGCTCGCACACTGTCTGTGTTTGTGGTTTTAGCATGGAGTGACTAATATCTCTTAACAATCAATGTCCCATTTGTGGAAAACAGAAAGAAAGTTTTTGTGCTTGTGGTAATTTTTAAAAAATTAAAAAAAAAAAAAAGTCTTCAGTACAAATTTAACTTTTTATGAGCTAACATTACAAACATGATGCATTGTGTTGACCGTTTAATAAAAATTAACATTCATTAATATATATATTTTTTTAATTGTGACTGCATGATAGAGGTTGGACAAAGATTTGCCAAAAAGTGTGTAAGTTTGTGGTCGTTATTAGCAATTCATATGCTTTAATAATGTTTTTTGTATGTTTTTTTAACAGTATCAAATCTTTAAATGAATATGATTCTTTTTTTTTTTTTCTTAGTTTATAGTTTGTGTAAGTTGTGTTAAATTATAATATTTTCATATGTCATTGGGAATAATTCATTAAGATTTTCTATAATTAGAATTTTTATAGTTTCAGGTCTCTTAACATTGAAAATATTACTGCTTAAACATTTTTACATAATTGCTATTACACTATTAACAGGATAAACCGCAGTATTTGACTAACAGATTTCAGTAAGGTGATAAAACAGTATAATGATTTTTAACTGCACAATTACATATTGGCAATCTCTGGCAACATATTATGATTCTTCTAGTATAGAATTACATACTACTACGTCTGACTCCTGATTTAGTCATTGCCTTGATGATCATCATACTGCGTTCAGAAGAAAATTCAAAAATCTTAAGTCATCAAATTGACCAATAATACAGAATGACTGTACCAAAAACACACCTAGAAAAGGTGCCCTATTTTCACTCTTTATAAATAAAATTTAAAAAATTAATTAATCAGTGTTCTAATCCTTTTCTCTACATCACCCAATTTTCAGTGAAATCTGTAACCATCATGAGACTTATAAAATAAATTGTTTTACCGAGATAACGGATTGAAATAGCTTTAAATTACAGTTAACCAGTTTGTTGGCATCATTTTAGGTTGATGTTTTTTCCTTCTGGATTTAACATTACACAGACAAAGTGTACCAGTTTCTTCAGAGTTCACCTAACCAGTAATTAGCATTTGTACATACAAAAACCAGACCAGTGATTTTTTTTTGTTTTTTGTTTCCTTTGCTAAAAATAGATCATCTGGCATTTTTGGAATGGTACATTCATTAACACTCCTTAATCCTGACTGGGATAGCTAGTGACTAAGATTTTTGTTTCAAAAACTGTATATAAAGCGGAAAAAACTAAACTTTCAGATTTCGTTTCGTTGTAAGAGAGGATGTCTGTTTGGGGTTTTTTCTTTTCTTTTCGAAAGGCTTTAACCAAATAACAAAACAATATGGTTGCAAGTGAGTACTAAACTGGTAGATGTAGAAAGCGTTTCGTGTTACCTGTTGTATAAATATCTCACCTGTTGAGCTGAAAATAGCTTGGAGCTCTGTGATTCCTTTTCAAGTCGTAGCTTGTCTTATACAAGCAGGATGGTTCTTTACTTTTTTCCGGCTGTTAGTTTTACTTGCTTGTATTATTTTAACGAGTTTCTGTAATATTTTGTACTTTGAGCAAAACTGGGTTATTATTTTTCTTCTTACAGTGTGAGGGTTAACTGAAAATGTGGTAAAAAAGTAATTTTTGAAGGTTTTTTTACTTCTGTTTTTAATTGTGCCAAATAAAAAAAAAATAAAAAAAAAGTAAAAAAAATAATAATAATAATAATAATAATAATAATAATAATTAATATTAATAAATAGAAGTAAAATAATTCCATTTTCATTTTCTTTTTATAAATTTATAATCTATTTTTAAAAAAAGTCATTCTCACAAATTTTTATTTTTTATTTATAAACAATTTTTTTTTTAAACCAGTTTATAATTTAAAAATTCCAACTTCTAAGACATGCACCTGAACATATTTTTATTATCATCATTATTATTTTTCTTTTTTACAAAATTATAATAGTCCAGGTTATAAATGCTCTTTTTTTTTTTAACAACACCTGCATTTTACAAAAAAAAAAAAAAAAAAAAAAAAAATATTTTAATATAATTCACAATAATCTTAAATACATTTTCATGCTCTGAGTTGTAATGCATTGATTTCTTCACTCCACCAATTCAGACTAAATGAAAGACTGCATAATGTGCCCGCCTGTATTCCCGTGGGTGCCTCAGCTAACAAATAAAACTGTTTTCACACACTGCCGAGTCAATAACAGATTTATTTATGAGCACAACTCAGTGTTTTATATCAGATATTGAAAACCGCGAGTTCCGATTTCATGTCCAATTAATAGATATTGGTTAACTTGTTTATGGCTTATTATGGATTTTTGTTGGATTTTTATTGTTAAATCGAGTTCTATGAGTTATTTTGGTGATTATGTAAGTATGTATGAATGTATTTACGTATATGAATATGTATATGACTATGAATGATGCGTGTGTGAGTGTGTTTATATACAGTTGGTGTATCAGTCTATGTTGTGAGCTTGTGTTTCTGAATTTTTTTAAAGCCTTTTTGAAAACAAGTCAATATCAGAAAATGTATCATGGTATTTAAATATTAATTTAACAAAATATTTATTATTATTCATATTCATATTATTATTATTATTCCTTTTACATACTTATAAATTTGCTAATCTTTATATCTGCATTCTACATATCATGAACTTAACACAGTAGCCAACATAACCATAGCAGTAGGATGTATGAAATTATATTATATATTTAACTGGTGGTTGTGTATATATCACAGTTTCCACGCTATTTACTATCATCCTAGTATCTGACATCATGTAAATAACAGCATGTGATGATGATTGTATGTAGTTAGAACTATTTAAATAGAAAGTAATATTAGTTTTATTTTGGGTGATATGACTCCATACTGGATAGTAAAATGAATGCTACAAAACATAGTTATTTTTTTATTTGATAATATTTATACCATTGTAGTATGATTGTTATCAAGGATATTTAATTAGCTATTTTTGTTTTCTTGATACCCATTTAATAACAGTATACATTCTTATTTACTTAAATAGAAAACATGAATACCTTACTAGATATGACAAAACATATTTGGAGTTATTTGACTTCATAGTATGCATAACAATGTAATGTACAAATGATTTAGTTATTTTATTTCATAATATGTAAAGCACTGTAGCATAAAAATGACTTTGATTTGATAATACTACACTGTAGTACCAAAAATACTTGGACAAATTTAATTTGATAATATGCACAAGAGTAGAGTATTTCAACTACTGTTTTTAATTCTTTGATAATAAATGTTATATATAGATAATATAAAAGTTTAACAGTGTTATTTCCTTTGATAATATCTTTATCATTGAAGTTAACAGTACGATGTAACTGATAATGTCCTTATCATTGAAGTTTGACAATATAATGTAAATCACAATGTCTTTATCATTGAAGTTTAACAAATAAGGTACATGATAAAATCATAAACACTGAAATTTAACAAATTAATGTAGCTGATAACAGCTACTTTCAACACCAGAATTTAACAAGATCATGCAACTGACAATTATCTTCAACACTGATTATAATAATTCCAGGGAGTTATTACATTTAATAATGTATCAGATAATACAGCTTCATTAGATTTGATTAGATAATAGCTTACGTGTTGCGTGACATTACGTTCAATTATTTCATTAGGACGTAGCCATTATTCTGCCTGCTGTAATATCCCATGGCATCATGTGTTTCTCCTCTTTCTTCTGACTGACTGTACAAATTACAGTTTACAGCTTAATGGAGTCTGATATTACACTGGCAGAAATGATTATGTTGTTTATTACCTGTTTGCAGAAAGCAAACTTCAGTCACCTGTTAATAACGATAAGGTGAACAAGACGATGTGATTGATAAAGATTGTTCATTTTGGTATTGCAGAAATTTATTAAAAATATTTAGGTTATCCATATTTATTGATTTTATTGTATTATTAATTATTTTATTTTGTAATTATTTTTATTTTAAATTTTTTTGTGTATTTAAGTTTATTTCTTTTCATAAAAGGTGATTTGTTTGAATTTTTTTTATAAATAGTTATAGAAAGATTTATTTGTCTTTTAATTCTCTACATATTTTTTTTTTATCATCTGCATTTTAGATATTTTATTTTATTTTATTTTATTTTCATTAGTTCATATTTTGATTTATTTTTTTCCATTCATTCATTCATTTAATGATTTCATTTTAATTATTGATTAACATAATTTTTTAATTAATTATTATTATTACTTTTGCTTTAGATGAAAATACAGAAAACCAGACATTTAACAGTCTACCACCATATAAAACTTCTTTCTCAGGTAAACCATTTTTGTTTATCATTTTTACTGTCAAACTCTAACAGTTTTATCATAACAATATTATTAGCATTGTATTGGTTAAATGAAGAGTTATTTAAAATAATAATAATAATAATAATAATAATAATAATATTAATAAATAATAACAATAACAATAACAATAATAAAATAAAAAAATAGATAATAGTAAAAAATAATAATATAAAAAATATAAGTGAATAATAATAATTATTTTTATAATTTTAAATTTATGCTATTTTTTGTTTTTGCAGAGAAACCTTCAGAAGCCCCACTAAACGGTCCTAGAGATCAGCATCAAGTAACTCCTAAACCAGGTAACTAAGCAATATCTGCCACTGGGATCAAGGTGGGTTATGTGATAATTTCAAACAAGCTTCAGTCACTGAAATACTCTTGTCATAGACATTTAGAGTTGTGACCAATACAAGCAGCATGATCTGAATAAAAAAAACAGTTCATTAATAATTTTTGGCTGTTAATAGTATTGGTATAGATTCTGTTATTGAAGTAAGAACAAAAAATCAATTTATTAATACCTGTGGCAATTAAATTTAGATAGGAGTTCATGTGGGGATTTTGAGCAAGGTTAGATAATAATTTAAAAACAATTTTTTGAAATAATACAGAGCTCTGAGTTGCAAGTTCACAATTTTGTGTTGACAGTAAACAATTTTTGTCAACAGTGAATGATTTTGTGTTGACAGTAAACAGTTTTATGTTGACAGTGAACAGCTTTAGGTTGACATTAAGCAATTCTGAGTTGACAGAGTAAACAATTTTAAGCTGACAGTATTAAAAAGTTATCAGTTGACCTAGTAGACACAATTGTTATCAAACACTAATCAAAGATGATGGTATGTGCTCCCCTGCCTGGAGGAAGAAGTAAATAACAGATAGCTTTCTTCTAACTGATTAGATTTTAAGTATTAGGTGTAGGTCAGCTTCTTTTCATATAAACAAACAAAAAAAAAACTATTTATAAACAGTGTTTGTATATGTGTATATGTATATGTATGCATGTTTGTATGTTTATATGTATATGTATGTATGTATGTGTCTGTATGTATATCTATATCTATATTCATATGTCTATCTGTTACTATATATGTACCTATTTACCTACCTATCTATCTATGTATATAATATTATATGTATTTGTGTGTATGTATGTGTTGATTATAATGAGGTTATTTTACATATATAACTGAAGTATTGACTGCAATTAATAATTTCTGCAGCTTTATGGACACCAGGAGTTCAGCCATCAAAGTTTACTAAGGCAAGTTTGGAGAGACAGAGCTCTGGAGAAAAAGCTGAACAGAGTCTCAAGGACATTCCCTCCGTGTGGACACCAGGGGGGAGTCCGGGCGGAGTCCGCAAGACATACAAACCTGTCAAGCTGGACACCTCACACAAACATGTTAAACCTGTTAAGGTAGATTTTTGTATTAACTGATTTTTGAATTGTGGAAGTTAAACTGGGGTTTTAGAAATAATTATAGAAGAAATGAGATAGTTTTTTTAAAGTAAAATTGATTATTGTAATTTTATTTAATAATAATTTAAAACAAAATTTAAGACATGCTTTCAGTATCTTAGAAGTAATTATAGAAAAGATGTGAAAAGTTATTATTATAAAAGCAACTGTTGCAATTTATAATAATATCTAAAAAATCTAAAATGCCTATTTAAAATGCAGTTCAGGCATATTTTATTATTTCATTGTTTTACCAATTTAGTATTTAATTGTATAGATAGTGGACATCTGAATAAATATAGAATATAAACTTTTTTTAAAAGAAAAAGAAAATATTTAAATTCAAAAAATGTTTGCAGATCTGAATAAAAACTGTCTTGACAGTTGAATATCGAATACTGAATATTAAAAAAAAAAAATCTCATCTGTTTACAGGATATTAAAACTTCAGAAACTTTCGTTTGGAGTCCAAAACATTCAAAAATAGACGATTCCAAATCTGTTTCAACCACATCATTCACATATCCATCATCATCTGCATCATTACTGACAACAACAACAACAGCAGCAACCACGGCATCCACAACGCAGTCTCGCGACTTCACCCCGGCTTCACGCCGAGGTGAACCAACTCGTGTCGGCAACGTCAACGGCACAGCACACATGAACGGCAGCATAGACAGCAGCAACGTCTTCAACGAATCGAAAGACGACCTCCACTTACCACCTACACAGAGTCCATATATAACACTGTTACAGAAAACCAGAGGTGAGCAGAGTCAAACGTTTTCTAAAAATCCTTACAACTGTTGATGGACATGTTAGATTTTTTTGCTGTGAAAAGTTCTCATTTTTTAATTGATTTCAAAAACAGAACTGGGCTATTTTTTTCTGCTTTAAGCATTTTTCTTTTTTTGTTTTGAAATTTGTTGTTATTGTTTTGTTTTAAAAAAAAAATTTGATTTGCTTAGTTTTTCATTTTATTGTATTGAAAGCAGATTTCTGTTTTTATTTGCTATTTTGGCTATTATTATTTGGTTTAGCTCTGAAAAATCTTGTAATTTTAAAAATGATCCTTGTTTATCATAAAAAAAATAAAAATTAAATAAAAAAAAAAATAATAAAAATAATAATAACAATAATAATAATGATGAAATAAATTGAAAGAATATTATCCACAAAATTGCACTTGTCAAAAGAGAAAGAAGCTTAAAAATGATTATTATTAAAATATAGAAATCCTGACATATAACTTTGATAAGTTTATATTTTCATTTTGAGTCTTATACAAATCCATAATAATTATTTTTCAAGAAACCAATTAAGCAAACAACTATAAATAAAATTATAATAATAATAACAATAAAAAATAATTAAAATAAATAATAAAAAAACAAATTAATTTATTTATTTATTAGGTATAAACTAATATTAATAATTTTATTTTATTTTATAATTTGTTTTTCTTTTAATGAACACAAAATGAAATGTTCATTTGACTATAGTAATAATATTAAAATTTCAAATTTAAAAAAAAAAAAATTAAAATGTACAAAAAGAAGAAGAGAAAAACCTCATTAGTATTTTCTAAACCATTTTCTTGTTAAGTAAACCCTTTTCCTCAGAAAGCTTTAGAATAATATAATAAAACTGAATGTTTCACAATAATTTCTCAGAAGTGATAACAGGGAAACATTTATGCATTTTTTTTAACAAAAGGTTTTGCATGTGCCTGTTGTTTCAGAAAATGAAAATCTTGATGACATCAGATTAGATGCTCCTATAATGGTGAAAGATGGTAAGGTGTTTGGAATGGGAAATCTCTGTCTGTGTTTTAGGCTTTGTGTTGTCTTTTTTTTTTCTTTTTCTTTTTAACAGCAATGCTTAGTAACATGATCTGAACATTTTGCAGCAAACAAAAACAAAACATTCAATTGGGGTGGAGTGTGTATAACAATGTCCCCTGGATTTTTCTGACTTGGGTTCTTGTGGGGTTTATTTCTAATTAAGTTGATTTTAATTTTTAGAGTTTAATATATACCATGTTGATGGTGCCTGACCTTTTCTGAAATTCCAGAACCATTGATTAAAAACTATTTTTCTTTTAAAATTTATAATAGTGTTTAATATTGAAGGATATTCCCCAAGTATTCATATTTGATTCACCTGATAATTTTAATTATACTGAAGGATATATTTCTTTTATAATTTATAAAAATCTTATTTTATTTAATGATATTAAAATATTTAATAATTTTATTATTATTTTTATTTTATATATATATATATATATTAATAAAAATAGAATTTTTGTGTAGCAAAAACTTAGAGTTATTTCCCCTGTCATCAGTAAACATATGTCAGTGCAATGTTTTCTTTCTAAAACAAGAAAGTATTAAATTGAAATTAACAATGATAATGAAGATGATGATGAATATTATTATTATTATTTTCCAACTGAACATTTTGCATTCTTTAAATGAAATTACAAAAAGAAACAATTTTTCAACAATGTTTTATGCTGCAAAATGTACTTGTCTGTTTTGCTAATAAATTATTTTTTCAGTGAGACTAATATCAATAGTTTTGAAAAAAGGCAACAGTTGATTTTTGTTTTATCTGGTTTTAACTCAAAACAACTAAAATATGTGGCATTTTATTACAGATTTTAACAATATTAATGATTAAACTTTAGTTTTATATTGTATTTAACATTTTTATTAGTTTTTAACAATTTTTTAACATTTAATTTACATTTCATTTATGTTTTATTACAGTTAATGTTCTGAATTATCATTTCAGTTAACTAACATAATTTATATATTTTGTATTTTGTATTTTGTTTGTTAATGAATGCTATTATAATAACATGTGGGTTGCTGGTTCATATTTGTAGTACTGCAGATTGCTAATAAATGTTGTACACATTATAAATATATATATATGTGTCTGTTATTTGAAGATATCTGTTAATAGTAATATTTCAGTGATTATGAGAGCTTAATGCAAATTGGTTAACTTTAGAAGTGATATGATATTAATTTTTAATTGACTCAATACAAATCTGAGGAGATACAATCAATAAGATTGATGCTGTCTTACAGCCAAGCAAATACAGAGTCACCGTGAATAAAAATAAAAACAATAAAGTATTAATAAAATAAGTAAAAAATAAATTAACATAAATAAAACATAAAAAACCCACAACTAAAGGAAAGGAAACTGTGATTTAGTAAAATGATTTTGGTAAAGTAATCATCCCTCAGATCAAAGGAAAATATTTTAAAAGAATAAATATTTATTTCTTATTTTAACTTCAAATATATATATATATATAAATATATATGGGGTGGTCCAAAAGTAGGTGGACAGTAAATGATAACATTTATTTTGAGATTATCTGAAAAGAATGTAGATTAAATTTAAATAACTCTAGCTATAAAATTTTAAATAATATAGCACAAATAACATAGTTATAATGAACACCATTGTAATATTATAAGCCTAACCCACATACTGTCCACCTACTTTTGGACCACCCTGTATATATATATATATATATATTTGAAATTAAAATAAGAAATAAAAATTATTCTTTCAAAATATGTTTTAGGTTTTACTGTCAGAAATAGAAACATATTTGTCATATAGATTATTAATACTCTATATAACAAAACAAAACCTTTTAAAGAATACTTTTGTTTTAATTTTTTAAATCATAGATGTCATTGTTATTTACATAATTAACTTGTTTATACATTACCTAACAATAACTTCTGCAGGTAGATGGTGTACGGAATTTTTCTTATATATAACTTTATAATATTCATATATTATATGTTTTCTACAGTGTTTATTAATAATATTATTTTGTGTTTAATGAATTTGATTTCATTACAATGGAAGTAATTATTTAAAACTTACTTTGTATTAGTAGAATGAAGTATTAATTAGAAAATGTGTAGTTATTCTCAAAAGCGTGTAATGTCATTCTCTCTCTCTTTCTGTTTATCTCAATCTCTTTCTTCTCTATCTCTCTCTCTCATAGAAACATGCACACACACACAAATAGAAACACATATATAACCAAATTATCTGTTTCAACTGTAAATATTAAGTTTTCATAACAGAGTTCTTATCTGACAATTTTTCCTTTATATTATTTATTATTATTTTTCTTTTTTCAATAAGGTATCAGTGACAGTGAAAAATTTAAAAATATATATATATATATATTTATATATTTTGTCAGGGTATATTATTTTTAATGTAATTTTTTACCATAACATTTTGGTTTGTTAATATCACAGTAAAATATATATATATTTTAATTTGAATTAATAGTTATAATTGTTTTACATTTTAACAGTAAAGAGACAAAATTAATTTATAAATATAAATATATAATATTATCACACATTTAAAATATTCATACTATAAAAAATATAGATTTATGTTTTTATTTTATTTTCTCTTTCTTTTTTTTATTTCATTAATATTTTTTCTCTCTCTCTCTCTTTCAGTTTTTCTTTTTCTTCCTTTTCTTTCTCTATATAGGATATAACGCTTTTAGAGTTTGCTGCTAATTGCTTTGGTACTGTTTTCAAAAAACATTAGAAAAAGCTTAATTCAGTTGTTTATAAAGCAAGAAGATATTTCGTATTACATAATACTTTTTTTTCTATGCTATGCCTTTAAAAATAAACATCAAAATGATATAGGCAAAAATATCAGCTTAGTATCTATTGATACTTGTATCTGTATGTGTGCATATGTAAGTATAGCTAAAGACACAAAACACACACACACATACACACACACACACACTCTCAAACATACAGAAATACACAGATATACACAGACACACAGAAAAACATATATCCATCCATCCATCTGTCCATCCATATTTACCTATCAACAAACAGAGCCAAAAGAACCAGCTTTTAACATAGCATAATTGTCACAATCTTTTGTATAATTACTATAGAAACCTCATTCATTAAATAAAACTGATATTTAACACAAGAGCAGATCTCACTGAACTAATTATTTTTCCAGAAGGACAGATACCTAAAGGAGCCGTGTACATTGGCAAAAAGGAGACTGTAGAAGGAGACAAGAAATACACAGACTCCTACTATGTTCAGCCAACCCAAGAAGAAACATCAACAACAACAGTTATTGAAGCTAAGCCCAAAATATACGAAGGAATTGGCCCTGTTGATAATGATGGGCTTCCACTGGGATTTAGAAAGGTCTGTACTTACAAAGATTATTGAATCTATCTAGCTTTCTGTCTGTATTTGATTATACTGATTATATAATGTAGATATCAAGACCAGAGATTCAGCACATGATGCTTAAAACACTTACAAAATGCTGTTTCAGATGTTATTATAACTGGCAGATTTTAATTAGAGATAATATTTCATAAATACATTAAAATAATTAATGATGTGTGTTTTTGTACAGTTGTAGTGTATCAAACATGTACAGATATTCTAAATAGATACAAGCAGCAGAGTTAATAAATGTTTTTTTCATAATCTCTCTGGTATATAAATAACTATGCTACAAATGTTACCAAGAGTCTGTGGATTCACTGGAAATTAAATTGATTTATATGATGAATAAAATGTCAAAATTTAGATGTTTCACCATTTTAATAATAGTAGATCAAACTATTAATTAAATACCTCAAATTAACCATTACCCATTCTACTATTACCCTGTTTGTGACATTAAGCATGTATGTATTTCACACACGTGATATAAACCATGGTATAGGATAAAGATGTGGATACAGATGTTATACCACAGATGGTTTTATACTGTATTGTATGGGTTTTTTTTCAGAATGTTGATGAGAAGAAACAACATGAATGGTACAAACAGATGTTCAAGACACTTCACAAAACGGACAAGAAAGAAGGTAAGAGTGACATTTCTATTATGTAAACGTTCGTTACAGATCATTAATTAATTAATTAGTACGATGTGGTCTTTGATGTTTACCTGTGCTGTTTTCTCAGGTGTGTTTTATACAGTGCCTCATTGGCTTTGTTGTTGTGTGATTTCATGAATTCATATGTTCATTTTCACTTTCTGTAAGGAAGAAATTCATCAATATAGATACAAATTATATCAAGGCAAAATAAACAAATAAATAAGTTTATGTACACAGAGATATAAACTCATGGCTATATTCACAAATATATGGAAACAGATACAGCTACACACACAAATTGATATATTCACAAATACATATATTAGAACATATACAGGAGTATAGTATTTGTCTATAAAATCTGATTAATCAGACATTTTTCTTGATGATATTGTGGTTATTTCTAAAAATGCAATCAGTTTCTGAAAATGTTTGTTCATCCTCTGAAAATACATTTGTATAGGGCATACAAAACAGAAACTAATCAGTAATGGTTAGCAATAGATGATGTAGATGTCTAACATCTCCCTAGATACTTCTGACAAGCTTTTCATTTCTTAACTACAAATGAGATATTACCACAGAATAGCAAACAAATGGAACTAGGGAAAAAAAATCTAGATAATACCCAGGAACTGCACTGGACTTTGATTATGATAAACAAGAGATACTGTTAAAGTTCAGTATATTCTGCATTCTAATATACATAGGGTACTGCAGGTACAGGGAAATTAAAATTGAATGGGAATCACTGAAGAAACCCAACAGTTTAAAATAAACACTTTGTCACTGTGGGTTCTTGTAGCTGTGTTTGCCATCCAAACATAAAACTCATTTGAGTCATCACTGACCATTTAGACACCAAACTGTTCTTTGACCATGGTCAAACATTGACCACTGGTCATTTGTTTAGATTGTCACATGCAGTTCATACTTGCTTAAAGGATCAAGTTGTCTTAGCAGACTTTGAAATGACTGTTAAAATAACTTGGCCATCTTGGTCTCAAGCAAATGTTTATAGACACTGGCTTTGGAAATGCTGTTTGTTTTTTTGTCCTTTACTTTGTTTTTGAAGGCAAGAAAATTTTAAAAGTTTTAAATCGTTTGAGGATTACAGAGATTGCCATTGATCAAGTGCAGTATGATTTAATATTTTTGTTATTTATATGTTTTAGTATTGAAATATTTGGAAAAATTTGGATGTGCTTAACCTATTTGTAATTTATAATAAACATCTATATATGTCTGTATATGTGAAATGATGATGTATATTTATTATGGATTATATGGTCATTATTAAAGTTAAATATTTGTTTAACAAAATATACTTACCTTTAGCTTCATTAATATGAAAGCTTTATAAGTATTTATCCTGTTATTATATAAATCAGTGTAATAATAATAAGTCTGCTTTGCTTTATGTCAATCATAATACTTTAAAACCCAACCACATTAAGTAAACACTAATTTTTCTTCATCATATTTCACCTAATTAACATAGTTTTAAAGACAACACATTATAAATAAATATAAACCTCAGATATTAGATTTGTCCATGTAATTAATACAAGTGATGTGTTATATATCTAATATTGCACAGGTTGATTAAACCCACACTGTGACATGCACTATATATGTATATGTCAGTGTGCTTTGTTATTACACACAGTTTTCACAAGTTCTTGATCTCTGGTTAAACAAGTCTTTAGACAGGATCATGTGTTTAATTTTCCTGCCACTGTCTGAAACTTTCCAGTCATTTTGTGTAGGCAAGTTTCATGTATGTTGGTTCACTGATGATAGCACCTTCTTTGTTCATAGATACAGTTATTGATACAGTTCAGCACTGGTGATTTACATAACATTCATTAAACCCGCTTTCATCTTTATATATCAGTCAAAGTAATGTAAAATGATAACAAATAAATACATTTAAAAACGAAGAAGAAAAAGAAAAGAAAAACAAAAAGAATCTTAACATTTGCAAAATTGCCAAATTTTGAATTAAGTGTCTAATATGTAAGACTAACTCATAATTGTATAATTAATAGTTACAGGAAAATAATAATAATTTTGACACACACATGTACATAATTTAAATATTTGTTAACAATTCAGTAACAGTTAAATTATTAAATTTAAAAAAAAAATGATAAGGATTTTAAATTTTAATAATATTTTAGTAATATTTAAATACATTTTTTCAAAAAAAAAAAAAAAGACTCGTTTACATTGACATTTTATTTTTTTTATATTTTTGCTCACAAAATGATTTTGGGTTAGCTAAACATGAATTTTATTTTAAATCAAATATTAAAAAAAACAACAAATGTTTTGAACCATTTAGAAATTTAATCTCACCATTGTGGTGACAAAATTTCAGATCTCATTCCTTGTGAAACATTTTTTCCAGACATACTCGGAATAAACCAACTCATTGACTCCATATTTGAGGATGCAGGTGCTTATACTGTTATACATTGTTCTAACACTGCATGATACAGTAGATGTGTGCACGTCACACTAATTGTCCTCACAGACTGAGTCTTTAATGTATACAAAACACGTCAAAGACTGAGTCACTGAAATCTTAATTTTTATTTTTATTTTTTTTAATTTTTGGTCCTTTTGTTATTATTGCTATTATTATTTAGTTTTTGTTTTTATTAAGATTTTATTTTATTTATTTTTTTTTTCATTTTATTGGAACTAAATAATAATAATAAAAAAAGTAGTAATGATTAAATATTCATTTTTAATCAAATTAAATTTTGATTAAATTTAAAACGCAAAAGAAAGAAATGAAAACCAAACCAAATATTTCACATAAAGGATTTAATAATAAGCTTAAAAATAAATTATCAGTATTATTTTCTGAAATTATTTAAAAAAAAAAAAAAAAAAAAAAATAATATTTAAAAAAAAAAAACATAACCCTCCAAAAAAACAAAAACAAAACAAAAAATAAAATCATACATAATCATTAATCAGATTTTAAGAAACATAAAAAAAGTAATCATTGATAAATGCATTAATTTTTCATTTCAAAAAGTTTTTTTTTTTTTTTTTTCTTTCATTAATATATTTTGTACTGCATGATGTCTGTTGAATATATAATAAAATCACCGATTTTCCATTTCTGATTTTTTTCACTGTCAGACCCTTTTTTCCATTCTACTGACATTTTGTCTACTTGTCATACAGAGTAATTTATTTTAAAATGTTTCCCATCCTTCTTCCTTTCATCATTTAGAGAAATAATTTATACTTTTTTACCTTTTTTCTCTTTTTTTATAGAGATTTCATGTTCAGACATTTGCATTAACCCATTTTTAAAAATGTTTACCATCTGTCTTCCTTTTGTCATGTAGATACATTTGTATGAACTTGTTATATATAGAGAAGAGTTATTAAAGTTATTTAAAAACACATTGTTAAATAAAACATTTCTTTCTTTCATTCTGTGAACTCAATTTATTATCATTATCATTATTCAGAGAAATTTCTGTTTTAATTCACATACATTATGAAATTTAGACATTCATATTAATATTACTCTTAATCGTATGTAATATTCATTACATTTGATCATTTACAATTTATAAACTCCTTGCAGTCTCATTATCATTATTTCAGATGTAGGCACATTATTACATAATCATCATAGATAAAAAGAACATTATATTTTTGAAATATTAATTCACGTAATATATTTATAAGTTTATTTTTCATTGAAATATCCTACCATTAAAAAACCTTCAGAGAGTAACAATAATAAATAATTTAAAAGGAGCTACTTTGCCAGTTAATAAAACATTCCATCAACAGTGTATTGATCGTAATACAACATTGCAGACAAACAAAATGGAAGTTATGTTGGTAAACATGATATACAGTATTATCTTCCCTGCATGTATGTAAAAATAAAGCTGAGAATGCTGCCTTTTATATTCAGTTTAAGTAAATGTTTTTCATTATTATTTTTAATTAATTTATTAATTAATGCTTGCATTGCATCATTCATAAAGGCTATAAGACACCAGTATAAAAGTTAATACTTTCTGAGCACATCTGTTGTTGTCTTTTTCAAATATCTTTTGTGTTTGTTTGTTTAAATTTTGTTAAAATGTTTTGTTTAAAATTGCAAACTATTTTATTTGTTATTTCAATTGATTTAGAATCATTTCACATTCAATTTAAGTTGTTGCTTTAATTTGTTATATTGTTTATAAACTGTTTTGTCATTTCTGTGAATCATTTATTCATTTATTTGTTCAGTTGTTATTGATTCATTTGTTATATAAGCAATAATTTTTTATTTTCATTTCAGCTTGCTCTTTATGTAAAATGTATTTTTTCATACTAAACATTTATTTATTTAAACACCTTATTAATTAATTAATTATCATTATTATTTTATAGCTTGATGGTTTATATTTTAAGGAGAAATTGAAAACATTTAAAGATGTTTTAATTATTGGTTTCAATTTTAAAATTTCAAATGAGTAATTTCTCAGTTAATTTATTTATTAACATAGTTCTTTTTTAAACTCCAGATTAATGAAATTATAAATTAAATTTTTGATGTTACTTATTAAGAGTTTGTTTTGATTAAACTTTGTAGAATAAAATATAATTCAATTTATTTAATTAGAACAATATTAAAAATACAAAAAAATAAATAAATAAATAAATAAATAAAACCAAAACAACAAAGAGAAGACAGTGTTGCATATTTAATTGAACAATTAATCAATCAGTATTCTTTTCAGAACAAATATTATTATTGTTTAAATTATATTTCAGTATATCTTTCTTCTCATATAGTTAAAAAAATCAACAAAATAAAAGGAACATTTATTTAAAATTAATATTTTTTATTCATACTTATAGCAAGCAATTTAATGTTTGATACAAAAACACTTTTAATATTTAATATTTTTAAAAATGTTACATTAGAACTTAACAAAAAAGTATTTTAAGAACATTTAGAAATATTGATTTCTTTCGCTCAAACTTAAAATAAACAATTTTAATAAATAAAATTTTAAAAACAATTACATATATTTTCTTTTGATCACACTTACTATAAAAAAAAGTTTTTAAAAATTTTAAAATCTTGCACAACAATTACAAATACAGTTTTCTTTTTTGATGATAAAACAATTATAATATTTTAACATTTTTAAAAAAAAAAAAAAAAAAAAAAATGTTTTCTTTCATTCATACTTAAAATAAACAATTTTAATATTTAAATTTATTAAAACATTTATCCAAACAATCACAAATCATAATTTTTTCTTTCTTTCATGCACACAGTAAAAGATTTGGGTAAGGTTGTCAGTAGAAAAGTGACTTACCATCTAGGAATGTGGCTTACATTAATTACTCAGAATACCACAAATAATTACATGTATCAGTTAATGTAGCTTTATTTATTTACCACCAGCTTGTATTTATTATGTATACTTATATTTGTTTAACATGTTACAGTAGCATGTCTATGTGTATTCTGTTTAAATAATTTTGTTATTATTAATTGTCTGATTATTTAAAAATATATTTATGTTGACTGTTTATAAAATAACTGAGAATGGGGTGTGAATGCAGATTCAAAAAAATGTAATATATGTAACAGTTAATTGTTTTGTGTGATTTGAGCTTTATTTAATTGTTTATGAATGTAAAAATAATAATAATAATAATAATAATAATAATAGTAATTCTAATATTTATAATAATAAAAATAACAACAGCAACAATAATAATAATTCTAACACTGTAAAATTATAAATTTAGCTACATTAAAATATTATTTATAACTGACCCACAATTTTTAAAACAACAAAATTAAAAAAAAAAAGTTAAGAAAAAATTACCTTAATACTAAAATATATTTTTGAATAACAGTAATTTAAAACTGAAAGAATTTAAATTTTATTAGTGTAATTTAATTTAATTATATATTAGATAAAATTACAGTTTCAATTAAATTTTTCTTCTTTTTTAAAAATAAATGAAAGAAGCAATTAATGTTTAAAAAGATTTAATCACAAAATCTACAGTATTTTTGAACATCAAATTAGGATAATTACATTTTCTAAATTAATAATGAAAGTAATAAAATAAATAAATACATAAAATCAAATAATGTAACAAAAATAATTTTATAAAGAATGTAATAATAATAATAATAATAATAATAACAGTAACAGTAACAGTAATAACAACAACAATAATATCATCATCAACAGTAGCAAGAGCAGCATCACCATCAACAACAACAACAACAACAACAAAGGAATAAAAATATATCTATATTAATATCATGTTCTTTATATAGTGTTAATTATGAGTATGTCAAAGTTCAATCATTACGGAACTGTTAGCTACAGAACCTAGAACAGCTCTCAATAGTTATGGACGTTGTTCCTTTCAGACGAGAACACATACCAACCTACCTACGTGTTCCCTGACGACATCTCAGACACTAGGTCTGAGGAAGGTAGGGGAGACAACTTCTGTAGACCTGTAGAACTCTTCATTCCAAGGAGTCTTTATATTCGTAACCTGCATCATGGCAGCATGAACTATTTAACCAAGTTATTTACTCAATCAAAAAAAAAAAATTCAGCTTTAATTTTTATTTATTTATTAATTAATTTTAATCTTTTCTTTTATTTAAAATGAAATAAAATAAATTAAATTTAAAAAAATAATAATACCTTTTTTTTGCATGGTTTAAATAAAAATTGCCTATTTTCAATTAATTTTTTATCTCTCTTTTTTTTATATTTAAAAGCAAGCATGATGACAATATGTTTCAGAGAATGTATCAGGGGCACTTTTTTTTTTTTTTTTTTTTTTTTTTTTTTTTTTCTCCACGAATGGGTTAATTTTGCACAGCATTCTGTAAAGTCTTGATACTTTCAACATGTGCATGGAATTCTTTACCCATTTCCTGAATGAACTCAAATCTAGGGGTTAAAACTGTAATCTGATATTTGAAATTTATTAATTTATATTTTAAGGCTGGTTATGACAAACATCTAAGGTTATGTTGAAATTTCTCACTGTTAATGACATAGATTATCTCCTGTTAGGTTATTACTGGAGCTGTCTCATGGTTTATATGGTGAAAGTAATTGATGATAGAAAATTAAAATTGTAAAATTTTATAATAATAATAATAAAAAAATAATAATAAATGAAAAAAATTAACTGAATATATCTGTATAAGAAATTTAGACCAATTTGGTTTTATTGAAATTTGAAATGTTTTTAGTGGTAGTAAATTATAAATAATTTTGATCAGTTTAATCTTTTATTGGATAATGATGTTTAATAATGGAAAACTTTATTTTGTTTAATTTATTATTCTTTGTTCTGTTTATATATATAGACAATTTCTTATTGAATAATTTAGCTAACAATAAACTCTTCATCTTTTGCATTTTAATTTTGTTTTTAAATTTAATTTATACTTCATTTCTTCTGTTAATTGCTTGTGTCGTAAGTTCTTATTTTCAGTTATTATTTGCTTGATGACATATTTACTTTTCACCTTACATTTATTTTCTTTCATTAGATATACATAGAAAATGTATATTGGAAATCTTCTGTTATTTATTTAAATTTTAAATTATTTAGATAGGAAATGTCTGTAAATTTGAATTAATATTATTTTATATATTATCTTAAAGTAATGTTTATTTGAGTCTGTATGTGAGAGAGAGAGAGAGAGAGAGAGAGAGAGAGAGAGAGAGAGAGAGAGAGAGAGAGAGAGAGAGAGAGAGAGAGAGAGAGAGAGAATTTGTGTGTGTGTGTGTGTGTGTGTATCTTTCTTTGGAAGGATGTGATATCAATATTTTATCTTATTTTCCATTGCATTTTATTATTTTTATCTTTATTTCATTTTAATTTTTAGTCTCATTATTACTTTTATTTCTGTACTTATTTATATTAAATTATTATTTCTTTTTTATTATTTCATCTTATTTTCTAGATGTGATTTGTGTGCTGCACAATGTAGGAATAGAACAATTATTTTATCTTTTCACACGTGCTACATAAATTATGTTAATTACGTATATTTCCTTTAAAGTCTTTTACATTATTATCAATTCTAGATTAGAAACTGTTTGTTTTTAAAAAATTGCAAAGTATTGCAGGGTATTGTTGAAAAAGATCAGTTTTTGTAATATCTTTTTTTTTTTAATTTAAAAATTGTTTTAATACACGTAATTCTAATTAAGAATACATACTAATGAAATAGTGATATAATTGTTTAGACTGTCATTAGAACAGCAAATTAATGATAACAGTACAGAATAGAGTTATTTCAATACAGATTAATTTCTTTTACAATATAGGAATCTATAACAATTATTATTTTAAAATATGTTTATAAATTATCTAGAACTTAGAAATTATTTAATGAAATTGTTTTGTTTTGTTTTAATATTTTAGATATTTATCATAAATGATTATATTACTTCATTTATTTACTGATTAATTTTATTAATTTATTTATTTATACAGTTTTACATTTTTTTTTCACAATTTCTGTTTGGTTCAGTTATTTATTCAGATGTGATAATCGACATATGCAACACTTTGTAATGCTATAACAATGATAGATAACCTTTAAAACAAAAACAAAGGTATTCTGTTATTAGATATAAACCATGAAAACAGTATTATTATTTTTTATTATTATTTTCAGATCGTAATTATGGTAAAACATCAAACTTGCAGGGTAACTATATTTCTGCCATAATAATAGAATATTTTTAGCTGTCGCTAACTTCAACATTACTTCTTCTGTTGTTGTTTGTTGATTTTCAAAATTATTCTTAAAGCCATTTTATTGTTTCTGTTCAGAAGAGATTTATAAATGATAGATGAGATACTTGTTTGAACAGTCTTTTTTAAAATTAATTACAGATGTATTTGTGTTTCTTTATGTCATCACTTAAGTATTGTAACCATGTGAATCAGTTATTTACTGAACTCCATGTATCATTACTTTGTTGAATATTAAATTCATTCTTCATGTCTGTGTTCATTAAATGATGCTGTTGCATCAATACTGATGTTTAAAAATTATCAAAAAGTGACTTAGACATTTCTCTGTTTATGTATTAATACAGACGTACATATACAATACAACATATTCACTTTAATAAATTAAAAATAATTTAAACCTTAAATATCAGTAGTTATTGAAAACTCTTTTTCTCTTTGTTTCTCTCTCTCTCTCTTGCTCTCATTCTTTCTCTCTCTGTCTGTCTCTCTTTATCTCTCTTTCTCTCTCTGTCTATCTCTCTGTCTCTCTCTCTCTCTCTCTCTCTCTCTCTCTCTCTCTCTCTCTCTTGCTCTCTATTATATATATTTATATATATGATGGTAAAAGGGTCTGTGTACACTATGTATTTATTACACACATGACTGTGTATTAATGTAATTAAAATAATTATTTCACAGATGATTCTGGCTACAGATCGGAGCCAGAAGGAAAGTTCAAGAATCTGTACAAAGGCCGAAACCGCAGCATCTCTGAGGTGGAGAAGAAGGAGCCCAGGAGACAGTAAGTTATCATTTCTTGTTACCATGGCAACAACATCTCCTGTTTATTCCCTTTACAGCTGAAACCTAACCCTGTAATTAGTTTATATATATATATTTTATATTTATTTTTTTTATGTTTGAGGGGGCATGTGGAAAATATGTTGAAATGTGGATGTATAAAAAGTATTTTATGAGTCCAATTGATACCGGTTAATGATTTATGTGTATCTCCATTTTTGAAGCATTTTCCTATTTCATTCATTGATCACAAAGTCAAATATTAATTTAATAAGAAAAATTGCTCCTTTCAGTATATTGCTTGTAATTTCATTACACCTATAATTTTCACACTTAGATAAGTAGTATAGTATGGGTTATTTTACAAGAAAATTACTGGCAGACAGTTACGGCAAACCAATTATCTCCCCTTACCATCAACTTCTGAAATAGTTTTAGATTATAAATTTATATGAAAATAAATACAAACATTTGTTTTGGCATATAATATAGATTTTTATCATGTATGTTATAAAAAAAAATGTTTACATAAAATTTATACAGAATGTGTTTTCAATAAATAAGAATTTTTGAACAAATAAATATATGGAAGTAATTATACAATAAAACAAATGTTATCAGAAGATGTATACTTTTATAATTTCAAAAATTTTAAAAATTATTTTTACACAAATGAATTTCTGATTAAACAAGTGTAATTAAAACAGTTATTAAGAATTAAATATTTAAAAAGCTCACATCTTTTAAATGTAAAACAAAATATATCTAAATAATCTTCAAAAGGAAAAAAATATAGCTAACTTGTTTTGTTTTTCAATATTTCCCCTCTTTTTCTTATGTATTAGAAATAATATTTATCAATTCATTATAAGTTAATTATAGATTTTACATCCAGACATCTCAGAAAATGGTTTTTGATACAAGGTTTTTCAATAAATCTACATAATACTTTAGTTGTCAAAGAACCATTAGCCAATAATCTGATCATTTTCAGATATTGATTGGCACTGATTTCTATAGATATTCAGTTTGTCAGATCAGGTTGCATCAACCTGCAAGTAATCATCATTTAGCTGAGAGTCAGCTTCAAAAATATTTTTATAAACAAATTTGAACTGAATTAATTGATGACACCATGGTCAATTATTCTTAATTTTCAGTTTAAAAATGTTTTTTTTTTTTTTTTTTTCTAGTCCATTCATAATTATTTCATTCATTACCAGTATCATTGATCATAATTTTTTAAACATCTTTAAGAGAATTTTGACTGAAATTAATTGAATCCAAGCAATCATGAAATTAAATAAATATGTCTTTCAAAATATATATATATTTTTTCGTAGTCCTTAATTATAATCATAATGTTTCAAAATCATGGCCAGTTTTTAAGGAATGGAGAGAGAAAAAAGGCTTAATTTAAAATTCTTGTTTTTAAAAACATTTTTCAATGAAATAATTAGATACTAAAGGCAAATTCTGTAAATTCTGTATTTTAAATTTTTTTTTTTTTCTTAATTATAAACATAACTTCTCATAATCCTGGCCAATAAAAAGGGGGGTGGGGTGGAAATGCTTAATTCTAAAAATATTTTAAAATACATTTTTTCAGTGATATAAATTAACACCTAGGTAAAATGTTGTCATTTTTTGTATTTTAAAATATCTGATTATTTTAAAAATTATATTCATAATTATGGCCAATTAATTATAATTGGGTAAAAAATTAAAATCATAAAATATGTTTTTCACTGAAATAAATTGACCTGCAGATGAAATTTCATCAGTTTCATATTTTATGTTTGTTCTTACTGCACTCAGCTCTGAGACCTCTCTGCTCAGGTATGTGTTAAAGGAAATCAATTTTCTTATGTAATTACCTGCCCAGTGTTCAGGTGTGAGGTCATAATGACCTCACCTGTGCATTGTAGTTCAGGTAATATACTTTGATGAATCACATAATCATGTTGTGACGATTCAAAATAGAATTTTCATTTTTCTTTTTATTTTTCTTTTCTTTTCTTTCTTTTTTTTTTTTTTTTTTTTTTTTTTTTTAGAAACATTTTCTATTATTATTCAAAAAAATCTTTTTATAGAACTTGTCTTGATGGATTTGCTATTTATATTTCTCTTTTTGAAAAATGTTTACCAGAATTAATTTTTTGACATATATATATACTATTACTTTATAAATAATCTTAGGGTATAGAAAAAATTATCTTAATGCATTTTTACATTGTAGTTTTTAAATTGATTAAAAAATTATTTCAATATTTAACTTCCATCTTGATTATATATCTACTTTTCTTTCATCAGTTTATGCATGTTGTATTTTTCTATTGTTTTACTGTGGTCATTCAAGCTATAGTTAATTGGTCTGTTGCTTTGTTTATTTCCAAAATAATTTTTTCTTTGGTCTTTTAAATTCTTAATTGTTTTCCTATCATTTCTTCAACAAAGCCAGCATTTCTGACTGGAAATATGATCCAACCGTCATAAAAATATTGGCTTATGCATAACTTTATTTATTTATATAAAAAACCAAAACTACAGCATTTTCAAATAATAATAATATTTAAAAAATGTACTAAAATAAAGATAATGATAACATAATGCCCTAACAAAACTGCATTAAAAAGTCCTCTCGCACAAAAAAATAAATAAATAAAATAAAATAAAATTAGTAAAAGGCTTTTATTTTAGTTTTACTACTGTTTCAAAACACTAAACTGATGATAACATTTTTTTTTCTAATTAGTAAATAATAATAATAATAATAATAATAATAATAATAATAATAATAATAACAATAATAATAATAATAATAATAATAATAATAACAACAACAACAACAATAAAAATAATAACAACAACAACAAAAATAATTATTATAAAAAAATGTTTTTATATAAATTTTAATATTTTCTTTATTATCATTTAGCAGCCAGTATATACACACATGTGAATGAATAATTTGTTTTCATTTAAATTTTAATGCATCTTCTTCCACCCAGGAGCTGGCATGCATCTGTCCCTGCATTTAAATAAGCCATTTAATGATTTTTCTCTATTTTTAACCCTCATTCAGTAACATCCCACCTATTCAAAGCTGTAAACATCTCAAAATTTATACCACATTAAAATTATCTCAACATATTTTGTGCTGATAATCACACAGAACATAAATCTTTTATCTAATTACTGTTCTAAGCTGAAGACAGGATAACCAACGTGGTTAATAAACATGTTTACTTGCTGTGTGCTGTGCAATAAATCAGTATATTACAACAAAGAGACTTTATAAAAGTGTATGTCCATCTGTTGCTTCTTAAAAAAAAAAATAGGTCACACCCTTTTCTTCTGTTGTAAATCAAGATGGTGACTGAAATTGGAAAACTAATGTTGATCTTGTCAGAATTTTTTGTTTAAATTATTTAAAGTGTTTGAATCTATATTTGTGTATGTGGGTTTGAAGATTTTATTTTCTTACACTGTTGCAGAACCCCTTAAAAAAAATCCCCCACAAAAAATCCTTTATTAAAATGCACTGACAAGCCAGTGAAATATTAATTCTTCCATTCTTTGTAATCAAGTATTTTGTCTTCATTAGTTTTTTTATTTATTTATTTATTATTGTTTTAAATTTTCCCTTCTATGTAAAAACATTTCTCTTTGACTTGTATATCTTGAATCATTGCATTGTCATTCTCCTGTGTGTCACATTTGTATTGTTTGTTCAGGAAGTGTTTTCACAACAATACAAATCAAACACCACCTCTTCCTCTCAGTCAGTACTTACTGCTATTGTTATCATTAAAACTGTAAATGTAAAACTAAGTCTTAGACACCCAAGTCTCGTGTTGCCTTTCTGCTATAAACACAAGTACAAAACTCTTTATTGATATATACTGTGTCAAATAAAGTTTCAAATACCAAGCTTCATGTTAATAATCAGTCATAAACACAACTAGAATATGTACATCTGTAAAATTAAAGCCTAAATTACAAATAATGTCAAGGATCTGTGATAAATACAAGTAGAAGTTCAGTCCTGTTTATGTTTAAAATAAAGGCCATAATACCAATCTTCATACTGATGATCAGTCAAAAACACAACCTGAATCTGTACATTTTTAAAAATAAAGCCAAATTTACAAAGCCTAATATATATTACTGATCAGTTACAGACAGAACAAGAAACTTTATTCAAATATCTGTAAAATAATTACCACAGTAACAAGCTTCATACTAATAATCTATAATAAACTCAAGTAAAAACTAATACCTGTATCTGTGTACAATAAAGATTGAATTATTAAGCCTAATATTGTTAATGTGTAATAAACACAAGTAGAAACTAATATATTTATCTGTTTATTATCTATTTAAGCTGACTTTATCAAGCCTTGTGTTATTAATTTGTCACAAAAATCCCAGCTACATCACTTAATTCACCTGTTGAATGGTTTAACAAGACATCAACACATGGTGATGTCAGTAGTTATTAGATGTCGGTTATCAGTTTTCTTTTACTGTTAGGAGAAAAAATATAAAAGAAGAGCAATAAATATTTTTATACAGATGCTTCCCCATAGACAGAATGTGTTAAGGGTTTTGCTAAGACATGATTTTCATGAGATATAGCATAAAAGAGGTATTGAAGAAAGACAGTCCTTTGATAAACCAAATCTTTGATGTATACTCTAACCACTGAACTCTGTTAATGTTTTTACTGTATTTAGTGTCAGTGTACTGAACAGGCATGAGCATTACAACCAAAGACAGTAATTTGTTAATTAGGGATTATAATGACAATAATTATAAATTAAATATTTTAATATTTCAGTTTAATCTGTGTGTATAGTTTAAAAAAAAAAAAAAAAAAAAACACTCATCAGCATATTGCATGCAGATATTGTTTTATTTTTATATTTTATTATCAGCATGAAGGTGTATTTGTATTTTATCTTAGACTTAGAGAAGATATATTAAAGAAATAATTTATTTTAAGTATGTGGAATTTTTTTTTTTCCTGAGACATTTCCTTTTTCTTTTGATATTTATATCATGTTTTTAATATGATGGTTTTTAAAATGTGTTTAGCATGTGTATTTGATACAAGAGTTCATAATATGCTGTTTTTTTTATTTCATACACTGTATTTATTTCCTGTTTATCACATGGTATAATATATTTTATTTTAAACATGATTCTTTTGTCATTAAAATATTTTAAAATTAGATTCTTCTATTTCTGATAACACACTTCATTATTACCAGAAATATAACTTTTTAAATTGATATAGTTTCTTTCATTGTAAATAGAAGTATTTATTATTAATTAGAATTAATGTTTCAGTGATTGTAAGTTTAGCTGAAAGTTCCTGTAAATAACTGCAGTGTCATTTAAAGCAATTTAAACTTCAATTTTTTACCAGTTGCTGAAAATATTTTTGAATGTTATTTATAAGTTTCAGTCATTGCATTAATATTTTGTTAATGAAGAAAAAAAATTATTGAAAAAATTGTTTCTCTATGCCGTCCAGAAGTTTTGTTTTTAAGACAAAGGAAATATATTTTAGTTTTATTTTAATATTTCACTCTTTCTTTTACTTAAAATATGTTTCAGTATGAATAAGCTTAAATGTTCCCAAAATTTTATAATTTCAGTTACTGCATAATTATTTCAGTGTTAATGAAAGATTTAACATTTATATTACATTAAAAAAATTATGAAATATATTTCTAACCTAATATAAACAATCCAATTTTCATTAATGTCAATTCATTTTTAGTCTTATTTAGAAACTGAATATTTGAAACCTAGAAATATATTTATTTATATTTTATATCTGATGGGTTTGAGTGATGAATACATGTTAAATGTTTGTGTTTTCAGCTACTGGAGCCCTGCTAATGCTAGAGCAACCATTGACATCTACAAAAACCAGCCAAGAAGTATTATGGATTACGAACCTGGGTTTTCATCCATTGCTCTCAGGGAAGCAAAAACTGTAAGTTTTAAATTCACTTTTGTTTTTTCTTTAGTTTATTTAATTTATTTTATTTTATCTTATAATTTTATTTTGTATATTTGTTTGTTTGTTTTATTTTATTTTGTTTTATTTTATTGTTTTTAGTTTTTTTTAATTTAATTTTTTTTTAATTTTATCTTTTATTTATTTTTTTAATTTATTTTATTTAATTTAATTTAATTTAATTTAATTTTTTTAATTTTGTTTTATTTTGTTTCAGTTTATTTAATTTTATTTGCATTTATTTTGTTATTGATTATTTTATTAATGTTTTATTTTTAAAATTTTAATTTAATTTTTAAATTTATTTAATTTTAAATGTATAACACTACAGCCAAATTAATAGGCATTATTTATCTGCTCCCTTTGACTATTTTTAATTCAAAAAAAAAAATTATTTATTTTATTTTTGCCAAAAAAATGTTTATATATATATATATATATATATATATATATTGTTTTAAATAGCAGAAATTTATTAAGTTAATTTTTTTATTACATTTTTTATCAAATGTTTTCTTTTCTTTTTAATTTGGTATAGTGTAAAATTGTATTTGTGCAAAAAAAAAAAAAAAAAAACGAAAAAAAAAAAAACTGGAATATTAATTAAGATGTCATGTATTTTAAAAGTTAGAAAATTTAACTACTTAATTATGAAGTACTTGTTTAATATTGGTGTTGAAATGTGTTTGAGAAAGGCATGGAAGTTATTAAACAGCATGTTTTGTGGAGTTCTGGCAGAGATTTGGCATTTTGATGCATGTTTCTAAGCATGCATTGACAAATTCATACATTTTTTATTGCAGTATATATAACTGTAAAATATAGACACATATATGTGTATTTATGTTTGTTTGTGTGTGTGTCTGAGTGCAACAGATGTTCAAGTCCTGAGTATGCGTTATTATTATTATTATTACAATCAGATTTACACTGGAAATGTGTTACTATGGTTATTTGTCTAGGCAGCAGTTTGTTTCAAACTAGGTTAAATATTCTCACATCATCTACATATTATATGCCTTAGTAATTCAATAATCAGGTTTATGGTATTTCATATTGTCGGGTTTGTGGTATTTTAAATGATAATTTTTCTAGGTATTAGAAAGGATCATATTTTTGGTATTCGAAATTATCATCTTTGTAGCATTGCAAATGATTTTCAAATATGATTTTTCTTCTCATTATCTAAGAATAAAGGAAATAAATTATTTTAAAAAGTCAAATTAAATTTAAAAAGTTACACAAAAAGAGAAGAATATGATTATAGAAAACATAACTTCATTTTCTGTGAATTGTTTTATAAGATGATGATCAAAATAACATTTAGTTAATAATAATAAAAAAAAAATAATAATAATAATAATAATAATAATAATAATAATAATAATAATAATAATAACAATAAATAAATAAATAATAATAATAATAAAATGATGATGATGATGAAGATAATTATAATTCAACAACAACTATAATAAAAAAAAATAAAAAAAATAAAAGTAATGTTCCATTAACTTGTGCAATATACAAATTACGTCACGGCTGAATGAAATTATTGACAGCCCATCAACTGCTATTAGAATTAGTAACAGGTTTGAATAATGCATGTCTGCAAGATTTCCATTTACTTTTATTAATCAATACTGCCGCCATAGCGACATGAACAGCTATGTCTCTACCTCGCTCACCAGGCAACCCATACCTTGACAGATCAATACTGAAATAATTGATCTGTGGCTGTGTGCAGGTAAACGTGAATCAACTTTCATTTACCTGTGTCTGCCAACGATGCTTGCAGCACTTGCAGCATCAGCTTTTTTTTTTTTTTTTTACCTGTGAAAATTGTTTACCTGGATAAATGCTTTTGTTAAATTCTGATTCCATGGAATAGACAAAAGGTTTGGGTGAGGTATTACATCAAATAGTTGTTATGGATTTTTCACTGATGTTGAACAGGGAATGAAAAGAAGTCATTTTGGATGCATTTCCATTGTTGAACAGTTTATAATAGGAGAAGGTGTCTTTAAAATAAGCAGCTGGTTTTTTTTTCTAAAGGTATTGTTGATTTTTAATTGTTTGAAAAAATATTCAGAAATCTGATCTAGAGCTGGACAAAGAGTCTGTGTTTGTTGTTTTGAATTGAGCCTCAAATCACAGCACTGATGTTTTTGTGTAAACTGTCACGTGTGTATTTCTGTCTTTGTTTCCATCTGAATATTTAATGTTGTTTCCTCGTCAAAAAGTTTCTGTTCACTGAATTGGCTACCATTAGCATAAAAAGGAAATATTAACATGCATGTTTCCACGTGAATTTTTCTGTGAGTTTCCACATTTAATTGCCAGTAGCAAAAGAAAGGTTTGGAAAGAGTTGTGATATATTTTCTTATTTTAATTTCTACAGTGGAGAAATTATGTAAATAATAAAATGGTTTCCACATTAATTTCTTTATGAGTTTCATATGAGTTATATTAAAATCTTTCATAGTCAGATAAATGGTTACAAAAGTGTCATTGCAAGTTATTCATGTAGGTTTCTGTAGGAGTTTCATATGAGTTATTTATGATATATTTAGTTTCTGTATAAATTTCCATACCAGTTTCCCAGTTAGTTTCGTAAGTTTTATTACACTTACATTAGTTTCTGTTCATGTTTCCATATCAGTTCTACACTGAGTTTGTATATAAGTTCCATTTGAATTTATGTGTGAGTTAATTTCCATGTTAATTTCCATGAGTTTCTGTGTTATTTTTATGAGTTTCTGTGTTATTTTCACTAACTTTTTCACCATCAGCGAGGACGTTTCCGACCAAGATCTCATTCCATACATTCACTGAGAGACAAGAAAAAGGTAAACATTTTGACATGTCACTCCACGACATGCTGCTGCTGTTGTAGTTGCAGTTGTAACAGCTAGTGGGATCATCAAATGGTGGCTGCTGTTACTGTTAGACTGTTGTCTAATGCTTTGGTTACTAGTTTTAATCTTTTTGTTCTGCACCTTAGTTTAGCTTTGCTTTGTTCAGTTTAACTGTCAATTTAAAAGGAGTCAGTCTGGAATTTTGTCTTAAACATTTTAATCAAAACACTCCATGGAGTCCATAATAATAGCAGTGTTCCATCAGTACCCCTTACAACACTCACACATACTCACACACACACAAAAACAATCCCAAAACCCTAAAAACAACAAACAAGCAAAGACAAAACAAAGTCACTGTTACCAGTCACAAGTTATTTTCATTTTATGGCACATCAAAACCCCTAAAACCTCATATAAAATCCTGAAAATATCAAACAATAACAACATTATTTATTACTTGATTTAAAATCACAATTGAGCCAAAATTCATGACTGATTCTCTTTAAAATGATTGTAATGTAGAATAGAGTGCTTGAGTGAAAACATCATCTGAATGATCTTCCAAACTTTCTTCATCTAAGTCTTAATAAATGATATTTTCCTAATCTTTTACAACAGTATAATAACCTTACCATCTTCTGTGATTATTTTAAAGTAAAACAAGTTCACCAGCACTAACAAGTAAGTATATACCAGAAGTGAATTAAGTGGAAAAAACCAAAGCTTTTGTTTAGGGGAGGGAGTAAGGAAAGGATTTGTGAGGGACAGGTAAATACATTTGAAGAAAATTAGGAAAAAATGGTCTGATTTCTGAATTGGGCTGACTTTGGGAATATTATAATAAAATGTAATAAATTAATAACCATTCTTTGAGCATAGTTATAAAATAAAAGAATAAAAACTTAAACCTGTGTATTAGGACAAATGAATAGCTGTTAAATTTATGGTGGCTAGGAGAGATCAGCAACAACAATTGTGAAAAATGTCAGAATAATAAAGCAGAATATGTCAAGGAAGGTAGGAAAGTTCAAGGTCAGATGGAGGATTGATTAAAAATTTTAATTATTTATGAGAAAAGCATTAGGAGATGAAGGATAGCACTGAACAAAAAGAAATAAAGGAAAGAAATGTAGACAGCATAGGTTTTGTGAATGAATGTGTTAGTGGACTGGTGATGTTAGTTTAAAATACTAATAAAACTAAGCTAACTCAGTCTGTGTTGTTGTCTGTTGTTGTGACTGCACTAAATATTAAAATCTGGTTGTTGTGTCGTTAACATCTTAGTAACATCTGCTTGCTGTGATGTTCAGAAGAGACTAATAAAACACTGTTTTCATTTCTGTAATGTGTCAAATTCATATATTAACATTTAATAATTAAGTTTTACAAATTAAGTTTTAAAATCATTAGTATAAGATGTGTTACATTTATATTTCTCTCATACTGCTAAATCTACATCTATTCTGTTAATACATATATATTATTATTATTATTATTATTATACAAACATTAGTCAGTTAATCTTATACCTACATCTGTGAATTAATGTAATATTCTACATATATGTATACTGTATACCAGATACTTCATGTTTATTAAATATATTCTTATTCTTTATATATTTCTATATTATTAAAAACAGACTGGTTATCAGATATCAACCTATATTTTTCATACTTGTGTATTATAAAGCATATTTTATATACCTATTTATTATAAGATATTTGTTTACATGATATTTACTTGCACTTTACATACCTACATATTTAGAACATGCTCCAGTTTCTTTTCATAAATGCATACCTATCACTTTAATGTAACCTCTAAAAGGTGAATCTGTTTATTTGAATGAATATGCAAATTCAGGTAGCAGTGTTATACCTGCAGTAATAAATACTTCATACCTGAAAAGTCAGGTGTGCCTTCATAC
>CM022679.1:14345841-14423341 GCA_012295275.1 Chrysomallon squamiferum
GAGATCACACAGAAATGTATATATATAATATGTGCTGGTATTACACACACGTTTGTGACCTATCTGCTGTATGTTAAACTGTGCTGAGTGGATACTGTGGGGAGACATGAGTTCAGCATGCAGCAGTTGATAAACTCACTGTACGCACAGCAGAACGGGTAAGTTTGTCTGTCCTCCACCCTCACACTTTGTCAACACAGCTGTTGTCAAACTAGTCACTGTTACAACTAGGTTACATTATAAGCAATATGTTACATTTCAAACTCTCTCTCTCTGTGTGTTAGATTTTAAGTAGTGTCTAAGTTAAGTTTTAAACATTATAGTATATTTTATATATAGTTTATTTTAGATTATGAATATAGAGTATACTTTAGATTTAAAATACTGTCTATGTTAGATTTTAAATATTGTCTGCATCATGTTTTAAACATTATATATGTGTTTTAAATACTGCCTACTTCAGATTTTAAATACTGTATACTTCAGATTTTAAACATTGTCTATGTTAGAATTTAAACAATATTTTAGATTTTAATTACTGTCACATTTTTATATAATGTTTGTTAGATGTTGAATACTTTCTACTTCAAATTTTATTTACTAAGTTAAATTTTAAATATTGTCCTGTATATGAATTTTTATTATTATTTTTTTTTTTCAAAGAGAATTAAATTTTGTTAATTTATTACTAACATGCTTCTTTACAATTTAAACACTAATCATTTCTTATCAGAATTTTCTCTTATATGTAAGTGCTTTTATGCATTGATTTTTATATATTTTCTGTCAAAATTAAATATCTTTTGAATTTACTGCTGTCACAGTTGCAGTTTTAACATATTTCTAAAGCTGTTATAATTGAAACCTACTTTTATATTAAGAAAAAAAATTGCTATGTGAATTGATTATTTGATATAATTTACAAAATTCTTAGTTTGGTCTGAATGAAAATCAAATATTTTGCCTCTGGACTTTATTAAGAAGATTGTTTGAAAGAAAGATGAATTTTACACAATCAGAATTAATCTAATATATAATTAATACTGATTTCGAAACTTAACACATTTGAAAAACTTTTAATTTTTTCTTCAGCTTTAACCCCAAAACTGTCAAAATGCATTCACTTTGATCACTCTCAATGTAATCGTTTAGCACTGATCTGTACAGTACTCTCTGGTTAAAGCCGTAGTTAAACATTCCACTGAAGTTAAATTCACTAACACCTTTTCTAATATTAGCTTCTTCCTGAGGGTACAGTATTAGAATATCCTTTTTTGTTTTATCTAAATGTTAAATAAAACTGATATTCAAACCTGTATTATTTTATAAAAAAAATATCTTTTCCTTTTTTTACAATATGTAATATTACAATACTCCACCTTTATCTTTTTATTAGGTATTAAATAACTATGACTTTATAAATCTTAATAATTTTACTGCATATTGTGGTGCAGTATTTCCAGAGGTGTTAAAAATGATTTTCAGACCATTAGATTTTTAAAGCAGATTTCTGTGCAGTGTACGTGACTTTTTAACTTTTAATGTGATATTACAGTAACTTCCTCTTTTTTATTTAATAAATATTTAATTTTTAGATTTCAAACCATATTTTTGTGCAGTATGTGACATTACAATCTCCATTTAAAAAAATAAAATAAAATAAGATATTAAACAGAGCTATAATTTTCAAACCTTTATACTATTATAGAATATTTGTTAACATTACAATACCCTTTATTTAATTTTTAAGATATTAAATAGAACTATGATTTTCAAACCCATGTACTTTCAAACCATATTTTTGTTCAATATGTGTACCCTTTTTCTCAGTTTTTAAAATATAACATATAACCAAAATTTTTACAACTTTCACAATTTACTATCATATTTTAATGTCGTATCTGACATATGGGTGTACGTATACATAAGTTATATCACGGTAGATGGTGGAATACTGCTGTAAACCGAGACAGTTGAACTGTCAGTGTGTTTGACCAGCAGGGTGGCTAGGTACTAGAGTTACATTATTGTCACTTGGCTTATCACACAGTCCGTGGAGGTCAGCCCCACTCATGTGTTTAATTGCTTTGGTTTTTATAGATCAGCTTTATATCCAGCTATTGTTAGTGTTGTTAATAGTCGCTTTGTTTCTTGGATTATGTTGAGTATGTGTTGTGGTTTTTTTTTTTCTTTTCTTCCTGCTAGTACTGATAAAATTTTATTATCATATTTTTGTTTTTCTCTTCTGTTATATTCTTTCTCTTTAATTTACTTTAGATTCAGCAATCTCTCTCTCTCTCTCTCTCTGTTTCTCTCTCTCTCTCTCTCTCTCTCTCTCTCTCTCTCTCTCTCTCTCTCTCTCTCTCTCTCTCTGTTGCTGTTTTTCACTCTCTCTTTGTGGGTATATCTGTCTCTTACATTTTCTGTCTTTCTATCTGGCAATCTGCATATCTTTCTCTCTCTTTTCTTTCTCTCTCTCATGTTGTAAATCATTAAACAAACACAAACAAATTAGGGTGTTAGCTAAAATAAATATTAACAAATAAAACATGAATGTTTTATAAATCTCTTAGATTAGTATTTCATATGTATCTATACTTAACATGTACGTACACACACACACACACACATACATGCACACACACCCACACACACACCCCACACACACACATACATGCACACACACACACATACATGCACACATGCACACATACATCTCTTATTGATGTTGTATTTATTATTTGCTGGTGTTTTTATTGCCTACTGAGTATGTTGATTGTTTGCAGTTTCCTTTATTTTTCTCTTCCTAGTAGCTAAGTTTCATATTTCACCAATGTTTATGAAGAAAATCATTTTATATTAATTATTTTCACAACAAAATGTGCTGCAAACTGATAATATAATATTACATAACTTTTAAAGTTTACATAATATGAGCCATTTTGGAAAATAATTGAAAAGCAATTTTTTTATTTAAAAAAAAAAAAATTATACTAGAACTTAACTGAAGGTTTTTATTTATTTTTAAATTGAGCTAATTTGTAGAATTTTTGTTTACTCTCCTTTTTAATGACTTGTTCAATTAGAGTTGGAACCAAATGCTTTTTCTCAAGAACAAATTGTGTATTTATTTATTTAACACAGCCTTGTATGCAGATGATGTGGAAGCAATGTCAGTGTGATTTGTGGTTTTAAGTTCAAAACTGTGAGGCTGATTCAAATTCTGTATTTCAGAGCTAACGTCAGTATGATTTAAATGTGGCGTTAACTTATTTTTCTGTTGAATATTTTACAAGTCAAACTTGTGGTTACATCAGTTACTTCCTTCTTTATCTATTAATCTGAAAACTGAAGGGGAAAAACACATCTTCAAATCTTCAAGTACATCTTTTGAAAATGTAGCAATTTTCTGCTGATCCAAATAAGATGAGAAAAGACATCACCATACCATAATTCATGACAAAAAACAGCAATACTCAAATACCATGGCTATGTCATGGGCTGATGTTAATTATTAAGAGTTTTTCACTGTCACAGAAATGTGTATTAGTATTATGTATGTGCATTATGCATTAGTATGTATATGAGCATGATCAAATGCTGTGAACAATGAGACATGACAATATTTTATCTTCTTTTCAGTAAATAAAAAATATAAATAAATAAATAAAATTGATATATAAATCAAATTTCAAAATACTTAAAATATAATTTAAAAAATTATTTTGATGTATATTTTGAAATTGTCTTATTATCAAAACAGTTTTTGTACTGAGCTGCATTTATGCAGTTAGTAATTAACTGGTTTTCTTTTACTTTGTTTGCCTTACTTTGAGACACCAGAATAGAATTTCTGAATACAAACAGATATATTTAAATATATGCACCGTTATCTTTGAATATTGTTATCTACAAATGAATAAATAAATATTTAATATCAATTTAATACTTTTAATCAATAGATACTAAAGATATAACACACACACACACACACACACACACACACACACACACAATGATATACAAGAAAAAAGCACTTGTTTATAAACTACCAAGACAATAACATCGAAAGACATCACTGGATTTATTAATCATGTATTAAAAGCAAGGACTTATTGTTAACATAAAATGTGTAGATTTAAATTATATTAAAATAATAAAGGGTTTTAGCTGTATAAATACTACTCTGTATTTAATATGCAAGGAAATACACACATCCCCATGCCTCTAAGGCTTTTTCTGATCAGTTTGTGTTTTTCCTTTTCAATATAATAAAATTCATTTCACTGTGAAAAATTATATCAGAAACAACAGGAATGCATCCCTCATGTTTTCACAAATCCTCAATCTCCACCTTTGAAACATACATTCATTTCTTAAGAGCTTCCTAAATAGAAATAAAAAAAATATTTTAAAAAAATGAGATAAATTAAATGGGTTTTTTTTTTTTTCTTCTTTTTTTTTTTTCTGACAAAATAGAAGAAAGATGTCTTTGTTATTGTGGAAGCTGTTTTTGTGGTTGTGTTATCACAAGAACTTGGCAGTGTTAAGAAGTTGTAATGACATTTACATGCTTACTCTGCATAATAGCCATCACTCAGACAGATTTGTGAACTCTTTTTTTTAAAAGATAATTTAGAACTTTTAAATGGATTTTAATAAAAAAATATGTTAGACATTTGTAAAAAAAAAAAATGCCTTAATTAAATTCACAGTGTACATATGTTTCTCTCTCTTTCTGTATGTGTGTGTGTGTGTGTGTGTATTTAATATAAGATATATTGTTGAAAAAAGAGTGGCCTCATCTTATTTAATAAAGCTGTATTTCTGCAGACAAAATAATTTATTTACTTTTAGTTGAATTACATTTTTCTTATTACTTTTTTTTTTTTTTTTTTTTTTTTTTATCTTTAACTTTTTTTTGGGTTTTTTTAAAAATTGTTATTGTAATCATCATCTGTTGTTGTTGTAATCATGTTCCTTGTTAGTTTCAAATCATGTGATGAACTGACAAAAGAAAATTAATACCAGGAATTACATTTCATCTTAAGCGTAACAGATACCTGAAATAATACATCACTTGTCATCTGCTATACTGTATACTTAATCTGTATAGATATACCATATCTTACATATTTCACCTTGTGAATGGATAGTGGATGATCTAAATATCATACTGACCAGGTATTTAAAGAGCCTAATTTAACATAAAAATTCTGAATTCAGTGAATTTTATTGGTAAAAGACAAAAACAATTCCAAACAGTTCATGAGCCAGTTATTCTATTATTTACTGTGGAAGAACTGAAATACTAACTTGAACATACATAATGTATTTATGCCATTTGTAAAGATACAGTTGGAATAAAATAATGATTAAAAAACCCAGCTATTGTAGTAAAATACAAAATAATCATTTAAGAATTACAGAAAAAAAAAAAAAAAAAAAAAAAATCAAGAACAAGAACAATCAGTAACGGTTGAAAAATTACATTCAAGAATTTGAAACAAAATCATTCTTTATCTCCAGCTCTTGCTATTACTGATGTATTTCAGGTGTGTAACTTCTCATGTTTATGTATGGGATTAATTAATATCCATGGTCACATACATGTTATATGTCACAGGTATACGTTTCTTTTGTTGTGTGTTTCCATGGTAGAGTCATCTGTGTCAGACTGGACAAGCGATATCATCATTACAAGTGTGTTTTTCAGATAAGTGACAGTTGCTTTATTTGTGGTGTGTGTGTCAGGATGTGCCCATCAAAAATTTGGTATTTTTTCAGTAAACAAATATAATTTGATATTTCTATTATTGTGTGTGGTTGTAAGTGCGTGTGTGTGTGTGTGTGTGTGTGTGTGTGTGTGTGTTAGTGTATTTGTATATAATTGTTTGGTTTTCTCATTGTGGTTGATAAAACAGTGATGGAATTTTAATTGTTTCTGACAGCTTTCTTATTTTTGCATGACACTTGACATAAACATCATAGAAAATATTATTTAAACTGTTTATTTAAGTTTAAATTTTCTGACATCAGAAAACATTATATTTTGTGCACAGTTCAAATGAACTCGTGACCATATTTGTGTACATACATGTTTGTGGCATCATATTCAGCATGTAAACTTTATTACCAGTAAAGTTTAGATTTCTATAATCAGACATTAAAATTACATTTGCAACAGAAAAAAAAAGAGATCTTTTCTGATTGATATCTTGATAGTCTGAAAATCCTGAAACAAGAAAACTGTTCTTTTTTCTAAATTCTTAACCAGCCAGCTAATCTCAAAGATTAATTCTTTAATTATGCCTGAAAAATTTAGTTGCTATGTTGTTAAAAGTGACAATTCAGTTAAAATTGATTCTAAATGCAGAACGTTATATAGACTCTTGCCAGATAACAGAGTATTTTTTGGATTCATTGTTTATTTAAAAATAATTTCTTAATGTTATTTCAGTAAGATTGAAAAATAATACCTTGTTTCTTAACCTGAAGTTTCACCATTAAAATCTTAAATAATATCTTCTAGTGTAAAAATAGCTAATGTCTTAAACAATATTAGCAGAAGTTTCACTACAAAAATCTTAATTAATGTGTTCTCTAATAGAGATACAGCTAATATCTTAGAGACGAAAGCAAAAGCTAAAACTTTAAAATCTTATATTAAATCTTCTAATAGAAACATAACTAATTGCTAACATGTTAATAATACCACAATTAAAATCCAAATTAATATTTTCTTCAGTGAAAATATAGCTGATGTCTTAAACAGAAACTTTGTTATTGAAATCTCAGTTAATATTTTCTAATGTAAATATATGTAGCTGATGTCTTAAACAGAAACTTTGTTGTTGAAATCTCAATTAATATTTTCTAATGTAAATAAAGCTGATGTCTTAAACAGAAGCCTTGTCATTAAAATCTCACTTATTATCTTCTAACATAAATATAACTGATGTCTTAAACAATATTCACAAGAATCTTCTCAATTTAAATCTTAATTCCAATCTTCTTCTGTGGCTGATATATTTTATCTGCTAGATAATTCTGATTAGCTTTTGACTATAACGATCTTTCTTCTTCGTCCTCAAGATCAGAATGCATCAGTGTTTGTCTTTTCTGTGTGCCTGTCAGTCTTCTTTTTGTTGAAATGTTTGATTTACATCAATCCCAGCCACACACACACACACTAATCTCTCGTTCTACAATGAGAGGACAAACAGAACCAGTTGGTCAGTGATGTCCAATGATGTCCAGGTATAATCAGACAGGGTGTTACTGTCTGAATTACAGGATTCTCTGAAGTGTCAAGTTTTAGTTGGTCAATTATATTCACAGTATCATTTATAATTGGACAGGGTTCTACAATGAGTCCAGTGATGTTCTATAGTAGGTAGTAGTTGGTCAGTTATGTCCAGTGTCTTCATATATAACTGGACAGTGTTTGACAATGTGTCCAGTTACAGCTGGACGGGGTTTAATACTGTGTGTCCAGTTAGAATGGGTCAGGGATGTCCAGTTTGTCTAGCCAGCACTATGTCAAATGTGTGTTGAAAGAAAGATTAAAATGAAGCTGATGTTTGATCAAGGTGGGGATTAGAAAATCAGTTTGTTTTATACGATGGGCTGTTTAAACTGATCAGAAACACTTACTGTTTTTGTTATGTTACTGAACACTGGTGTGTAGATGAAAAAAAACAGTGTGTTTTTAAAATGACTGGTTTAATTATAATATGCAGTAAAATAAAAAATGTTAATTTGTAATAATAGTACACAAGGTTAAATTTGTTTATTATTATTATTCTGAGACATTAATGTCCAAAGTGCAGCCATCATTATTGTGTATCATAGGTTCAAACTTCTCAGTTAAATTCAGGGCCAGTAGAAACAATAAATAAATAAATAAATACATTTTAACACAGAAATAAAATTATATTGAAAAAAACCTGGAATAAAATAGAAATAAAATTTCAGAATATTTTAAATAGAAATAATAATTTTAAAAAAGTGCAATAAAATTTTACAATAATAATAAAAAAATATATATATATATAAATAAAATTTGAATATAATTAAAATATAAGTAATAAAAAATATTGTTAAAAACTAATAAAATTTTAAATAAATAAAACATTTCTCACATTCAGTTAATATTTTTTTTAAATTTGAATTAAACAATGCTAACTTTATAATTATTATACACACAAATAACAGAACTGATACAAACACTTCCTATCACAAAATAACAAACAAACACTTCCTATCACAAAATAACAAACAAACACTTCCTATCACAAAATAACAAACAAACACTTCCTATCACAAAATAACAAAAACACTTCCTATCACAAAATAACAAACAAACACTTCCAGTGATTAGCAACACACTGTTTATTTTTGTCTTCTGTTAACAAACATCCTATTCACTTGGAGGTAATTAGCATGTTTTATTTATAGTGTGCTATTGTCAGGGTTAGACTGACCCATGTATATTCACTTTTTTTTCCATTATCATAATTAACCGCAATCAGAAGGTTAAACAATGGATCATCTCTAACAAATATTGGTGGCTTTTAGTGGCGACTTTTTGCTGATTTTCAGTGGGGTTTTTGTTGTCTATTAAATTATTCTTTTTTTTAAAGATTATTATTATTTTTTAAAGATAACATCAAAAGAATTTTTAACTGGTATGTGTGTATGTATGTATGTGTGTATGTATGTGCATTTTATTAACTAATATATATGTATGGTTATCAGGTTATGAGGTTTCTGTCAAAGATATTCTTCTGTAATGAAACAATGATAAGAATGATAAGACAGTAGAAATTCATTATCATAACTCACTAGATTATTTTTACTAATTAGCAGCAAGAAATTTTTAACACAGACATTCCAGAGACAAGAAAGCACACACAACAGCCTTTGATAAAGCATACTTTCCAGCAATGGTTGGAATGAGAAATGCACTTATGTAGGTACACTGATAATGATTGATCCAGCCACCTGGGACAATACTAGTATTAAATGTTTTTACATGTTTGATACAGCTTGTATGTAATGGCACACAGTCATGTTATATTACAACAATTACATTTTTAATAGTTTGTCCACATTATACCATTCATCATCTGACTCATTCAGGACTGATTAATGTAATGTATTCAAGGTTATTTGTAATGCAATTTTAAAATGACTCAGTCTTTTAAGTAATACACACCTATTGTTATTTTTATATCACGACATTTTATCGGACTCAGTCTGTAAAGAATTCGAAGTTCAATATAACTAAATCTACTGGGTTTTAATGGATAAATTCATATATATCTATATATATATATATAGATATATACATATATATAATATACATATATATATATATGTATAAATGAGTCAGTGTAAAATTCCAGTTAAAAGAAAACATACAGCTAAGGGACAATGCATGGTTAAAAAAGATATTATTATTATTATTATTATTACAACTAAGTTACTATTACTGCTGCTTTTATTACTATTACTATTACTATTATTATTGTTATTGTTATTATTTTTATTTTTGTTATTTAAAGAAGACAACTCAATTAATACCAAGCCTGTCATTTCTGTTTTCCTCTTTTTTGTACTAGATTTAAACATATAAATATTCTTTAATCCATCTGTAAAAAAAAAAATTTGATGAATATTCAACTGGTCCACCTTTAAACTATAGTCAGATTCTTTATTCATTTACCCAAGCATTTTTCATTTATCATGAAAAACAATATTTTATTGTTTTTTTTTGTGTATGTGACTGTGTGTGTTGTTGTTCTTTTTGGCCATATCTGGCTTATTTGTTTACTGTTTGATAACGTGAATATAGAGCTACCATTACTGAAGCTACTGAGAGAGAGAGAAAAAATTCTAAACAAAAACACCACTATCACCCAGCATGTTAATATCACAAGCTGTTGTTGGCAAGTAGTTTTATGTACAGTGTCGTATATCTTTCGTATTGAATATGTAGGTGTGTTATAATTTCTGTTTAAATGTTATACTACATGGTGACACAATCAGTGAAGGTTGTAGACTGTGAACAGAAATATATAACATAAAATGTTGTTATTGGTAAGTAGCAAATAGAAAATATAACATATTATAAAAAAATAATAATTTAATGAAGTTACCTGTTGAAAAATTTACAAAATGCAATAGGTGTGTAATTTATACATGAATGTAATCAGTTTTAATGGTTAAGATGTGAAAAGAAAATTTTATATTTGTGAGCTGATGTTGTACACTGCTATTTAATTTATATGTGACTGTAATAATTGGTATATTTTAACCATAATTCTTGTTTAAGTAAAGTCTATAAAAAATGTATAACATAAAACAAGGGCAATTAATTAATTAAATAATTAAATTATTAAACAAATTATTTCTGAAAGATATGGATTATTTTCTGTTTCCTTTATATCTGTATTAACATTTTTATAGTAAAATACCTTTACTTCCTTGATACTGTCATCACAAAAAATCTGTGGCTTTGTTGATACTGTACTATCATTTTCATGGTAAAATTTCTGCCATGTTTGATAGCTGTTTTAACATTTTCATATTAAAATATTTCTACTTTCTATTAAGCTCATGTTAACATTTTCATGGTTTAATATTTTTATCATTCTTTGAAATCACTATTAACATTTTCACAGTAAAATAACTTTATCATTCTTTGATACTTCTTATATCAACATTTTCATAGTAAAATATCAACATTTCTTTGATACCTGATTTAACACTTAAAATCATGGTAAAATACATATATACATTCCTGGATACTTACATCTAAAATTTTCATGTTAGAATTTATCTATATTCCTTGATAAGTATATTAACATTTTCATAGTAAAATATATCTACATTTCTTTATACCAATATTAAACACTTTCATAGTGAAATATCTGTAGCTCTATTGACATTTGTATTCAAATTTTTGTATTAAGTGATTATTAACTCAGATGTATAAGTAGTGGCTGTAAAACTCATTGATTCTGTAAACATTTATTGAAGGAACGTGCCAGGTATGCAAGGACAGAGTGACCTACCTATTCTAGATAATTTGATTTTTATTTATTTATTATTCACTGAACAGTCTGTAAACAAACAAAAAAAAAAGTCCACAGCTGGTATTTTACAGCTTTTTTATGATGGTTTAACTTAAATAAATAAATAAATAAATAAGTATTAACATATGTACATGTTTATCTTTTAATAGAATTACCAGTAAGCGCCTTGAAAGTTAGAGATTTTTGTGTTATTGGCATTTTCAATGATTGTTTTTATTTGTTGTTGTAATAAAATAAATTGAAATTTTAAAATTTAATTTATTTTATATATTTATTTTGATTTTTGTTTGTTAAAAACCAAATCCATTCAGTACTAGTTTTAATTCAGCGTAATTTTTAAATCTCATTTTTGAGTAAATGGGGAAAAATAATGTGTAGATGTAACATTTGGTTAATAATTTGTTTTGTCTTTGGTGTGATTTTGCTGAAGGTTAAATTGAGACTGATGTAGACAGACAAGAATCTTGTTTTATTTGCTTGAGTCAGAGAAAGGGTTAATTAGACAGACAAGAATGGGTCTTGTGGTTTAGCAGTGAGCAGAGTTATGAAATATTTATTTGTCTTAACACCTTCTCAGTTGACTCCAGGTACAAGCTGGTAATGATGTGAATATCTCAGAGTCTTAACATGAATGTGTTAACCACTGATCAACCAAGACATATACTGAATATAATAAAACCATATGCATATTTGTGTCTGTGCATATGTGTGAGTGTTTGGTATATCTGTGCATAAACATATATTGGTAAACAGACTGAATCAAACCTCAAGAAATAAATTTATTTTTTAACTGAAAACAGAATCAAAACCTGTTTTTTATTTTGTAGGCAAATCTATTCATTTTGCCTTCTCAATGTTGAGATTGTCTGTTGACTGTAGTTAAATATATTTGACTATGGAGATTATTCACAAACTATTGTAGATGAGTTTTACCATTGAAATTATTCACAAACTATTGTAGATGAGTTTTACCATTGAAATTATTCACAAACTATTGTAAATGAGTTTTACTATTGAAATTATTCACAAACTGTTGTAGATGTGTTTTACTGTGGAGATTATTCACAAACTGTTGTAGATGAGTGTTTTACTGTGGAGATTATTCACAAACTGTTGTAGATGTGTTTTACTGTGGAGATTATTCACAAACTGTTGTAGATGAGTTTTACTATGGAAAATTCACAAACTGTTGTAGATGAGTTTTACAGTGGAGATTATTCACAAACTGTTGTAGATGAGTTTTACTACTGAAATTCACAAACTGTTGTAGATGAGTTTTACTACTGAAATTCACAAACTGTTGTAGATGAGTTTTACAGTGGAGATTATTCACAAACTGTTGTAGATGAGTTTTACAGTGGAGATTATTCACAAACTGTTGTAGATGTGTTTTACTGTGGAAATTCACAAACTGTTGTAGATGAGTTTTACAGTGGAGATTATTCACAAACTGTTGTAGATGAGTTTTACTGTGGAGATTATTCACAAACTGTTGTAGATGAGTTTTACTACTGAAATTCACAAACTGTTGTAGATGAGTTTTACAGTGGAGATTATTCACAAACTGTTGTAGATGAGTTTTACAGTGGATATTATTCACAAACTGTTATTCACAGACTGTTGTAGATGAGTTTTACTATTGAAATTATTCACAAACTGTTGTAGATGAGTTTTACAGTGGAGATTATTCACAGACTGTTGTAGATGAGTTTTACAGTGGAGATTATTCACAAACTGTTATAGATGTGTTTTACAAAGGTCTACTTGACAACTAATTAGGAGACTGCTGAGCTGATCTGTAGCTGTTCCGATACACAGAGATAACCAACACAGAACTTATCCCCTGCCCCTAACAAATCACCCAGTGTCCTTGCAAGACTTCACCACCTGACTGTATTGTTCTCTTCAAGTCTCTTATCTTTATTGGACTCAAACTCTGACATATCTTGTTAGTTTCTCCACCACAGTTTTATCAGTTCTTTTTACAGCATTCTCTAATTGTACTGACCTCCAGTTAGTGTCAGTAAAAAAAAAAAAAAAAAAAAAAAATGGTGTTGACATTGGGCTTTTGAACTTTCCAAACAATTGCTGTAATTTAATTCTCTTTGATCCATTTTTACCAGCAGTTCTATGATAAAATTAATTATTTTTATTGCAATAACTACAGCTCAGAATATTAATCCAGTTTTTGGACTGTAATGGATGTGTGAGGAAAGAATTAAAAATTTTAGTGGCAATTTAAAATCTGAAATTATAAAAATATTGGATATTTCTGACAATGAAGGCTTTTGTTAAACACACACAGAGCGGTTGCTTGGCAAAATTATCTCAATAAATAATATTTGCTGTTCTTTGCCTTGCAGTACAGGCTGAAAATAACCTTGAGTTTTTTTCTGTCCATACATCCATCCATCCATCCATTATCAAGTGTATAAAAACATGTTATTGCCTGTGTGTTGCATTGTAGCTAATCTTCTCAACTGATTTATAGACCCATGCTGTGGCTTAAGTTTTGAATATGTTTGTTTGAGAGCTCTTGAGTGTTTTTGTGTTTAAAATGTGGTTTGTATGCATGCATGTGTGTGTGTGTGGCTTATGTCTGCATTCATTCAGATATTTCTATACTTTGTTAACAATATTTTAAAAAGTAGTCAAGTATAATCCCTCACATCAGGAAAAAAAAAAAAAAAAATGGAATATTAAATTTCTGTATCACGTTAATATTGGTCAATCCAAATTTGCGTCACAGAAATAATTTTACAAATTGAAACAAATAAAAAATTTCTGTTTTAAGATGAATTTTCTTTTCTTTCAGTTCAATAGGACGTAGGCGACAAACATCGGTGCCTGACATCAGCAACGCCGAGGATGACTGGGACTCGCAGGACATGTACAAGAGGGTGCAACAGGGAGGCGACATCCCTTACAAGGGTCTACAGAAACCTGCCCCTGAAAAGCCTAAAAGTGAGTATTTTGTGTGTGAATTGATTTTTATTTTTCTGTCTTGACTCTGCAGTGTGGTTTTGTTTTGATAATTAGTTAATGAAGACTGATAATTATGTCTGCATTTTAATGTCTTTAAAAATTTATTTTTAATGTATTTTGTTTTCATTTTGGGAAAATGAATGAAAAAAAACACCCCAGCAAATACATCAAAAATAAATAAATAAATAATGAATGGTAGCTTATTTTTTTCATTGATTTTTGTATTAAATGCATTTTTATTGTTATTATTTTTTTTAAATTTGTTATTATTTTTTTTTGTGTGTCTTGGTATTTTCAATCTGTAATTAATTAAATAAAAAAAAAAAAAAACCAACAACAACAAAGCTATAGAATGTTAAAAAATAAAATTAACTAAATTTGTTTTAACATTATTTAATGAGTATTTCAATTATATTTTATAAAATCAACATGTGAATTAATTTTAAAAGAAATCTGAATAGTAAAAGAAACGAAAAAAGAAGAAACTGGAAATGACATAATAAAAGTTAAGAAATGACATCACTTCCTGTTATAACTAAAGGGAGACAATTATTAAGACAGTTTTAATAAGTAATTATCCTGAGCTGCTGGTTGAATGAGTTTACAGTTCTTTCAGTTTATATTATTATTATTTTTTAATTCTCCCTGATTTTTTTTTGCAGTTTTGTTATGCTATATTTTGTTGAGTTTATTTGTTATTTAAAATATTCTGCACAATTATTGTTTTATTTAAAGCTTTTGTTTATTTTTTTGAGTGGATTTGTTTTATATTTGTCTTTCATTTTCTTAATTTAAAAAGAAAAGGAAAGTTTGGTTATTCTCTTTGTTTATTTCTGGGATGTGCTATTTAAGTAGGTTATAAGATTAATTTAACACAATGTTTTCTGACACATTTATTTTATAATTACACTTTATATATATATATGTAACAGTTATTAGGTTTCAAATAATAATCTAGTAATTACTAATAGTAATAAATCATGTTTCTTCTTTCAAATATACCAATTTCTAGACTGTAAATTATTTTTTTCTTTAAAACTTTAATTAATTATAATGAATATATTGTTTTAATTACGCATAATTAAAAGCCATATATAAATAAGTTTTACAATAAATGAATGTGTCCCCATAATTACACACATATTTCTGCATGTCTTCATTTTATTGTTTATCATCTGTTACAAAAGATTACCACACCTGAGATTATCATTACGTCTTTATCTGTTGTGTATGTACCCACACCAGTGTTTCATCATTTCGGCTAATAAAACTCATTTCTCTCTGTAAATTGGCTTTTGTTGTAAATTGGATAACCAGAGCTCTTTATTACACATGGGTTTATGTGCTGCATGAAACTGAAGGGCTTGTTGCTGGTAGTAATCTGTTTCTAAGTGTGTAATAATAATAATAATGTCACCGGTACACTTGTGTAATACAACATTTTATACAACCACACCGTGGACTTTGAGTCTGTTTACTGCACCCCCATTTCAATGTTAGCCATGAAGATTTCGTATCTACGTACATTCACATGTCTTTTCACGTCATCTTCACACCAAATGTGTTCTCTCAAACCAAAGAGTTCTTCTTCCTCTGTCATATAGTGAGTAACATGCAAAATTTTTGCTTTGTCTTTTTATTTTATATTGTTGCCATGGTTTCAAGCTTTAATTATTTTGCTTTATTATTATTATTTTTTTTTAAATTCAAAGGTGAATGTTTGTTTGTCTGTTATGTTTTACTTCTCAATGTTTTTGTTTCTTTCTTTTCATGAAACCAGCAGCAATATATTATAGAGTTGTTTTTCTTAATTTTTTATTTACAATACAGGGAGGGGTCATTTTTGTTAATGATCATGTGTTTTTTTAATTCAGGCTGACAATCTGTTATCCAAATCTGAATAATTGCTGAAACCAAAACCTTTAATTTTGATTGCATGAATGATTAATTACATAATAATATAGGTTTTTTGTAATTTAATTTGGATATATATGACAGTTTTGTTGTTTGTATATGAGAGATAAGGAATACTTTTTGTGTTCTTTGCCAAACATTTTGGATAAAGGACAGTCAGCCTGTATATTCTCTATCTAATCTTTAATTCAGGCTTATTAGAGAACTCATTATATCATTTAGATTAAAATAATTTAAATTAATATAGTTTTTCTTGTAGTTCTTCTATATATATATATATATCTCTGTCAGTTTTGTTCATTTACATTCATCTCACTGTTCTGTTGTTACAGCTCGTTTGATTGGTGTGAGGAAGTCAGTGCTGCATGCTGGGTAGTTTAACCCTGCTACTAACATCACCTATGATCATCTTACTAATGTATAACAAACAGACAGTTAACAAATCAAGCAAAGAATATGTTTTTAGCATTTAATCACATGTTGATAAAAACTTGTTTGTTTTGAGGTTAAGTGTCAACATCAAAAAATGTTCCATCTTCCATTTTATTTTATTTTTTAAATATTTATGAACAATTGAATGATGACAAGAACAGAGACAGAAGAAAAGAAAAGAGGAGCAAAAGAAAGAAAATAAACAAAAATTTCAATATATATGCCCCAAAAATTTGTAACTTGAAAATATGGAGCCTACAAACATTACGCTACACGAACCAGTGTATTCCAGCCATTTTATGGGAAACAGGGGAGATAATTCATACATGCAGCAGAGATCTATAAGATCCAGCAGTGCCTACAGCAGTGGTGTCTTCTCGGGCTTTGACAGTTCACACATGTCAGACGAGTCTACCAGTTCAAACAGAGGAACTGATGATGTCTTCAGAACTGACTACGTGAGTGGTGACTCACAGAGCAAGATGCATCTCACTCACAGAACAAATGTTATTGATGACAACAGCAGAAGCTACTTAAGAAATCCTCAAAAGATTGAGAGTAGAACATTAAGAAACAGATCGCCAGTGTACGAACCTCTCTCCAAGCAGAGAAGTTATGGGAAAGACACTGAGAGTTACAGAAACAACAGGGCTGATCTTTTTAATATTAAAAATGGTTGCGTGGATTCCAGTTCAGTTTCAGACAATGCAAGACGTGATAATTTTGCGCGTGACAGGCAGGAACAACAGAGGCAGGAAGAATTCAGAAAAAGGGTGGAGGACCACTTCCAGCGATTGGTTGAGCAGGAAAAGCTGTCTCCAGATACAGCCAGTGTCCTCAGTGATGCCTTTGCTAAAGCTGAGGTAAGAGCTAAATATGGTAAATCATCTGTGTCAGGTAGTTCAGCTCATGAGTCAGGCTTTGGTAAAACTGTTCATGAATCAAGGAATGCATCGTGTGAGAAGAAGAGATCAGCGGAGAAAGATTTAAAAAACAAGGCAGATGAAACAGAAAAGGTGCCTCCACCACATGTAATACTGACAGAAGCAGTTAAACAGAGTTCTTCAAAACCCAGTGGAAAGCTTGTGGAACTGAATAAAGGTACTAAAACTGGGAGGAAAATCGAACCAATTGTTCTGCCAGAGAAAGGATTTTACTGGGTGAAGCAGAAGTCAACTGCAACATCAGAACATGGTGGAAACAAAGCACATTCTTCACATGGATCAGTAACAAGTGAAAGATCCTCAAGACTGGATCCACACACTTACCAGTCTTATGCTGCAGGAATTCTTTATTCCTCAGGAAGGTCAGAGAAGTTCCTCAACTTACAGAAACATTTTGCAGTGCTGGAAAGAATCTCTGAAATAGGAGACAAGTCTGCTACCAAAAAAGACATTGTGATGCCTTCTCGTCCACTGAGTCTGGATCCTTCGGACTACAGCAAGATGATTCCCAGCTGTGACTTTGACACTGCTGATGAGCTGAACGAACTGTACTCAGAACTAGAAGAGGCCAAAAAGAAAAAGGAATTCTTCTATTCCACCAGCAGTTTGTCTCAGATACAGTGGTCTCCAGAGAAAGACAAAGGACTTCGCCAGAAGCAGAAGTCTTTGAATGACATTAAAGCCTCTTACATAGAAGCTGTGGAAGGAGGCAGTGGAACTGCAGGCCAGAAACAAGAAGAGATTAACAGAGCTGTTCCTTTCTCTAAAGTGAGTGAGAAGTATAAGATAATGGAGGAGAAACAACACTTTTCAGAGAAGAGAAGCAGAATGATGAATTCTGAAGACAAGGAAAAGAAGTCTAGTGATCAGAGAACACCAGGAGTCCAGCCAACTTACGATGACTCAAAGAGGAAGAAATATGAGAGGCCCATCTATGGAACAAACATAGAACAGATTCCACTGAACAAGTATGAGATACATGTTCAGACCATTAAAAAGCTTTCAAAATCTGAGCCCAATATAAACACACTTCATGTGAGGTCAATATCAGCACCTCATCATGATTTTGATGATGATGTGAACAGTGGTAAACTTCAAAGATCAGATTCAGCAAAGGATTCCTATTTTGGAATCGATGAAACTATTACAGATTCTGACACCAGCACCATCACTGTGAAATCCAATACCCTGCCTAGAGAACATTTACAGGTGAAAATGGATGGTAAAAGTGATTTTAGGAAAACATGTGAATCTGGAGTTGGCATTTCTAACCTGAAGTCAAAGTTTGATACCAAAAAAATAGGTCTGAACAACTTGAACACAAATCCTGGTGACAGTATTAAAACCAGTGAAAAAACATCCAAAATATATCCAATAACCATTAAGAATAGACAACTAGAAAAGAATAAAACAGATTCTCTGCCCAGTCAGAGGGGAGACACAACAAAGAGAGAAGAAAGATCATCTTTCAATTCAGTCAGTAGATATCAGTATGGTTCTGGGACTGAAGATCGTTATTCCTTCCTCAGAGGAAAATCTCCAACTGACTCTGGCCAGCACAAAGTGTCTAATACTTCCGATGACCAGAAACTGCAACAGATGTCAAGTAGTGCTCTCAATTCCAATCTGACTGCATCTCCAAGTATTCCAAGTAGAAATGTTCCAGCATTCACTTCTGAACACAAGTCTAGTGTCCCCATTCGACAGGTCAGCACTGTGGCCACATTTAAGGTGAAGGATTACAGAAAGCTGGCAGAAAACAATGAATTTGCTCAGAGCAGTTTTGTGGCTCAGTGTAAAAAGCCAGCAGTTGTGAACAGTTCTTCTCAAAATGTTTGCCCACCTCCTAGAGGGGAATCTCTCTATGCTGTTACCTCCATGGATGAAGCTGGTTTAGGCAACTATGGCCAGTTAAGAAAATGGAAAGGAATTTCTGAGCACATAGATCAGGAGACAGATCAGGAGAAACATGTAAAGAATGATTCTGAACTGACTACCAGCAGCACTGGAACGTTTATTGTTAAAACCAGTGATGAAGATGATGATGATAAATATTGCAAACCACACAACTCCAGAAATTACTGTCAAAGAATTTATGGACAGACAACATCTCTGAAAAAAATTAACTCACGTTCAGAACCTGATCTTGCTTCTAAGAAACCCGAGGGTTCATCTCCTTCTCTGAATTACAATGGGTTTAAGAAAGGTTTGGAATCAGTTCCCCAACAGCCTCTTGCAGATGGAATTAAAAACAGTCATTCCTATTCTGACAAACTAAATGTGAGACCAAAGTCAGGAGACTTGTCTGAAATAAGCAGAAAGTGGGGATATGACTCCAAATTCAGGAAAATAGATCAGACTTCAAATCCAGCTGCTCCTTCAGAATTAAACAGCTCTGAACAGTCTTCTCCTCCAAGACCTCCAAGACCTGCAGGAATTAATTACGACCCTTATATCCCTCCTGATGATATCATGAAGGAGGTGTGCAGTGTCAGTGATGGGAGAAAGAAAGAGGCATTACCAAAGACCCATTCTCCATCCTTGGTCAGCAAGATGACTCTAGAGTATCTGGACCACATTGGTGGAGAGTGGAAGAAGACTGGAGCCAGTAAAACGAACTCATCTTTCAGAGTAGCTAGTCCTGCAGTGCACACATACAATTCTGAAACCAACAGAAAAAGAGATCTTCAGAGTTCAACTGCTTTTAGGTTTCCAAAACGTCCAAACTATGAAAAGTTCAGCTCACCACTGCTCATCAGAAATGACACAGAAAAATCTTCAACCACTGGAACTCGGAGTGAAGAGAAATCAAGAAATCTGGAACACAACTTGCAGACAAACAACAGACATTCAAATACAGGCGGTGGGGTGCCGGAAATAACTCCCCCAGTTCCACCAGCATCCCCCCACCCCCCACCCCCACCACCCCCTGCACCTCTTGCATCAAGATCTTCAAAGCTGGAAGATAAAAATGTGGCAGGCAAATCGGGAAAGATCTCTATAACAGCAGATAAGTCTGGTATCAGAGTTGGGATTTACGTGTCAGAGCAACATGAAGGTATTACAGGGAATTTCTACTGGTAATGGTTTTCAGTATCACATTTTAGTTTGTATCTTTCAGTCTGTTGTTGTCAGGTGTGGGATTTCTTCACCTTTATTTTATATTTTTTTTAAACATTTTGTCAAAGCACTTAAGAAAAATAGCAGTATTTGTAAAAGAAAAACAACAACATTTTGAACATATCTGAAATTTTGGCTGTTTGATACAGTGTTTTGTTAATAATGTTTTATTGTGAAGATTATACTAATACACAATATTATTGTTGTTATTAAAATAACAGTAATTACAAGAGAAAAAAAACATTCTTTATATATCAGAGATTATTAATTAATATATTTTATTATTTATCTATGAAAAGCCATCACAACAGAAAAACATTCAGTGGATAATTTTATATAATCTGAAATGTAAAGAAACAGTTCAAAGCTATTTTTCTTTCCCTGACTTAGTGTTATATGTTCACATCTTTCACTTAAAAGATCATCCATTTTATCACTGTTCTATTTTGGTTTTTAACTGAGTCATTTTATCTCAAGTTTATAATTATTATTTTTTTTTGCTGGTGTACAAATGTTAAGCGGTATACTATCTACTTGTTTTTTTTGTTTTTTTTTATAGCAAAGCACATCCCAGAAATACTCAAACTGTTTTTTAAGAATATTTTGCACTTTTTCTTGATGTTTTTTTGTCTTATTGAAATTTGAGAAGTTTTCTGTTCGATTGTTGTTAATGTGTGGGTTTATTGTTTTTGTTTGTTTGTTATTTATTATATTTAAGAGTCAGAAAATGGAAGCATTCTATTCTCTGTTTCTCTGTCATACAGCCCATCTTTCTCTCTTGCTTGCTTCTTGTTTCTCATCTCTCTCTCTCTCTCTCTCTCTCTCTCTTTCTGTCTGTCTGTCTTTGTCAAAGATTCCTATAAACAAAAAATATTAATAATCATTAGAATACATTTCAGTTAAAATGATTTAAGTTATCTTCCTAAAAACAAATTCACTCAAAAAATAATGAAATATATATCTGTGTAGAGGGCCAATTTATTTATTTATTTATTTATTTACTTATTAAAAATGACAAGATAATTTCACACTGATTTCATCTTTTCAAGACCATGCATACCTTTGTACTAAAAATCAAATTCCTTTTGCAGCAATTTAAAAAAAAAAAAAAAAAAAAAAAAAAAAAAAAGGTCCAGTCTTGACAGTGGAATGGCTTGTTCCTGCTTTTTGTTACATTAATAACTTTTAAAACAACAAACACTTTTCTTTCAGTTCTTGTTTTTCATTTATACCACAGTTGTGTTTTTGCTATCATAAACCCATTTGTTTCTTCCTTTCAGCAAGTTTGTGCACAACAATTTTTCGTTTTATTACCATTTTTACTATTACTATTATTTCACATTTATTAATTCTCAAAAATTATTTTCCTAAGTTGCTTCTTCATATTTTTATTTTTTTGTTATTTTCTCTTCTCTCTCCACCTCTGCATGTTTTTAGAAAACCCAGACATGACATCTAGCACTACTGCTACCACAGCTTCCTCCCAGTTCACAACTACAACAGCAGCAACACCACCACCACCGAACGAGGCTAGCAAAGTAACCAAACCTTCCACACTATCCCAGAATTCCACTGTCAAAGTTCCGAGCCCTCCGATTCGTTCAAACAAATCGCCCGCCCTCCCCAAAACAAGGCTAAGGCTGCCACAGAGCTGCCTGCCCGCAGCCCAGCAGCTTAAGGTCAAAAGCCCGCCATCTTTGTTAATTACAAATGAAAACGGAGGTATTAAACTATCAACTTTCTCCTTAGCTTGATGCCTAATCTCCAGAGACGTTGTCGCTGCTGCTAACCCCTCTGTCTGCTTCATCCATTCAGAATAACTCAGAAATGTGTGATGTGCCACTAATGCCTCTAGCTTCATAACAATAACCACGAGAATTTTGAATATATTTTCTAATAATAATAATAATAATAATATTAATAATAATAATAATAATAACAGTAAAATAATAATAATAATCTTATAAATGTTTGATGGTTTCTAATTGGATTTATATATTATTTGTTTATTTTAAATTTCAAAATCTGTTTTATAAATGTATAATTATAACTTGGTTGGTTAATTAATGTACATGGTGCTTGCTTTTGAATTTATATATTTCTGTTTACAAAATGTATATATATATATTTTTATTATTTTAAATTTGTTTATAACACATACACACATATATGAATTAACAAATGGAATTTAAAAAAATATATATATTAGCTTGATATTGCTGGGAGCCAGGATAATAGCATTTGATTAACTTTAGCCTGTTTTTATTGGGTAATACTTTTATTTTTAATTTTCAAGATATTGTTTTTATTTTGTTGTTGTTACAATTATTATTATTATCATTATTATAATTATTATTTTTGTTTTTTGGTTTAAAAAAAAAAAATAACAACATACTCTTTTTCTCATCATTACTTTTTCAGTTTTCAAAATAATAATTAAAAAATAAACAATAATTATTAATTATTATTTTTTTAATATCCTGAATCAGGATCTAATGTCCTTGCTCTTTATAATTTTGTTATATTTTTTCCCACACCAACCAGCAGTATATTTACAATATATACAATATATTTCCTATACCACACACCAGTGCCTTATCTTATGTATGTAATATCTTGTATGTACTATAAAAATACACATAAAAAAAAGATCCCTTGCTTGTTACCAGTAATAGTAAATACAATGCAGTGAGAGTGAGTGAGTTTCTTCTTTAAAATAACAATTTTATAAGAACTGGGTGTCTGGTTTATTACAACCATTAATATTATAATACATTCATTTATTATTCATTCATTCATTCATTCAATTATCCATTAATTTATCCATTTTCTTTCATTTGGTCAGTTATAATTGTGACAAAGAAAAAAAAAAAGAAAAAAGAAAGAGTTACAGATAGGAAAATATTAGCAAAAAAGCCCAGACTAAACATATATTGGTAAATTTGTACAATAACAGAATTATTTATAGAGAGAAAATTTTAATAACAGTGAATTAAAAAATAAAAAAGTTATAAGAAGCAGATGTTACTAAGGACAAACAAATCAAATACACAGACTTCAATATGGACTAGAACGATGTTAATATGATACAGCTGCATGACATAAATTATATATGTCCTGTATATCTGTGACTAATAATGTTATTTAGTATGTTACTGCATCATGTGATAATTACTGTATATATCTAGTAATATAATACTTATTATTATTACCATGGCACAAAAAAAAAATGTTCATCAAGTGTTTTATTTCATTAAGAATATAAATTTTAAATTCATATTTAAATCCAGGCATTTGAGAAATTATTAAAGGAATTTAATCTAGTGCAGCAGTGCATATTTATTTATTTATTTTTGTATTTATTTATTTTATTAGCATTAATAGTAAAAGCTTAAAACTGTAGGATTAATTTTAATAACAATAATTACAAGATATAATAATTTTATGTATATGTACATATACATATCATATATAACATTATTATTACAAAATATATCTTAGTACAGCTTAGTTGCTGAACTCAAATAATTCTTAAATCCATTTCCACCTCCACTGTTAATAAACCAATACCTTTCTACATGGTCAGTACGTTTTGTCAATACATTAAATTTAGAACACATTTTATCACAAAGTTTTACATTTCCTCTGTGCCAATATGTGTTACACTTGGCCAAGTTAACAAGTTGGCACCAGGCCAGTCTAAATGTGTAACATGAAGAAAAAGTATTCTTATCTACAAAGTATTAGTTTTACCAAGTTGACATTTTGACGTCTACATTAACCCCTGCAGTGATTATGGTTATATACAGTTTCTTTGATTTCTTGACTTGTATTGGTCACATTTTGGTGTCCCCAAGAACCAATTGTTTTCTTCTTTGTCTTCTTTGGAATATTTATTGAGTATCTTTTTTAAAACAGTTTTGTGATGTATATATAAAATTATGTTGTAGTTAATGTAGAGTACTATGAAAACTTTTTTTTTCAATGTCTAATTATTTTAATTTTTTTTTTTCAATATCTTTTTTTTTCTTTTCTTTATTCTTTGTTATATATTTTTTATAATTGATGCTGACAAAATGTTTGCTGTTCATATTTATAAGTTGTGTATGGTTTAATTGAATGATGATGAAATAATGATGATGATGATAATTTAGCTATGTAATTTGAAATATGAATGACAAAAAAATTAAAATAAAATAATAATAAAATTATTAAATCAATAAATAAATATATTAATTATAGTAAACAAATAAAATAAAAGTATATAATTATTATCTTGAGTGCATTTCACTGGAATCTGTATTAAATGATAAATTCAGCCATTTTAAATTTTCCTTTCTATAATTATGATCTGATTTCCATTCATAAATTGTTTTGTTGTTTATATTTTAAATGTTATTTTGTTTGTTTCTTTATTTTCTATCTCATTATTATTAAATTTTGTTTTCAACATCACATTTAGACTTTTTTGAAAACCTTTTCAGTGTTCCGTCACCCAACCACAGATGTCTGTCGGAAACAGCCAATCACAGAGAAGGAAAGACGAAGAAGGGAAGAAGAGGAATTGTATCGGAAGAAACGATTGGTTAGTAACTTCTTATTGTCATAATACATGTATATGTACATAGTTTCAAGTTCCTTTTTTCATCTAATTACATCAGGATATATTTTGGAAGAAATATATATATATATGTATATAAAATGGGAGAGAAAAAGCCAGTATTTCATGGATTATGACATATATGATATACATTATGTCAATATATAATATAATGACATATATAATATACATGTGTATTTTGTATAATTTTAATACTCAAGTTACTGCATTTTAATTTTTGCTGGTGTTATTTCAAAACAAACACCCTATAACATACAAAACAGTAACAGAATATTTCTGGAATTAGGTCATTTACAGAAATGAACATAATTGATATGTGTTGTTAAATATATGTTGGTGTTTTATGAAACAAATTACATATGTACCACCCATCAAGAGGGGGGATAAAAAAAAGTATATCATGAACTACAGCATTTATAGCATACAAACATCATGTTTGTATTTTGTATAAACAAATAACTTAAGCTTACTGTATATTTATGGCAAATATTATATTATACTTGTTGATGCTACTGAAAGTGCCATATATAATAAAAGATATAAAAATAAAAGCATAAAAAAAGGAACATAATGAATGTTTCCAGTTTTACAAGAATTTATTACATATGAACATCATTTGTATACTGTTATCAGTTGTCGTTTTTTATTACTAAAAATACAACCCTTTACCATCTCTTACTTATTGTGACTATTAATAGCATATTATTAAAAACTAAAGGAAATAGGAATTACATAAAAGATAATTACATTCACAGCATGTTAACTTATCAGTGTTTTGATAAAGACCAGTTTATCTTTTGGTATCTTTAAATGTATATTATCGGCAACCATTCTGAATAAACAAACACTTTTTCTCTTAAAGTTACACCCACACACACACACATTATTTCAAAGATTCAAACATATTTGTTTATAAGAATGTAGGAAAAAAGAAGAAGAGCAACAACAACAACAAACAACATAATGGTGTATGTGTGTATTTATCCAGTCATAGTGTATAACACATATAGACCATGAAATAACAGCAGTATTTCACAGGTCATGCAACACACTGTGTATTATTACATGGACTGTATTCACTGAATGCTGTATGTTGTAAGAATATAAAAAGTTAACAGTTTATTACATAAACACATAAGCTGCTGTTTGACGTTGTGGAGTGTTTACTGGCCTGTACAGTTGATTTCACTCAGTTGTCTGTTGGTCTTAGTAAACATGGAACTTACAGTCAGTGTGAAAAAAATATATTATTCAGTATAGAATAAAATAGTTTAGTTTAGTATGTTATATAGCATTGAATAGTAGAGTATATTATGGTATAGTTTAGTTAGTACATTTTATTTTAGTTTATTTTAGTTTATTTCACAGATAGATATATGGTTATATATTGATGTTAATTTACAAAGACTATGTTAATTTATTTTGACTGTCCTAGAAGTATCAAAATTTGCATTTTAAAATGATAACATTTTTCTGTCTTAAAATTGTTATTGTTGTTCTTACTGATATTATTATTATTATTATTATTATTATTATTATTATTATTATTATTTTTATTATTATTATTATTATTATTATTAATTTATTATTATTATTGTTATTATCATTATCATTATTATTATTATTATTATTATTATTATTATTATTATTATTATTATTATTATCATTATTATTATTATTATTATTATTATTATTATTATCATCTTTATCATTATTATTATTATTTTTATTATTTTTATTATTATTAATTTATTATTATTATTATCATCATTATTATTATTAATTAATTATTATCATTATTATTATTATTATTATTATTATTATTATTATTATTATTATTATTATTATTAATTTATTATTTATTTATTTGGTTTTATTACATAAAAAAAAAAATCTATAATCATTATGAAATCTTAAAATCGTGCATCTATTCATTTATTTATCTTTAATTAAGTTCTTGCTTACCAGTTCCACCATCACACCTGACTTCACACTAACCTCGTTACTTAAGGAATCCCCATAGCTTGGCAGTCTTTTCCTTTTCATCTTTTTGGTGATGTAGCCTGTTTGGAGATAACACTGAATATTCTCTCTGCATATTATTAATTAAAGTTTGGTGAATAATTTCAGTATCTGTATTATTCTCAGGAACAGCTGTATGAGGAGGAGAAGCAGCGTAAAATACAGCAAGAAGAAGCAGACCAGCGAGCCCGCAAACACTCGGACTTCTTCACGTAAGTCTGCAGCGTCCTCTGTACTGTGAACAATATTTTACATTTATTGTACACTGTGAACAATATTTTACATTTATTGTACACTGCGAACAATATTTTACATATATTGTACACTGTGAACAATATTTTACATATATTCTATGCTGGTCCACTGAACAGTATTTTACATTTATTGTATACTGTGAACAATATTTTACATATATTGTATACTGTGAACAATATTTTACATTTATTTTATACTGGTCCAGTGAAAATATTTTACATTTATTTTATACTGTGAACAATATTTTACATATATTTTATACTGGTCCAGTGAACAAAATTTTACATTTATTTTATACTGGTCCAGTGAACAATAGTTTACATTTATTTTATACTGGTCCATTGAACAATATTTTACATATATTTAAAAAAATATTAACAATATTGTTTTTATCATTATTACTAATACTACTATTATTAATATTGTTATTATTGTTACTACTATTAGTACTATTAACATTATTGTTATTATTACTATTATTGTTATTTTTGTTATTTCAGACCCAGTCAGAAGTCTCCTATTCCACTCGACAGATTTGACAATGTGCAGCCTGCTCCAGGTGGGGGGTTAACTGTTCCCCCAGAGAGAAGACGTGGATTTCAGATCCAAGGCAAAGCTAGAGCTCTTTACAACTTCAAAGCACAGAATCCCAGGTAATATTACTGTTTGTAACTTCAAAGCACAGAATCCCAGGTAATATTACTGTTTGTAACTTCACTGAACAGAAAACCAAGTAATATCATTATTTGTTTCTTCATTGCACAAATTTACAGTAATTTGACAAAACCTTTTTTAATTGTGTCATCCTTTTGTCAAACAAATTGTTCTGCAAATACAGATTTTTTTAAAGCTGTAATTCTGTTTAAAATTCTGATTATAATGTATGTTTTTGTCAGCTTAAATTTAATACATGTATTTACAATTATTATGATTTAGAAAAATTATTATTCTGTGATAATAAAAATGAATTTCTGCAACATGGAATATTTGGCGTGATCTATTGTTGGAACAATCACCAAACTACATGGAAAACAAATAAAAATTAATATATAATTCACACAGATGTAAAATTAATTGTATTTGCAAGTTGTTTTCACCTATTACAGTAAGTCTTTTGTTAAATGTTGTTAGATATGACAGATGAAAAATAATGGGTTGGAACAAAAGTTAAGAATTTTTTCAAAATGAATTTCAAAGACTGTATTTAGATATTTCTACATAGATTCATTCAGCCATGTATAAACCACTTTGTTCCTTTTGCCATCTTTGAGACAGCTTCATGATTCATCCTCCGGGAACTTGGCATCTTTCAGCATGATGAAATGATCTGAACATTGTTGCAGCCCAATACAGTATGACTTGTTATTAGGATGTTGTGTTAGTGAACTGTTTTTCATTGCAGGGAGCTGAGTCTGAAGAGAGGGGACATTGTTTACCTACTGAGACAGATTGACAAAAACTGGTTTGAAGGAGAGAGATATGGGTAGTGGGTCATTTCCCAGTCAACTATGTCGAGGTTCGTTCATTATTTTTTAATCTTGAATTGTTTTTGAAATCACACATTGCAGTTGATTCATATTTTCAATAGGGTGTAGTTTGAAAATTTGTTGTTTGAAAGTTTGTCTGAGATGTAATGGAAATGAAAACATGATGTTTTTGTTTTTTCCAAATCAGGTGCTGACTTCAATAGAGGCTGCCAAAATGGCTGCAATGCAATCAGAAGGACAAGCCAAAGTGAAGTACAACTTCACAGCACAGTCCAATGTAGAACTGTCTCTTAGAAAGGTAAGCAATGTCAGAAAGAATTTCACAGCATCTTAGATGAGATAATGTCAGTTAAAACACACTTTCCTAGGTAGAACTGTCTCTTAGAAAGGTAAGCAATGTCAGATAGAATTTCACAGTAAAGCATCACTGTCATATTGAATTAGTGTTGACGGCCTCATTGAAAAGTTCAATAAGGTCAAGTTGTAGTTGATTGTTTTGTACACAGTTATATACTAGAGTGATAAGCAGAAGTACACATAAAGACATAGTGATAAAAAATAAAAAAAAAAAAAAAATACTAGTTTATTATTCAAAATCTTAGAATAATAATTACAACTAATTTACTATTCATAATCAGTTGTTAAATATAATATTTTTATTTTTTTATTTTCAGGGTGAATTTGTTGTACTTCTTCGTCGCAGTTGATGACAACTGGTTTGAGGGAAGGATCGGTAACCAACAGGGAATATTCCCCATGTCTTATGTGGAGGTGATTCGTGAGCCCAGCACCCCACTGGTGACACCTGCCCCTTCAGTGATCACCACCCCAATGACAGGTAGAGGTTAGATTGACATTTTCATATTGAGAATGGTTTACTTTACGTAGTGTGTGGCCAATTTGCTGGCTTTTACTGTACCCTCCCTTTGGGTGTAAATCATAAACAGTACAGAAATTTTCATTACAGTTTAATAATAGTATTCAAACACTTAATACTCAGCTGGCTGTACTTAGATTGCTCCATTGATATGTGATGGATTGCAGGTTCAATCCTTGTTAGTGCATCCTTTGGACTAATTCCTATTCTATGTAATGTCCAACTACTGTTTTATAAATGGATATTGTATGTGTTTTCCTGTTTATAGGAATCAGTATAAAAGGTATATATTGTTATTAATGGATATAGCTGATCCATACAGATATCAATACAGATATCATTGGTTTAAGATAATCTTTAATATTAAATTACACTGCGGTGTTGTTCAAAAATTATATTTATTCAGGCAGTATCAGATTAAAGCTTGTTTGCACTTCATAATCTTTTGAAAATATTACCTGAATCACAGTGATTTGTCATAAACAAACATTGTGAAAATAAAATACAATAAACTTTGATTCACAAAATATATATAAGTATATGTATGTGTGTATGTTTGTGTGTGTGTGTATATATATATATATATATATATATATATTGTAGTTGGTATTATAAGCATGATTGTGTTGTAATTAATGGTGTAATATGTCAACTGTATCTTGCTATATTTTATTTTATTATTTTATGTTGTATTTATTTTATTAAATTTATTTTATTTTTTATTTTATTACAGGTTTTTTCTATCCATTGAAAAGTTATTTTAAGTTTTTATTTCATTTTATTTTTATTACTTTGCATTTTTATTTCATTTTATTTATTTATTTATTTATTTATTTATTTATTTATTTATTTATTTATTTATTTATTTTTTTTTTTATTATTTTAATTTAGTTTAGTTTAGTTTAGTTTTAAGCTGTTGCATTCTGTTCTGTTCCCATTTTGTTTTGGTTTGGTTTTTAAATTTAATTTTGGTGTAATCAAATTTATTTTACACCAGATAAATTAAATTATATTACACTGGATAAGTAAAATATTTGCTCATTTATATAACACAACATTACATTACATTTTATTACAGCTCACTCTGTTAAATTACCTTAATTTCATTAAAAACATCTTTTTTCTTCAATTCTACAAATTATTCCATTATCAGGCACACCGGAAATGCTCTCCCCCGCCAGCATGGAGGCACCCACTCCACCCCCGCAGCCCTCCCCTAGTGCGTTCGCCCAGCGCTCCCCCACAGGCACCTCGTTCGGGTACCGGCAGGCGAGTCCAGGCAGTGGGAGGTCCCACACGAGTCAGCTCTCTACCCCTGTCTGACCTCACCTCGCAACGCCCACACCAGAGTCCCACGTTCGGGAGGAAGCCGATGTCACCGCGCGGCGCGGAGACTGGGTTGACACCACCGTCCAATCCCATCCACATCATCCCAACCGACAACAGAACCAAAGTGGCCGATGATGATCTGGCGTTGACGAGGTTTGTTGTTGTTGTTGCTGTTGTTGTTGTTGTTGTTGTATTTGTTGTTGTTATTGTTGTTATTGTTGTAATTGTTACTGTTATTATTATTTTTATTATTATTGTTATTATTGTTATTATTTATTATTTTTATTATTATTATTATTATTATTATTATTATTATTATTATTACTATTGTTTATTATTATTATTATTACTATTTTTATTATTATTATTATTATTATTATTATTATTATTATTATTATTATTATTATTATTATTATTATTATTATTATTATTATTATTATTATTATTGTTATTATTATTATTATTGTTGTTATTAATATTATTACTACTACTACTACTACTACTTGAATATCACAATAACTATATACTCAGACATATCTTATATAAATTCAAAGTTAAAATACTTCTTGTATGTTTTTCAGTTTTTATTTTACTGATATTGCGCAGTGTATTTAGAAACCTCTGAGTAACTATATAACGTATACATCAAATTACGATTGTTTTATTATTTATCTTTGTTTTTAATCTTTATTTTAAAGATATTGCACATTGCATGACCACAAACTTCAGAATAACTTTATAATATCAAATTTTCAGTTCATTTTTTTATTTACATTTATTTATTTTACGGATATGGGGTTTTATGTGCATACAAAATTCAGAGTAACCATGTAATAATATAAAAACATATTTTTTTTCTGCCTGTTTTACAGATATCGGGCTGTTTATGCATACAAGCCTCAGAATGAGGATGAGTTAGAACTGCAAGAAGGGGACGAAGTGTTTGTTATGGAGAAGTGTGATGACGGCTGGTTTGTGGGAACATCAGCTAGAACGGGACAATTTGGAACGTTCCCGGGAAATTATGTGCAGCAGTTCTGAATAGAGAGGTAACGAATAGTTTAAACTCATTTAGATCATAGAGTGCTGAACATACGAAGACAGTAATGAAATGATCGTTCATATTGTCATGTGCAAAGCAAATATAAAGAAAAACAATAACTACCAAAAAAAATACCCCAGAGTTAAAAATACCCAAGAGTTAAATTTATTGAAAGTAAAATATTTTGATTTTCTTTGTGTTGTTTGATTCAGCAGATTATACCGTTTTTTTAAATTTATTTATTTAGTTATTTTATTAATCATTCAACTCTTCATTAAATTATTTGATCATCTTTTAGGGTTTTTTGTTGTTACTGCTGCTACTACTAATTTTGATATTATTATTACTATTATTTATTTATTTATTTAATTTTTTTTTCATTATTTATTTATTTTGCTACAAGCATTGTTTACATTTTTATATATACCTCACTTAATTAGAACTTTTTCTTTTTAAACAGAAATAAAACGTGAATGAAGAAGGAAGGATGTTGTCAGTGGAGTTGTTGAACAACACAGCAGCAGTGATGTTTTATATGAGTGTCTGTCAGTAACGCTGTTGTTCACAGTACACTCATCATCTCATCTCTGTTTGTCTGAAGTCAGTCTGTATGTTTGTCTGTCTGTTATTAGTTCACTTCTGGGCAAAAGAAAGACACCATGAAGATACCTAACAACATATTTAACTGCAGCATTTTTCAAAGTGGACAGAAAACAGTTTGAGCTGGCCATTGACTCAGTCTTTATATTACATTTGTTCAAACTGCCGGCTGATACTGTAATTATAAACAGTTTTTGTGTGAAAGGAATTATTCTTTCTTGTAACTAAACAGGAGACACCATTTTGTTGATACAATTTCCAGGAGAAAATTACAGACTGACGTTCAAACAGATCACAAAGAGAAAGAACAAACATTCAAAACACAAAAATAGTGCTGACTCAGTCTTTGTAGTATATAGTGTGTGAATTAAATGAAATATCTGTGGCATTCAGAACATAATTTTATTCAGATAAGACAGAATATAACTGATTTAGTAAGAAAGTATTAACAAGTGCAGGAAACGAGTAAAACAGTGATAGGACAGCTGATTTTAATAAAAATTATATATTTCGATAATACTCCATAAGGAAACAGATCTGCATTTTTTTTTTTTCAATTTACATCTGTAGTAAGCATTTTCAGTATCTGCTTCATCTATTCAGGTGATATATATAGTTGTAGTTGTCAAGGAATTAGTTTTCTTTTTTCGATGAGACATTACATATACACTAGATACATTATTCAAGTTAGTCAGTTTAATATATTCTCTGTGTATGTATTCTGTGATAACAGTTGTGTAAATATAATCATATGTTAACATAAAATGAGAAAATATGGTGGTACCATGTCATAAAGTATATTGGTACTGTAACATAAAGTGAGAAAGTATACTACTACTTTAACAAAATGAAAATGAGGTAACATAGCAGTCCCCTAACATAAAGTGTGAAAATATGGTGGTATTTTAACATGGAGAAAGTGAGATATTGTGCTAGTACCTTGACACAAAGTGAGACAATATACTAGTACTTTAACATAGTAATAGTTAGATAACACAGCAGTCCCTAACATAAAGTGAGACACTTGGTGGTATTGTAACATAAAGTGAGAAAATGTAGTTTAACATAAAGTAAGAACATATAATGGTTCTTCTACACAAAGTGAGAAAATACTGCAGTACTTTAACACAAAAAAGAAAAGAAAAAGGTTGTTGTTACTTTAACATAAGGAAGGAAAGAGAAAATATAGCAGTGATTGATTACACTGAAAAAATTTGTGGTTTATTAAATAAAAAAAAAAAAATATATATATATATATATATATATATATATATGAAATAAGAAAAAATAGTGTTACTTTACCCCAAATTGGAAATACCAGCAGTATTTTTACTTCAAGTGAGAAAACACTTAACTTAACACAAAGTGAGAAAATGTAATCATGCAGTAACACAAAATGAGAAAATAAAGTGGTACAAAGAAAGTGGTCACATTAAAAAAAAAAACTGAAGGTGAAAATATAGTTATATGAGAATATAGTTATATTGTAACATAAAGTGAGAAAATGTAGCAGTTTGTTAACACAAAGTGAGAAAATGTAGTTGTATTTTAACACTGAGAGTAGGGTATGATGCATTCTGTACAGGAGTGTTAATGCTTTGACAAACAAACCCCAGCAACGTCTACGCATTATAATTCTAAATAATAAAAATTAATGATTGTAGGCTGATTATAGGTAGCATGTAATGTGCCACAATTAATTTTTTTTTTTTTTTTTTTTTTTTTTTTTTTTAAATTCAGGGTTTTCCCTCCCAGGATTTTTTTTTCTTGTCTATGCACAAAACATCGAAGCAGTATTGTACATTATTTTCAGTGTGTGGCATTTTATTTATTACACTGAATAAAATTATAGGAGATAAAAGAAACATAAGTGCTGCATGTTCATACAGATCTGCTTAAAAAGTCACTGAAATTTTTATAAAAGGTTGTTCTAGTAGAGGATGTCTAAAGTCAAATTAAATTTGTTATAATACGTTAAATTTTATGAAAATTTAAAAAAATTATTTTTTTTGAGATTATCATTTGCAAATCCTCATTTTAAAAAATAAATCTTAATGGTAATTAAATTCTGTTTTGTTGATGCATGATTTAATCACAGTTATTTAATTCACAGAAAAATACTTAATATTTAGTATTATTTCAATATATTACTTGGATAATCAGTAAAAATTGTTTTAAAAAAACAAAGCAATAATTAGATTATGAAAAAACCTAAACAAAGTTTCAGTGGGCTTTTATTATTATTATTGAAATACAATTTAAATAGTGTATGTGTATCAATGACATTATTTAGCTGTTTAATACACATTGATAGATAACTGAATGTTTGTAAATATTATTTAGCAGTTTAAACTCACATAGCTTAAACACACACACACACACACGCATACATACATTCAGATATATACATATATATTCAAATATATATAAATACACACACATACAGAGTATGTCATACAAATATATATATGCACATAGTCATACAAACACTTATCTACCATATATATATATACATATATGCATATATTTATATTACATACTTATGCAATATGTAAACACAGAAACAAAGTTCTGTATGTTGGATAATTATACAAAAACGGTTTTTGTCTGAAATATTTTTTATCAAATACACAGATTTGACAATTTTTTCCTTCAGTAAAACAACACAACTTAAGAATTTTACACAGATTAAGCCTTTGAACAATGAATTTATTATTTTTATGTTTGCCTTTGTTTGTTTTTTCTTTTCTCTGTGCCTTTCAGTGTAAAAACATACTTGGCATAATTACTGCATGAAAACATATCTTGTGTTGTGAATATGAAAATGTTGTTGCTTCTATTTTTTTTAAAAAAAACATTTTTTTTTTTTCATTTTTTGCTTTTTTATAAAAAATTTCTCTCCTTTTTTTTCTTGTTATTTCATGCATGGTTGTTAGATATTAGTATTATAACACAGTCATGTTGTGCATACATTTAAAAATCATTTAAATATTGTCATATTTTATTTATTAATATGGGTTTAATATACTATTATAAATATATCTGGAGATATACACTGTACTGTATAAAAATGTTTGTGACAAATTGTAAATTGTGAATATTGTATATGAACTTTTTTTCTTTTTTTTTTTCTAAAATGGAGAGTTGTGTTATATGAGCTGATTTTTTTTTTTTTAAATATGTCATGTTTCAATTTTGGAGCAGGTTTTATTTTTAAATTTTTTAAAATTAATTATTATTATTATTATTTTTTTTTTTGAATGGTGTTGATGAATATATTTCACAATGGTGCTAGTAACAAATATAAACGTAATACATTTTTTTCTTAATGATCTCCATGTGAAAAGAGCCATTTTAATTACAGTGAAAGGGAGACAACTTCATCTTGGGAGACAATTCCGAATTAAATAAATTTATTTAAAATAAATAACGAAAAGCATTAACATTTTAAAATAATTTTCTTTTTATTCTATTATGTTATAATTTGATTATTATTATTTTTTATTATATTATTTTTTTTTTATATTTAAATTTTGTTTTTATTTTAAATTTAGAATTTCTTTCAATAAAATCATTCATATTTTATATAACTATCAAAACATATAAAAGGATAATAAAATTGGTTAAAAATCTTTCAAATTTTAGAAAGTCATCAAGTATGAATCTGTCTTTATTGTATCTCTGTCGGCTTGGTGATCATTGAGAAAAAACACACAAATGTTTTGTGTATCCTTTATGATGGTTTGACCCAGAGACCTTTTCCTCTAGATCGCTGTATTTATGTTCTGTAGTCTTTATATTTATATATTATTTTTTCTTGGTCTGATTGATTGCTTGTTGCTGAAGTCAGTGGAACAAATTGTAAAAAAAAAAAAAAATATATTTCTTAATAGATGTGAACGTTTCTAAAATAACCAACATTTTACAGTTTTTATTAACAGTTTATATTTTCAAAAAGTTTATCACATTAATCCAGATCTTTTTTTTTTTTGTTTTTTAATTTGAAATTGTCTTTATTTATTGTGAATTAAAAGAAAATTTCAAATAATACTTTTTAATGAAAGAACATTTTAAAAATCATTTTGTAAATACATTTATAAATATTATTCAGATGATGACGTTACTAAAAAAAAAAAAAAAAAGAATAATAAAAATTTGTATGATAATAACATTTTGGCATTTTTACATTTGTATGTTCATGTTATTTAATTTTCTATAATGATAGAAGAAAAATTAAGTGATGTGATAAATCCTTTAAAATTCTTTTTTGTTTTAAACTGCCCATAATACCATTTATTACCAGTTCTAAATTTGAAAACTGATTTTTGAGCTCATATTTTCATTTTCTTTAACTAATATTTGAATTGTGAACTTTCAAATTATAAAATTCTGTTTTTTAATATTATTATTTTTATTATTTATTAATAATGTTTTTGATTCAGAAACTGATCTCATCTGTGGATATGCAGATTATATTTGAATCGGACAAAATTTTAATATCTCTTTTTTAGTAAATTTTTAGAACTTTTCTAATTTGTTATTGCTGTTTTCATGTATAAGTTTTTTCTTTCAGTTTCAATTATTATTATTATTATTATTACTGTTACTATTATTATTATTATTATTATTATTATTATTATTATTATTATTACTATTATTACTATTATTATTTTTATTACTATCATTATTATCATCATCATCATCTTATTTCTGAAGATACATGATTTATATAAAAAGGCTGTAAAAATTAATACCATTATAATTAACAAGTTTCTTAAAAACAATATAATTAAACCTTATAAAAAATAAATTAATTAATTAAAATTAAATAACACATTTTCAAAAAAATAATTGTGACATTTTTTGGTAACATGTCTTAATCTATTTTTCCCACCTTGTTTTCACCTTAACCCTGTTTTCTTTTTTCGTTGATATATTTGGTTTTTTTTGTTTCTTGCTTCCCTGCCAGGTAGACATTGTAGACAAAAGCTAATCAACTGAACAGTGTTGTGGGTTTTACTTGATTAACTACTCACATGGTTTACAACTGTTGATGCATGGAGAATAAAGTGTTACAAGAAAACAAACGTTGTTGTTGTTGTTGTTGTAGTTGCTATGGACATCCTGGTATCTCTCTCTGTGTGTGTGTGTGTGTGTGTGTGTGTGTGTGTGTGTTGGTGTGTGTATGCAAGTGGATGTATACACACACACAACACATATATACACATATATATATATACATACAAACATATATATATATATATATACATACATATATACATATACATACATACACACATACATATATATATATATATATACATACATATATATATATAATCATATATATATATATATATACATACAATATATATATATATACATACATATATATATATATATACATACATACATATATATATATATATATATATATATATATATATATATATATATATATATATATACATACATACATACATATATTTAGAGAAAGAAAAGAAAGAAAACACTGAAGCAGCTTTTATGAATGAACAAAAGGGAGAATGAATAAAGATAGAAATAATTAATGAAACAGATGGAAGTGTGGTATGGAGAAAGAAGACAGAGAATACTAACTGACTGAAGAAAAAAATAAATAAATAAAACCTTATGTGAGATGTGTTCACTGGTATATTTAGAATGGTATATTTGTGAGATGTGTTCACTGGTATATTTAGAGTGCCCTCCCTTATGTGAGATGTGTTCACTGGTATATTTATAGTGGTCTCCCTTATGTGAGATGTGTTCACTGGTACATTTAGAGTGGCCTCCCTTATGTGAGATGTGTTCACTGGTTTTTACAGTCGCCTCCCTTATGTGAGATGTGTTCACTGGTATATTTAGAGTGGCCTCCCTTATATGAGATGTGTTCACTGGTTTTTAGAGTGGCCTCCCTTATGTGAGTTGTGTTCAATGGTATATTTAGAGTGGCCTCCCTTATGTGAGATGTGTTCACTGGTTTTTAGAGTCGCGTCCATTATCTGAGATCTGTTCACTGGTATATTTAGAGTGGCCTCCCTTATGTGAGATGAGTTCACTGGTTTTTAGAGTAGCCTCCCTTATGTGAGATGTGTTCACTGGTATATTTAGAGTGACCTCCCTTATGTGAGATGTGTTCACTGCTATAGTTACAATAGCCTACCCCATGTGAGATGTGTTCACTGGTATTAAGAAAATAACAAAGAAAATTCGATTACAAAAGAGTGCATGAACTGATTCAAATATATGAGAAATAAATAATAAATAAATCAAATGAAAAATAAAGAAGGATGGAAAGAAAGAAAAAAATGAAATAAAAGACAGATAAGATGGAAAGAAAAGAAAGAAAGAAAGGTAGAAAAGAAAGAAGTAAGGATAGAAAAAAAAAAGAACGAAGGAAAGAAAGAAAAGAAAACAGAACGACCGAAAGAAAGAAAAGAAAGAAAACACTGAAGCAGCTTTGCGAATGAACAAAACAGAGAATGAATAAAGATAGAAATAATAAATAAAAGAGATCCAAGCGTGCTACTATTTAAACACAGCATTCTTTTCAGTTTTTATTAAAAATAAAATATTAAACCATTTGTAGACTGCATTGATTAGCAGGTTAAGAATTTCCATACTGAATTTCTTCATTTCATTACAGAGAAAGAAGACAGAGAATACTAACTGAAGAAAAAAAGAAGAAACAATAAATAAATAAAAGTGGCCTCCCTTATGTGAGATGTGTTTACTGACATATTTAGAGTGGCCTCCCTTATGTGAGATGTGTTCACTGGTATATTTAGAGTGGCCTCCCTTATGTGAGATGTGTTCACTGTATATTTGGTATATTTGTGAGAGTGTTCACCCTCCCTTATGTGAGATGTGTTCACTGGTATATTTAGAGTGGCCTCCCTTATGTGAGATGTGTTCACTGGTATATTTAGAGTGGCCTCCCTTATGTGAGATGTGTTCACTGGTATATTTAGAGTGGCCTCCCTTATGTGAGATGTGTTCACTGGTTTTTAGATTTATGTGAGTTGTGTTCACTGCCCATTTAGAGTGGCCTCCCTTATGTGAGATGTGTTCACTGGTTTTTAGAGGTATATTTGAGATGTGTTCACTGGTATATTTAGAGTGGCCTACCTCATGTGAGATGTGTTCAGTGGTATAAAGAAAATAACAAAGAAAATTCGATTACAAAAGCACAAATAAACAGTCAGTGAGAGCAGAGTGCATGAACTGATTAAAAATATATGAGAAATAAATAATAAATAAATCATAATATGAAAAATAAAGAAGGATGGAAAGAATGAAAGAAAGGAAAGAAAATATAGAAAAGATGGAAAGAAAAGAAAGAAAGAAAGGTAGAAAAGAATGAAGTAAGGATAGAAAGAAAAAAGAACGAATGAAAGAAATAAAAGAAAGAAAACATTGAAGCAGCTTTGTGAATGAACAAAACGGAGAATGAATAAAGATAGAAATAACAAATAAAAGAGATCCAAGCGTGGTACTGTTTAATGGCAGCATTCTTTTCATCTTTTATTCAAAATAAAATATAAACTGGATTGATTAGCAGGTTAAGAATTTCCATACTGAATTTCTTCATTGGATTACGGAGAAAGAAAAACAGAATAGTAACTGACTGAAGAAAAAATAAATAAATAAATCTTATGTGAGATGTGTTCACTGGTATATTTAGAGTGGCCTCCCTTATGTGAGATGTGTTCACTGGAATATTTAGAGTGGCCTCCCTTATGTGAGATGTGTTCACTGGTTTTTAGAGTGGCCTCCCTTATGTGAGATGTGTTCACTGGTATATTTAGAGTGGCCTCCCTTATGTGAGATGTGTTCACTGGTTTTTAGAGTCGCCTCCCTTATGTGAGTTGTGTTCACTGGTATATTTAGAGTGGCCTCCCTTATGTGAGATGTGTTCACTGGAATATTTAGAGTGGCCTCCCTTATGTGAGATGTGTTCACTGGTTTTTAGAGTTGCCTCCCTTATGTGAGATGATGTTGTTCACTGGTATATTTAGAGTGGCCTCCCTTATGTGAGATGTGTTCACTGGTTTTTAGAGTCGCCTCCCTTATGTGAGTTGTGTTCACTGGTATATTTAGAGTGGCCTCCCTTATGTGAGATGTGTTCACTAGTAGAGTTACAATAGCCTACATCATGCGAGATGTGTTCAGTGGTATAAAGAAAATAACAAAGAAAATTTGATTACAAAAGCATAAATAAACAGTCAGTGAGAGCAGAGTGCATGAACTGATTAAAAATATATGATAAATAAATAATAAATAAATCATAATATGAAAAATAAAGAAGGATGGAAAGAATGAAAGATTGGAAAGAAAATATAGAAAAAATGGAATGAAAAGAAAGAAAGAAAGGTAGAAAAGAAAGAAGTAAGTATAGAAAGAAAAAAGAAGGAAAGAAAGAAAGAAAACAAAGAAAACATTGAAGCAGCTTTTTGCGAATGAACAAAACAGAGAATGAATAAAGATAGAAATAACAAATAAAAGAGATCCAAGCGTGGTACTGTTTAAACACAACATTCTTTTCATCTTTTATTCAAAATAAAATATAAAACCATGTGTAGACTGCATTGATTAGCAGGTTAAGAATTTCCACACTGAATTTCTTCATTTGATTACAGAGAAAGAAAACAGAGAATACTAACGGACTGAAGGAAAAATAAATAAATAAAACTTATGTGAGATGTGTTCACTAGTATATTTAGAGTGGCCTCCCTTATGTGAGATGTGTTCACTGGTTTTTAGAGTCGCCTCCCTTAAATATTTAAGTGGCCTCCCCCTTATGTGAGATGTGTTCACTGGTATTTTTAGAGTGCCCTCCCTTATGTGAGATGTGTTCACTGGTATATTTAGAGTGGCCTCCCTTATGTGAGATGTGTTCACTGGTATATTTAGAGTGGCCTCCCTTATGTGAGATGTGTTCACTGGTTTTTAGAGTGGCCTCCCTTATGTGAGTTGTGTTCACTGGTATATTTAGAGTGGCCTCCCTTATGTGAGATGTGTTCACTGGTTTTTAGAGTCGCCTCCCTTATGTGAGATGTGTTCACTGGTATATTTAGAGTGGCCTCCCTTATGTGAGATGTGTTCACTAGTAGAGTTACAATAGCCTACGTCATGCGAGATGTGTTGAGTGGTATAAAGAAAATAACAAAGAAAATTCAATTACAAAAGCACAAATAAACAATCAGTGAGAGCAGAGTGCATGAACTGATTAAAAATATACGACAAATAAATAATAGATAAATCATAATATGAAAAATAAAGAAGGATGGAAAGAATGAAAGAAAGGAAAGAAAATATAGAAAAGATGAAAAGAAAAGAAAGAAAGAAAGGTAGAAAAGAATGAAGTAAGGATAGAAAGAAAAAAGAACGAATGAAAGAAATAAAAGAAACAAAACATTGAAGCAGCTTCACGAATGAACAAAACGGAGAATGAATAAAGATAGAAATAACAAATAAAAGAGATCCAAGCGTGGTACTGTTTAAAGGTAGCATTCTTTCATCTTTTATTCAAAATAAAATATAAACTGCATTGATTAGCAGGTTAAGAATTTCCATACTGAATTTCTTCATTAGATTACGGAGAAAGAAAACAGAATAGTAACTGACTGAAAAAAAAAAAAAAAAATCTTATCTGAGATGTGTTCACTGGTATATTTAGAGTGGCCTCCCTTATGTGAGATGTGTTCACTGGAATATTTAGAGTGGCCTCCCTTATGTGAGATGTGTTCACTGGTTTTTAGAGTGGCCTCCCTTATGTGAGATGTGTTCACTAGTATATTTAGAGTGGCCTCCCTTATGTGAGATGTGTTCACTGGTTTTTAGAGTCGCCTCCCTTATGTGAGTTGTGTTCACTGGTATATTTAGAGTGGCCTCCCTTATGTGAGATGTGTTCACTGGTTTTTAGAGTCGCCTCCCTTATGTGAGATGTGTTCACTAGTATATTTAGAGTGGCCTCCCTTATGTGAGATGTGTTCACTGGTATATTTAGAATGGCCTCCCTTATGTGAGATGTGTTCACTGGTATATTTAGAGTGGCCTCCCTTATGTGTTGTGAGATGTGTTCACTGGTTTTAGAGTGGCCTCCCTTATGTGAGTTGTGTTCACTGGTATATTTAGAGTGGCCTCCCTTATGTGAGATGTGTTCACTAGTAGAGTTACAATAGCCTACATCATGCGAGATGTGTTGAGTGGTATAAAGAAAATAACAAAGAAAATTCGATTACAAAAGCATAAATAAACAGTCAGTGAGAACAGAGTGCATGAACTGATTAAAAATATATGATAAATAAATAATAAATAAATCATAATATGAAAAATAAAGAAGGATGGAAAGAATGAAAGATTGGAAAGAAAATATAGAAAAAATGGAATGAAAAGAAAGAAAGAAAGGTAGAAAAGAAAGAAGTAAGTATAGAAAGAAAAAAGAAGGAAAGAAAGAAAGAAAACAAAGAAAACATTGAAGCAGCTTTGCGAATGAACAAAACAGAGAATGAATAAAGATAGAAATAACAAATAAAAGAGATCCAAGCGTGGTACTGTTTAAACACAACATTCTTTTCATCTTTTATTCAAAATAAAATATAAAACCATGTGTAGACTGCATTGATTAGCAGGTTAAGAATTTCCACACTGAATTTCTTCATTTGATTACAGAGAAAGAAAACAGAGAATACTAACGGACTGAACGAAAAATAAATAAATAAAACTTATGTGAGATGTGTTCACTAGTATATTTAGAGTGGTCTCCCTTATGTGAGATGTGTTCACTGGTTTTTAGAGTCACCTCCCTTATGTGAGTTGTGTTCACTGGTATATTTAGAGTGGCCTCCCTTATGTGAGATGTGTTCACTGGTATATTTAGAGTGCCCTCCCTTATGTGAGATGTGTTCACTGGAATATTTAGAGTGGCCTCCCTTATGTGAGATGTGTTCACTGGTTTTTAGAGTCGCCTCCCTTATGTGAGATGTGTTCACTAGTATATTTAGAGTGGCCTCCCTTATGTGAGATGTGTTCACTGGATTTTTAGAGTGGCCTCCCTTATGTGAGATGTGTTCACTGGTATATTTAGAGTGGCCTCCCTTATGTGAGATGTGTTCACTGGTTTTTAGAGTCGCCTCCCTTATGTGAGTTGTGTTCACTGGTATATTTAGAGTGGCCTCCCTTATGTGAGATGTGTTCACTAGTAGAGTTATAATAGCCTACGTCAAGCGAGATGTGTTCAGTGGTATAAAGAAAATAACAAAGAAAATTGGATTACAAAAGTGTAAATATACAGTCAGTGAGAGCAGAATGCATTAACTGATTAAAAATATATGATAAATAAATAATAAATAAATATGAAAAATAAAGAAGGATGGAAAGAATGAAAGAAAGGAAATAAAATATAGAAAAGATGAAAAGAAAAGAAAGAAAGAAAGGTAGAAAAGAAAGAAGTAAGGATAGAAAGAAAAAAGAACTAATAAAAGAAAGAAAAGAAAGAAAACATTGAAGCAGCTTCGCGAATGAACAAAACGGAGAATGAATAAAGATAGAAATAACAAATAAAAGAGATCCAAGCGTGGTACTGTTTAAAGGCAGCATTCTTTTCAGCTTTTATTCAAAATAAAATATAAACTGCATTGATTAGCAGGTTAAGAATTTCCATACTGAATTTCTTCATTGGATTACGGAGAAAGAAAACAGAGAATACTAACTGACTGAAGAAAAAAAAAAAAAATAAAACCTTATGCGAGATGTGTTCACTGGTATATTTAGAGTGGCCTCCCTTATGTGAGATGTGTTCACTGGAATATTTAGAGTGGCCTCCCTTATGTGAGATGTGTTCACTGGTTTTTAGAGTGGCCTCCCTTATGTGAGATGTGTTCACTGGTATATTTAGAGTGGCCTCCCTTATGTGAGATGTGTTCACTGGTTTTTAGAGTCGCCTCCCTTATGTGAGTTGTGTTCACTGGTATATTTAGAGTGGCCTCCCTTATGTGAGATGTGTTCACTAGTAGAGTTACAATAGCCTACATCATGCGAGATGTGTTGAGTGGTATAAAGAAAATAACAAAGAAAATTCGATTACAAAAGCATAAATAAACAGTCAGTGAGAACAGAGTGCATGAACTGATTAAAAATATATGATAAATAAATAATAAATAAATCATAATATGAAAAAATAAAGAAGGATGGAAAGAATGAAAGATTGGAAAGAAAATATAGAAAAAATGGAATGAAAAGAAAAAGAAAGAAAGGTAGAAAAGAAAGAAGTAAGTATAGAAAGAAAAAAGAAGGAAAGAAAGAAAGAAAAGAAAAAAAAGAAAGAAAACATTGAAGCAGCTTTGCGAATGAACAAAACAGAGAATGAATAAAGATAGAAATAACAAATAAAAAGAGATCCAAGCGTGGTAACTGTTTAAACACAACATTCTTTTCATCTTTTATTCAAAATAAAATATAAAACCATGTGTAGACTGCATTGATTAGCAGGTTAAGAATTTCCACACTGAATTTCTTCATTTGATTACAGAGAAAGAAAAAACAGAGAATACTAACTGACTGAAGGAAAAATAAATAAATAAAACTTATGCGAGATGTGTTCACTAGTATATTTAGAGTGGCCTCCCTTATGTGAGATGTGTTCACTAGAGTTTTTAGAGTCGCCTATTTATGTGAGAGATGTGTTCACTGGTATTTTTAGAGTGGCCTCCCTTATGTGAGATGTGTTCACTGGTATTTTAGAGTGGCCTCCCTTATGTGAGATGTGTTCACTGGTATATTTAGAGTGGCCTCCCTTATGTGAGATGTGTTCACTGGTTTTTAGAGTGCCTCCCTTATGTGAGATGTGTTCACTGGTATAACAAATGGCCTCCCTTATTTAGAGTGGCCTCCTTATGTGAGATGTGTTCACTGGTATTTAGAGTTGAAAAATTTATGTGAGATGTGTTCATTAAGTGAAATAAAAAGAAGTGGCCTCCCTTATGAAAAATGTGTTCACTGGTATATTTAGAGTGGCCTCCCTTATGTGAGATGTGACAATTTTTAGATGTGTAGTTGTATTCAAAATAAAAATAAATGAAAATTCAATTAGGTTAAAATTTCCATAAATAAACATTAGATTAGTGAGAAAGAAAACAGATGTGTTCATAAATAAAATAAATCATAATATGAAAAATGGGATGGAATTGAAAGAAAGGAAATTGAAAAGATGGAAAAGAAAACAAGAGTGGCCTCCCCTGAATGTGTTCACTGGATTTTAGAAAAAAGAAGTTGTGTTCACTGAATAAAGATAGTGGTTTTAGAGTGGCCTCCCTTATGTGAGATGTCTTTTCATCTTTTATTCAAAAGTGGCCTCCCTTATGTGAGATGTGTTCACTGTATATTTAGAATTTCCATATGTGAGATTTGTTTTTAGAGTGGCCTCCCCTTATGTGAGATGTGTTCACTGGTATATTTAGAGTGGCCTCCCTTATGTGAGATGTGTTCACTGGTTTTAGAGTGGCCTCCCCCTTATGTGAGATGTGTTCACTGGTATTTTAGAGTGGCCTCCCTTATGTGAGATGTGTTCACTGGTATATTTAGAGTGGCCTCCCTTATGTGAGATGTGTTCACTGGTTTTAGAGTCGCCTCCCTTATGTGAGTTGTGTTCACTGGTATATTTAGAGTGGCCTCCCTTATGTGAGATGTGTTCACTAGTAGAGTTACAATAGCCTACATCATGCGAGATGTGTTGAGTGGTATAAAGAAAATAACAAAGAAAATTCGATTACAAAAGCATAAATAAACAGTCAGTGAGAACAGAGTGCATGAACTGATTAAAAATATATGATAAATAAATAATAAATAAATCATAATATGAAAAATAAAGAAGGATGGAAAGAATGAAAGATTGGAAAGAAAATATAGAAAAAATGGAATGAAAAGAAAGAAAGAAAAGGTAGAAAAGAAAGAAGTAAGGATAGAAAAAAAAAAGAAGGAAAGAAAGAAAGAAAAGACAAAGAGAAAACATTGAAGCAGCTTTTTATGAATGAACAAAACAGAGAATGAATAAAGATAGAAATAACAAATAAAAGAGATCCAAGCGTGGTACTGTTTAAACACAACATTCTTTTCATCTTTTATTCAAAATAAAATATAAAACCATGTGTAGACTGCATTGATTAGCAGGTTAAGAATTTCCACACTGAATTTCTTCATTTGATTACAGAGAAAGAAAACAGAGAATACTAACGGACTGAACGAAAAATAAATAAATAAAACTTATGTGAGATGTGTTCACTAGTATATTTAGAGTGGTCTCCCTTATGTGAGATGTGTTCACTGGTTTTAGAGTCACCTCCCCTTATGTGAGTTGTGTTCACTGGTATATTTATTTAGAGATGTGTTCACTCTCCCTTATGTGAGATGTGTTCACTGGTATATTTAGAGTGCCCTCCCTTATGTGAGATGTGTTCACTGGAATATTTAGAGTGGCCTCCCTTATGTGAGATGTGTTCACTGGTATATTTAGAGTGCCCTCCCTTATGTGAGATGTGTTCACTGGTTTTTAGAGTCGCCTCCCTTATGTGAGTTGTGTTCACTGGTATATTTAGAGTGGCCTCCCTTATGTGAGATGTGTTCACTGGAATATTTAGAGTGGCCTCCCTTATGTGAGATGTGTTCACTGGTTTTTAGAGTCGCCTCCCTTATGTGAAATGTGTTCACTAGTATATTTAGAGTGGCCTCCCTTATGTGAGATGTGTTCACTAGTAGAGTTATAATAGCCTACGTCAAGCGAGATGTGTTCAGTGGTATAAAGAAAATAACAAAGAAAATTGGATTACAAAAGTGTAAATATACAGTCAGTGAGAGCAGAATGCATTAACTGATTAAAAATATATGATAAATAAAAATAAATAAATAAATATGAAAAATAAAGAAGGATGGAAAGAATGAAAGAAAGGAAATAAAATATAGAAAAGATGAAAAAAAAAAAAAAAAAGAAAGGTAGAAAAGAAAGAAGTAAGGATAGAAAAAAAAAAAAGAACTAATAAAAGAAAGAAAAGAAAGAAAACATTGAAGCAGCTTCATGAATGAACAAAACGGAGAATGAATAAAGATAGAAATAACAAATAAAAGAGATCCAAGCGTGGTACTGTTTAAAGGCAGCATTCTTTTCAGCTTTTATTCAAAATAAAATATAAACTGCATTGATTAGCAGGTTAAGAATTTCCATACTGAATTTCTTCATTGGATTACGGAGAAAGAAAACAGAGAATACTAACTGACTGAAGAAAAAAAAAAATAAACCTTATGCGAGATGTGATGTGTTCACTGGTATATTTAGAGTGGCCTCCCTTATGTGAGATGTGTTCACTGGATATTTATTTAGAGTGGCCTCCCTTATGTGAGATGTGTTCACTGGTTTTTAGATTGGCCTCCCTTATGTGAGATGTGTTCACTAGTATATTTAGAGTGGCCTCCCTTATGTGAGATGTGTTCACTGGTTTTTAGAGTCGCCTCCCTTATGTGAGTTGTGTTCACTGGTATATTTAGAGTGGCCTCCCTTATGTGAGATGTGTTCACTAGTAGAGTTACAATAGCCTACATCATGCGAGATGTGTTGAGTGGTATAAAGAAAATAACAAAGAAAATTCGATTACAAAAGCATAAATAAACAGTCAGTGAGAACAGAGTGCATGAACTGATTAAAAATATATGATAAATAAATAATAAATAAATCATAATATGAAAAATAAAGAAGGATGGAAAGAATGAAAGATTGGAAAGAAAATATAGAAAAAATGGAATGAAAAGAAAAAAAGAAAGGTAGAAAAGAAAGAAGTAAGTATAGAAAGAAAAAAGAAGGAAAGAAAGAAAGAAAAGAAAGAAAAGAAAGAAAACATTGAAGCAGCTTTGCGAATGAACAAAACAGAGAATGGATAAAGATAGAAATAACAAATAAAAGAGATCCAAGCGTGGTACTGTTTAAAGACAACATTCTTTTCATCTTTTATTCAAAATAAAATATAAAACCATGTGTAGACTGCATTGATTAGCAGGTTAAGAATTTCCACACTGAATTTCTTCATTTGATTACAGAGAAAGAAAACAGAGAATACTAACTGACTGAAGGAAAAATAAATAAATAAAACTTATGCGAGATGTGTTCACTAGTATATTTAGAGTGGCCTCCCTTATGTGAGATGTGTTCACTGGTTTTTAGAGTCGCCTCCCTTATGTGAGTTGTGTTCACTGGTATATTTAGAGTGGCCTCCCTTATGTGAGATATGTTCACTGGTATATTTAGAGTGGCCTCCCTTATGTGAGATGTGTTCACTGGTTTTTAGAGTCGCCTCCCTTATGTGAGTTGTGTTCACTGGTATATTTAGAGTGGCCTCCCTTCATGTGAGATATGTTCACTGGTATATTTAGAGTGGCCTTTTGAGATGTGTTCACTGATTTTTAGAGTGGCCTCCCTTATGTGAGTTGTGTTCACTGGTATATTTAGAGTGGCCTCCCTTATGTGAGATGTATTCACTGGTTTTTAGAGTCGCCGCCTGAGATGTGTTCAGTGGTATATTTAGAGTGGCCTCCCTTATGTGAGATGTGTTCACTGATTTTTAGAGTCGCCTCCCTTATGTGAGTTGTGTTCACTGGTACCTTTAGAGTGGCCTCCCTTATGTGAAATGTGTTCTCTGGTTTTTAGAGTCGCCTCCCTTATGTGAGTTGTGCTCACTGGTATATTTAGAGTGGCCTCCCTTATGTGAGATGTGTTCACTGGTTTTTAGAGTCACCTCCGTTATGTGAGATGTGTTCACTGGTATATTTAGAGTGGCCTCCCTTGTGTGAGATGTGTTCACTGGTTTTTAGAGTCGCCTCCCTTATGTGAGTTGTGTTCACTGGTATATTTAGAGTGACCTCCCTTATGTGAGATGTGTTCACTAGTAGAGTTATAATAGCCTACATCAAGCGAGCTGTGTTGAGTGGTATAAAGAAAATAAGAAAGAAAATTGGATTACAAAAGTGTAAATAAATAGTCAGTGAGAGCAGAGTGCATTGACTGAGTAAAAATATATGATAAATAAATAATAAATAAATATGAAAAATAAAGAAGGATGGAAAGAATGAAAGAAAGGAAATAAAATATAGAAAAGATGAAAAGAAAGAAAGAAAGGTAGAAAAGAATGAAGTAAGGATAGAAAGAAAAAAGAACGAATGAAAGAAAGAAAAGAAAGAAAACATTGAAGCAGCTTCGTGAATGAACAAAACAAGGAATGAATAAAGATAGAAATAATAAATAAAAGAGATCCAAGCGTGGTACTGTTTAAAGGCAGCATTCTTTTCATCTTTTATTAAAAATAAAATATTAAACCATTTGTAGACTGCATTGATTAGCAGGTTAAGAATTTCCATACTGAATTTCTTCATTGGATTACGAAGTAAGAAAACAGAGAATACTGACTGAAGAAAAAAAAACTAAAAAAAACTTATGCGAGTTGTGTTCACTGGTATATTTAGAGTGGCCTCCCTTATGTGAGATGTGTTCACTGGTATATTTAGAGTGCCCTCCCTTATGTGAGATGTGTTCACTGGTTTTTAGAGTCGCCTCCCTTATGTGAGTTGTGTTCACTGGTATATTTAGAGTGGCCTCCCTTATGTGAGATGTATTCACTGGTTTTTAGAGTCGCCTCCCTTATGTGAGATGTGTTCACTGGTATATTTAGAGTTGCCTCTCTTATGTGAGATGTGTTCACTGGTATATTTAGAGTGGCCTCCCTTATGTGAGATTTGTTCACTGGTTTTATTCAAAATAACATATAAACTGCATTGATTAGCAGGTTAAGAATTTTGATACTGAATTTCTTCATTTGATTACGGAGAAAGAAAACAGAGAATAGTAACTGACTGAAGAAAAAATAAATAAATAAAACTTATGTGAGATGTGTTCACTGGTATATTTAGAGTGGCCTCCCTTATGTGAGTTGTGTTCACTGGTTTTTAGAGTTGCCTCCCTTATGTGAGATGTGTTCACTGGTTTTAATAAAATAAGAAAGAAAATTTGATTACAAAAGCATAAATAAACAGTCAGTGAGAGGAGAGTGTATAAGCTGATTGAAAATATATGATAAATAAATAATAAATAAATCATAATATGAAAAATAAAGAAGGATGGAAAGAATGAAAGAAAGGAAATAAAATATAGAAAAGATGGAAAGAAAAGAAAGAAAAGATGAAAAGAAAGGTAGAAAAGAAAGGATAGAAAGAAAGGATAGAAAGAAAAAAGAACGAATGAAAGAAAGAAAAGAAAGAAAACATTAAAGCAGCTTAGCAAATGAACAAAAGGGAGAATGAATATATATATATATACACACATACATACACATGTATACATACATACGTACATACATATATATATATATGTACTTACATACATACATATATATATATATACACATACACACACATACACAGACACACATGCACATTCATACAACATACTGTATAAAAACATGGGATTAAGCTTGTACCAGGTCATTAATATTCAGTACACTCTTTTTGGCCATTTTCAAAGCCACGCCTTCTTCCCGGTCACTGAGAAGGTGAACACAAGAAATTCCTTATTGCTAATCAATAATGAAATCCCATGGCAAGGCAATAGCAGGTGTCTTCTGTCACTGTACAAGAAAATGAACAACTTTTACATCAAATAACCTCTCATATTAAAATGTACTGTGATGATTTTCATTCATAAATTTTACTTTAGGAAAATATAAAACCCCAACGTAACATTATATTTTTAACCGTAAATTCAACAGATAACAAGAATATCATATAAAAAGACTTTGATAATAAAACATTTATTTCATTAACATGATAAATACATAACCCTTGACAAAAATATTTTTTTTTGTCAAATTCAGCAGTATACATACAAAGCTTATATAAAGATGGGAATAAAAAAGAATAAAATATATATTTTTTAAAATTTTCATTATTTTTACAAGTTAGTAAATAATAAAAAGAAAGAAGAAAATAACTAGACATATCCATAAACAGTTAAATTATAAGCACAATGACAAATGTAGCTATGTAAATAACAAGCACACAATATTCATGATGAAATAGACTATTGTACTTTCAAAGTGTTGTGATAGTAATATTTTTGTAAAAACAAAAAAAATCTTTTTATATGCTTTTCAGATTGTGATAAAAATATCAGCTGTTTTCTGTTTTTCTTAATAATAATAATTAAAAAATAAAAAATAAAAATAATAATAATAATAATAATAATAATAAGACAAAGAAGAAGAAGAATAAAACCCCCTAAAATAATATTATGTTTCGTTATTAAAATATTGTCAAGCACTAATGAAAGTAGTTAAATAAAAGAATTACAGTGTGGTGACTGCCATGTTCAGTATTTGTATTAAAAGGAATAATTGAAAGCATGGCTGAATATTAAAAAAAAAACAATAATAATAAAATTAATAATAATAATAATAATAATAATAATAATAATAATAATATAAATAAATAAAAAAAATTTCACAAAAACAATATACTAATAAAATTTACATAAACGTTTTTATTTTTTTTTTTTTTTTTTCGTTAAGTATAGAAATATGTTCTGTTTTATTATATTAGTTTTTTTTATATTTAAATTTTGTTTTTATTTTAAATTTAGAATTTCTTTCAATAAAATCATTCATATTTTATATAACTATCAAAACATATAAAAGGATAATAAAATTGGTTAAAAATCTTTCTAATTTTAGAAAGTCATCAAGTATGAATCTGTCTTTATTGTATCTCTGTCGGCTTGGTGATCATTGAGAAAAAACACACAAATGTTTTGTGTATCCTTTATGATGGTTTGACCCAGAGACCTTTTCCTCTAGATCGCTGTATTTATGTTCTGTAGTCTTTATATTTATATATTATTTTTTCTTGGTCTGATTGATTGCTTGTTGCTGAAGTCAGTGGAACAAATTGTAAAAAAAAAAAATATATATTTCTTAATAGATGTGAACGTTTCTAAAATAACCAACTTTTACAGTTTTTATTAACAGTTTATATTTTCAAACAGTTTATCACTTTAATCCAGATCTTTTTTTTTTTGTTTTTTAATTTGAAATTGTCTTTATTTATTGTGAATTAAAAGAAAATTTCAAATAATACTTTTTAATGAAAGAACATTTTAAAAATCATTTTGTAAATATATTTATAAATATTATTCAGATGATGACGTTACTAAAAAAAAAAAAAAAAATAATAATAAAAGTTTGTATGATAATAACATTTTGGCATTTTTACATTTGTATGTTCATGTTATTTAATTTTCTATAATGATAGAAGAAAAATTAAGTGATGTGATAAATCCTTTAAAATTCTTTTTTGTTTTAAACTGCCCATAATACCATTTATTACCAGTTCTAAATTTGAAAACTGATTTTTGAGCTCATATTTTCATTTTCTTTAAGTAATATTTGAATTGTGAGCTTTCAAATTATAAAATTCTGCTTTTTAATATTATTATTTTCATATTTATTAATAATGTTTTTCATTTAGAAACTGATCTCATCTGTGGATATGCAGATCATATTTGAATCGGCCAATATTTTAATATCTCTTTTTTAGTAAATTTTTAGAACTTTTCTAATTTGTTATTGCTATTTTCATGTATATGTATTTTCTCTCAGTTTCAATTATTATTATTATTATTATTATTATTATTATTATTATTACTGTTATTATTATTATAATTATTATTATTATTATTACTATTATTACTATTATTATTATTATCATTATTATTATTATCATCATCATCTTATTTCTGAAGATACATGATTTATATAAAAAGGCTGTAAAAATTAATACTTTATAATTAACAAGCTTCTTAAAAACAATATAATTAAACCTTATAAAAAATAAATTAATTAATTAAAATTAAATAACACATTTTCAAAAAAATGATCGTGACATTTTTTGGTAACATGTCTTAATCTATATTTCCCACCTTGTTTTCACCTTAACCCTGTTTTCTTTTTTCGTTGATATATTTGGGTTTTTTTGTTTCTTGCTTCCCTGCCAGGTAGACATTGTAGACAAAAGCTAATCAACTGAACAATGTTGTGGGTTTTACTTGATTAACTACTCACATGGTTTACAACTGTTGATGCATGGAGAATAAAGTGTTAAAAGAAAACAAACCTTGTTGTTGTTCTAGTAGTTGCTATGGACATCCTGGTATCTCTGTGTGTGTGTGTGTGTGTGTGTGTGTGTGTTGGTGTGTGTATGCAAGTGGATGTATACACACACACACACACATATATATACATACATATATATACATACAAACATATATATATATATATACATACATACATATATACATACATACACACATACATATACATATATATATATACATACATATATATATATATAATCATATATATATATATACACATACATACATATATACATACATATATACATATATATATATATACATACATATATATATATATATATACATACATATATATATATATATATATATATATATATATATATATATATACACATACATACATATATTTAGAGAAAGAAAAGAAAGAAAACACTGAAGCAGCTTTGCGAATGAACAAAAGGGAGAATGAATAAAGATAGAAATAATTAATGAAACAGATCGAAGCATGGTACAAAGAAAGAAGAGAGATAATACTAAATGACTGAAGAAAAAATAAATAAATAAAACTTATGCGAGATGTGTTCACTGGTATATTTAGAGTGGTCTACCTTATATGAGATGTGTTCACTGGTATATTTAGAGTGCCCTCCCTTATGTGAGATGTGTTCACTGGTATATTTAGAGTGGCCTCCCTTATGTGAGATGTGTTCACTGGTTTTTACAGTCGCCTCCCTTATGTGAGATGTGTTCACTAGTATATTTAGAGTGGCCTCCCTTATGTGAGATGTTTTCACTGGCATATTTAGAGTGGCCTCCCTTATGTGAGATGTGTTCACTGGTATATTTAGAGTGGCCTCCCTTATGTGAGATGTGTTCACTAGTATATTTAGAGTGGCCTCCCTTATGTAAGATGTGTTCACTAGTATAGTTACAATAGCCTACGTCATGCAAGATGTGTTCAGTGGTATAAAGAAAATAACAAAGAAAATTCGATTACAAAAGCATCAATAAACAGTCAGTGAGAGGAGAGTGTATGAAATGATTAAAAATATATGAGAAATAAATAATAAATAAATCATAATATGAAGAATAAAGAAGGATGGAAGGAATGAAAGAAAGGAAATAAAATATAGAAAAGATGGAAAGAAAAGAAAGAAAAGAAAGAAAGAAAGGTAGAAAAGAAAGAAGTAAGGATAGAAAGAAAAAAGAAGGAAAGAAAGAAAGAAAAGAAAGAAAACATTGAAGCAGCTTTGCGAATGAACAAAACGGAAAATGAATAAAGATAGAAATAACAAATAAAAGAGATCCAAGCGTGGTACTGTTTAAACACAGCATTCTTTTCAGCTTTTATTAAAAATAAAATATAAAACCATATGTAGACTGCATTGATTAGCAGGTTAAGAATTTCGATATTGAATTTCTTCATTTGATTACGAAGAAAGAAAACAGAGAACACTGACTGAAGAAAAAAGAAAAGCTTATGCGAGATGTGTTCACTGATATATTTAGAGTGGCCTCCCTTATGTGAGATGTATTCACTGGTATATTTAGAGTTGCCTCCCTTATGTGAGATGTGTTCACTGGTATATTTAGAGTGGCCTCCCTTATGTGAGATGTGTTCACTGGTATATTTAGAGTGCCCTCCCTTATATGAGACGTGTTCACTGGTTTTTAGAGTCGGCTCCCTTATGTGAGTTGTGTTCACTGGTATATTTAGAGTAGCCTCCCTTATGTGAGATGTGTTCACTGGTTTTTAGAGTCGCCTCCCTTATGTGAGTTGTGTTCATTGGTATATTTAGAGTGGCCTCCCTTATGTGAGATGTGTTCACTGGTTTTTAGAGTCGCCTCCCTTATGTGAGTTGTGTTCACTGGTACATTTAGAGTGGCCTCCCTTATGTGAGATGTGTTCACTGGTTTTTAGAGTCGCCTCCCTTATGTGAGTTGTGTTCACTGGTATATTTAGAGTGGGCTCCCTTATGTGAGATGTATTCACTGGTTTTTAGAGTCGCCTCCCTTATGTGAGATGTGTTCACTAGTGTAGTTACAATAGCCTACACCATGTGAGACGTGTTGAGTGGTATTAAGAAAATAACAAAGAAAATTCGATTACAAAAGCATAAATAAACAGTCAGTGAGAGCAGAGTGCATGAACTGATTAAAAATGTATGATAAATAAATAATAAATAAATCATAATATGAAAAATAAAGAAGGATGGAAACAATGAAAGAAAGGAAAGAAAATATAGAAAAGATGGAAAGAAAAGAAAGAAAGAAAGGTAGGAAAGAATGAAGTAAGGATAGAAAGAAAAAAGAACGAATGAAAGAAATAAAAGAAAGAAAACAATGAAGCAGCTTTGTGAATGAACAAAACGGAGAATGAATAAAGATAGAAATAACAAATAAAAGAGATCCAAGCGTGGTACTGTTTAAAGGCAGCATTCTTTTCAGCTTTTATTCAAAATAAAATATAAACTGCATTGATTAGCAAGTTAAGAATTTCCATCCTGAATTTCTTCAGTAGATTACGGAGAAAGAAAACAGAATAGTAACTGACTGAAAAAATAAATAAATAAATCTTATGTGAGATGTGTTCACTGGTATATTTAGAGTGGCCTCCCTTATGTGAGTTGTGTTCACTGGTACATTTAGAGTGGCCTCCCTTATGTGAGATGTGATCACTGATTTTTAGAGTCGCCTCTTTTATATGAGTTGTGTTCACTGGTCTATTTAGAGTGGCCTCCCTTATGTGAGATGTGTTCACTGGTTTATTTAGAGTGCCCTCCCTTATGTGAGATGCGTTCACTAGTATAGTAACAATAGCCTACCTCATGTGAGATGTGTTCACTGGTATTAAGAAAATAACAAAGAAAATTCGATTACAAAAGCATAAATAAACAGTCAGTGAGAGCAGAGTGTATAAACTGATTAAAAATATATGAGAAATAAATAATAAATAAATCATAATATGAAAAATAAAGAAGGATGGAAAGAATGAAAGAAAGGAAATAAAAGATAGAAAAGACGGAAAGAAAAGAAAGAAAGAAAGGTAGAAAAGAAAGAAGTAAGTATAGAAAGAAAAAAGAAGGAAAGAAAGAAAGATAAGAAAGAAAACATTGAAGCAGCTTAGTGAATGAACAAAACGAAGAATGAATAAAGATAGAAATAACAAATAAAAGAGATCCAAGCGTGGTACTGTTTAAACACAGCATTCTTTTCATCTTTTATTAAAAATAAAATATAAAACTATTTGTAGACTGCATTGATTAGCAGGTTATGAATTTCCACACTGAATTTCTTCATTTGATTACAGAGAAAGAAAACAGAGAATACTAACTGACTGAAGGAAAAATAAATAAATAAAACTTATGCGAGATGTGTTCACTAGTATATTTAGAGTGGCCTCCCTTATGTGAGATGTGTTCACTGGTTTTTAGAGTCGCCTCCCTTATGTGAGTTGTGTTCACTGGTATATTTAGAGTGGCCTCCCTTATGTGAGATGTGTTCACTGGTTTTTAGAGTCGCCTCCCTTATGTGAGTTGTGTTCATTGGTATATTTAGAGTGGCCTCCCTTATGTGAGATGTGTTCACTGGTATATTTAGAGTGGCCTCCCTTATGTGAGATGTGTTCACTGGTTTTTAGAGTCGCCTCCCTTATGTGAGCTGTGTTCACTGGTATATTTAGAGTGGCCTCCCTTATGTGAGAAGTGTTCACTGGTTTTTAGAGTGGCCTCCCTTATGTGAGATGTGTTCACTGGTATATTTAGAGTGCCCTCCTTTATGTGAGATGTGTTCACTGGTACATTTAGAGTGGCCTCCCTTATGTGAGATGTGTTCACTGGTATATAGAGTCGCCTCCCTTATGTGAGATGTGTTCACTAGTAGAGTTACAATAGCCTACGTCATGCGAGATGTGTTGAGTGGTATAAAGAAAATAACAAAGAAAATTCGATTACAAAAGCGTAAATAAACAGTCAGTGAGAACAGAGTGCATGAACTGATTAAAAATATATGATAAATAAATAATAAATAAATCATAATATGAAAAATAAAGAAGGATGGAAAGAATGAAAGATTGGAAAGAAAATATAGAAAAAATGGAATGAAAAGAAAGAAAGAGAGGTAGAAAAGAAAGAAGTAAGTATAGAAAGAAAAAAGAAGGAAAGAAAGAAAGAAAACAAAGAAAACATTGAAGCAGCTTTGCGAATGAACAAAACAGAGAATGAATAAAGATAGAAATAACAAATAAAAGAGATCCAAGCGTGGTACTGTTTAAAGGCAGCATTCTTTTCAGCTTTTATTCAAAATAAAATATAAACTGCATTGATTAGCAGGTTAAGAATTTCCATACTGAATTTCTTCATTGGATTACGGAGAAAGAAAACAGAGAATACTAACTGACTGAAGAAAAAAAAAAATAAACCTTATGCGAGATGTGTTCACTGGTATATTTAGAGTGGCCTCCCTTATGTGAGATGTGTTCACTGGAATATTTAGAGTGGCCTCCCTTATGTGAGATGTGTTCACTGGTTTTTAGAGTGGCCTCCCTTATGTGAGATGTGTTCACTAGTATATTTAGAGTGGCCTCCCTTATGTGAGATGTGTTCACTGGTTTTTAGAGTCGCCTCCCTTATGTGAGTTGTGTTCACTGGTATATTTAGAGTGGCCTCCCTTATGTGAGATGTGTTCACTAGTAGAGTTACAATAGCCTACATCATGCGAGATGTGTTGAGTGGTATAAAGAAAATAACAAAGAAAATTCGATTACAAAAGCATAAATAAACAGTCAGTGAGAGTAGAGTGCATGAACTGATTACAAATATATGAGAAATAAATAATAAATAAATCATAATATGAAAAATAAAGAAGGATGGAAAGAATGAAAGATTGGAAAGAAAATATAGAAAAAATGGAATGAAAAGAAAGAAAGAGAGGTAGAAAAGAAAGAAGTAAGTATAGAAAGAAAAAAGAAGGAAAGAAAGAAAGAAAACAAAGAAAACATTGAAGCAGCTTTGCGAATGAACAAAACAGAGAATGAATAAAGATAGAAATAACAAATAAAAGAGATCCAAGCGTGGTACTGTTTAAACACAACATTCTTTTCATCTTTTATTCAAAATAAAATATAAAACCATGTGTAGACTGCATTGATTAGCAGGTTAAGAATTTCCACACTGAATTTCTTCATTTGATTACAGAGAAAGAAAACAGAGAATACTAACGGACTGAACGAAAAATAAATAAATAAAACTTATGTGAGATGTGTTCACTAGTATATTTAGAGTGGTCTCCCTTATGTGAGATGTGTTCACTGGTTTTTAGAGTCACCTCCCTTATGTGAGTTGTGTTCACTGGTATATTTAGAGTGGCCTCCCTTATGTGAAATGTGTTCACTGGTATATTTAGAGTGGCCTCCCTTGTGTGAGATGTGTTCACTGGTTTTTAGAGTCGCCTCCCTTATGTGAGTTGTGTTCACTGGTATATTTAGTGTGACCTCCCTTATGTGAGATGTGTTCACTAGTAGAGTTATAATAGCCTACATCAAGCGAGATGTGTTCAGTGGTATAAAGAAAATAACAAAGAAAATTGGATTACAAAAGTGTAAATATACAGTCAGTGAGAGCAGAGTGCATTAACTGATTAAAAATATATGATAAATAAATAATAAATAAATATGAAAAATAAAGAAGGATGGAAAGAATGAAAGAAAGGAAATAAAATATAGAAAAGATGAAAAGAAAGAAAGAAAGGTAGAAAAGAAAGAAGTAAGGATAGAAAGAAAAAAGAACGAATGAAAGAAAGAAAAGAAAGAAAACATTGAAGCAGCTTCGCGAATGAACAAAACGGATAATGAATAAAGATAGAAATAACAAAGAAAAGAGATCCAAGCGTAGTACTGTTTAAAGGCAGCATTCTTTTCATCTTTTATTAAATATAAAATATTAAACCATTTGTAGACTGCATTGATTAGCAGGTTAAGAATTTCCATACTGAATTTCTTCGAGTTGTGTTCACTGGTATATTTAGAGTGGCCTCCCTTATGTGAGATGTGTTCACTGGTATATTTAGAGTGCCCTCCCTTATGTGAAATGTGTTCACTGGTTTTTAGAGTCGCCTCCCTTATGTGAGTTGTGTTCCCTGGTATATTTAGAGTTGCCTCCCTTATGTGAGTTGTGTTCACTGGTATATTTAGAGTGGCCTCCCTTATGTGAGATGTATTCACTGGTTTTTAGAGTCGCCTCCCTTATGTGAGATGTGTTCACTGGTATATTTAGAGTTGCCTCCCTTGTGTGAGATGTGTTCAGTGGTATTAAGAAAATACAAAAGAAAATTCGATTACAAAAGCATAAATAAACAGTGAGTGAGAGCAGAGTGCATGAACTGATTAAAAATATATGATAAATAAATAATAAATAAATCATAATATGAAAAATAAAGAAGGTTGGAAAGAATGAAAGAAAGGAAATAAAAGAAAGAAAGATGGAAAGAAAAGAAAGAAAGAAAGGTTGGAAAGGAAGAAGTAAGGATAGATAGAAAAAAGAAGGAAGGAAAGAAAGAAAAGAAAGGGAACATTGAAGGAGCTTAGCGAATGAACAAAACGGAGAATGAATAAAGATAGAGATAAGTAATGAAACAGATCGAAGCGTGGTATTGTTTAAACACAGCATTCTTTTCATCTTTTATTCAAAATAAAATATGAAACCATTTGTAGACTGCATTGATTAGCAGGTTAAGAATTTCCGTACTGAATTTCTTCATTTTATTGCGAAGAAAGAAAACAGAGAATACTGACTGACTGAAGAAAAAATAAATAAATAAAACTTATGTGAGATGTGTTCACTGGTATATTTAGAGTGGCCTCCCTTACGTGAGATGTGTTCACTGGTACATTTAGAGTGGCCTCCCTTATGTGAGATGTGTTCACTGGTTTTTAGAGTCGCCTCCCTTATGTGAGATGTGTTCACTGGTTTTTAGAGTCGCCTCCCTTATGTGAGTTGTGTTCCCTGGTATATTTAGAGTTGCCTCCCTTATGTGAGTTGTGTTCACTGGTATATTTAGAGTGGCCTCCCTTATGTGAGATGTATTCACTGGTTTTTAGAGTCGCCTCCCTTATGTGAGATGTGTTCACTGGTATATTTAGAGTTGCCTCCCTTGTGTGAGATGTGTTCAGTGGTATTAAGAAAATACAAAAGAAAATTTGATTAAAAAGCATAAATAAACAGTGAGTGAGAGCAGAGTGCATGAACTGATTAAAAATATATGATAAATAAATAATAAATAAATCATAATATGAAAAATAAAGAAGGTTGGAAAGAATGAAAGAAAGGAAATAAAAGAAAGAAAGATGGAAAGAAAAGAAAGAAAGAAAGGTTGAAAAGGAAGAAGTAAGGAGGATAGATAAAAAAAAGAAGGAAGGAAAGAAAGAAAAGAAAGGGAACATTGAAGGAGCTTAGCTTAATGAACAAAACGGAGAATGAATAAAGATAGAGATAAGTAATGAAACAGATCAAGCGTGGTATTGTTTAAACACAGCATTCTTTTCATCTTTTATTCAAAATAAAATATGAAACCATTTGTAGACTGCATTGATTAGCAGGTTAAGAATTTCCGTACTGAATTTCTTCATTTTATTGCGAAGAAAGAAAACAGAGAATACTGACTGACTGAAGAAAAAATAAATAAATAAAACTTATGTGAGATGTGTTCACTGGTATATTTAGAGTGGCCTCCCTTACGTGAGATGTGTTCACTGGTACATTTAGAGTGGCCTCCCTTATGTGAGATGTATTCACTGGTTTTAGAGTCGCCTCCCTTATGTGAGATGTGTTCACTGGTATATTTAGAGTTGCCTCCCTTGTGTGAGATGTGTTCAGTGGTATTAAGAAAATACAAAAGAAAATTTGATTAAAAAGCATAAATAAACAGTGAGTGAGAGCAGAGTGCATGAACTGATTAAAAATATATGATAAATAAATAATAAATAAATCATAATATGAAAAATAAAGAAGGTTGGAAAGAATGAAAGAAAGGAAATAAAAGAAAGAAAGATGGAAAGAAAAGAAAGAAAGAAAGGTTGGAAAGGAAGAAGTAAGGATAGATAGAAAAAAGAAGGAAGGAAAGAAAGAAAAGAAAGGGAACATTGAAGGAGCTTAGCGAATGAACAAAACGGAGAATGAATAAAGATAGAGATAAGTAATGAAACAGATCGAAGCGTGGTATTGTTTAAACACAGCATTCTTTTCATCTTTTATTCAAAATAAAATATGAAACCATTTGTAGACTGCATTGATTAGCAGGTTAAGAATTTCCGTACTGAATTTCTTCATTTTATTGCGAAGAAAGAAAACAGAGAATACTGACTGACTGAAGAAAAATAAATAAATAAAACTTATGTGAGATGTGTTCACTGGTATATTTAGAGTGGCCTCCCTTATGTGAGATGTGTTCACTGGTTTTAGAGTCGCCTCCCTTATGTGAGTTGTGTTCACTGGTATATTTAGAGATGTGTTCACTGGTACATTTAGAGTGGCCTCCCTTATGTGAGATGTGTTCACTGGAGATGTGTTCACTGGTGCATTTTTCCCTTATGTGAGATGTATTCACTGGTTTTGCTTATGAGATGTGTTCAGTGGTATATTTAGAGTGGCCTCCCTTATGAGATGTGTTCACTGGTTTTTAGAGTGGCCTCCCTTATGTGAGTTGTGTTCACTGGTACATTTAGAGTGGCCTCCCTTATGTGAAATGTGTTCACTGGTTTTAGAGTCGCCTCCCTTATGTGAGATGTGTTCACTGGTATATTTAGAGTGGCCTCCCTTATGTGAGATGTGTTCACTGGTTTTTAGAGTTGCCTCCCTTATGTGAGTGTGTTCACTGGTATATTTAGAGTGGCCTCCCTTATGTGAGATGTGTTCACTGGTATATGGTATATTTAGAGTGGCCTCCCTTATGTGAGATGTGTTCACTGGTTTTTAGAGTTGCCTCCCTTATGTGAGATGTGTGTTCACTTGTGTGAGATGTGTTCACTGGTTTTTAAAGTTGCCTCCCTTTTGTGAGATGTGTTCAGGTTTTTGGTTTTAATAAAATAACAAACTGGTTTTAATAAAAAACATAGAAAATTTGATTACAAAAGCATAAATAAACAGTCAGTGAGAGGAGAGTGTATAAGCTGATTGAAAATATATGATAAATAAATAATAAATAAATCATAATATAAAAAATAAAGAATGATGGAAAGAATGAAAGAAAGGAAATAAAATATAGAAAAGATGGAAAGAAAAGAAAGAAAAGATGAAAAGAAAGAAAGGTAGAAAAGAAAGGATAGAAAGAAAAAAGAACGAATGAAAGAAAGAAAAGAAAGAAAACACTGAAGCAGCTTAGCAAATGAACAAAAGGGAGAATGAATATATATATACACACACACATACATACACATGTATACATACATACGTACATACATATATATATATGTACTTACATACATACATATATATATACACATACACACACATACCCAGAGACACATGCACATTCATACAACATACTGTATAAAAACATGGGATTAAGCTTGTACCAGATCATTAATATTCAGTAGACTCTTTTTGGCCATTTTCAGAGCCACGCCTTCTTCCCGGTCACTGAGAAGGTGAACAGAAAAAATTCCTTATTGCTAATCAATAATGAAATCCCATGGCAAGGCAATAGCAGGTGTCTTCTGTCATTGTACAAGAAAATGAACAACTTTTACATGAAATAACCTCTCATATTAAAATGTACTGTGATGATTTTCATTCATAAATTTTACTTTAGAAAAATATAAAAACCCAATGTAACATTATATTTTTAACCGTAAATTCAACAGATAACAAGAATATCATATAAAAAGACTTTGATAATAAAAAATTTATTTCATTAACATGATAAATACATAACCCTTGACAAAAATATTTTTTTTTGTCAAATTCAGCAGTATACATACAAAGCTTATATAAAGATGGGAATAAAAAAGAATAAAATATATATTTTTTAAAATTTTCATTATTTTAACAAGTTAGTAAATAATAAAAAGAAAGAAGAAAATAACTAGACATATCCATAAACAGTTAAATTATAAGCACAATGACAAATGTAGCTATGTAAATAACAAGCACACAATATTCATGATGAAATAGACTATTGTACTTTCAAAGTGTTGTGATAGTAATATTTTTGTAAAAACAAAAACAAATCTTTTTATATGCTTTTCAGATTGTGATAAAAATATCAGCTGTTTTCTGTTTTTCTTAATAATAATAATTAAAAAATAAAAAATAAAAATAATAAAAAATAATAATAATAATAATAATAATAATAATAATAATAAGACAAAGTAGAAGAAGAATAAAAACCCCTAAAATAATATTATGTTTCGTTATTAAAATATTGTCAAGCACTAATGAAAGTAGTTAAATAAAAAAATTACAGTGTGGTGACTGCCATGTTCAGTATATGTAGTAAAAAGTTATAACTGAAATCATGGCTTAATATTAAAAAAAACCAATAATAATAAAATTAATAATAATAATGACAATAATAATAATAATAATATAAATAAATAAAAAATTTTTTTCACAAAAACAATATACTAATAAAATTTACATAAACGTTTTAATTTTTTTTTTTTTTTTAGTTAAGTATAGAAATATGTTCTGTTTGTTAATTAAAAAAACAACAAAAAACCCATAACCCAAAAGACAAAGAAAACAAAAGAATAAACCTAGAAATGAAACACAACATACACAGAAAACACACACAGACAAACAACAAAATGACCAAAAATAAAATAAGTTTCTAATATTCTGGGAAAAGACTTAATAAATATTTGTAAAAAATCGATTTCTCATCATTTCCATTTAATGTCCATCAGTTAGAAACATAAATTTAAAAAAACAAAATAAAATTTTCTTAACCAAAATACACACACGTTTTTAACATTTCTTTAACACAAATGACTGTCACAGAAATCATTTTCCACATATATATTTATAATAATAATAATAATAAATAAATAATTAAATAAATAAATAAATATTAATAATAACATAAAAAAAAAAAATCAGACAAACCCCTTATGAAGCATTTATAAATAAAAGTACTAATAAAATTATCTCCCTTTTCAAAAGCAAATTTACCAAGCAAATAATGAAACATTTATTTAAAAACTAAATACATCTAATAGTGCTACAAAGCAAACAGAAATCTGATGTAACTCATCAAAAGAACAATTTTTTAAATGTTTTATAATAGTAATAAATAAACTGTGTCCAGTAATACTATATGTGTATTTAAAAATAATAATAATAAAAAAAAAAATTAATTATAATAATTTTTTAACAAATATGTTTTAAAACACCAGTGGTTTTTTACAATTTAAAAATAAGAAAAACCAATTATTATTATGAATAATATTATCAACATTTTAAAAATGACTGTCTATTTGATATGGATGTATCCATGATTATGAAAATATTATTTTCATTATGCTCGATGTAATTCAAAAGATAAAATGAGTTTCATGATGGAGATGAAAAAAAAAAAATAGTGCATGCAGGATGCAACCCATTTTTGTTCCCTGTGTTACTAACATTTTGTTTTTGAATATATATTTAACTTCAAAATAATTTAGTTATTACTTTTTTAATCTTCCCCACTATTTAAATATTTTTGAACAAATTAATAATTTGAAAAGATGACAGTATCCCTAAGTCTTTTCTTACCACAAATAAAAAAAAAAAAAAAAAAAAAAGAAATAAACAAAGAAATAAATAAATATATAAATTAGAAAAAAAAAAAAAAAAAAAAAAAGAAGATAAAAAAAAATATGAAAAAAAATAAAAATATGAAATAAGATAAAACAATAAATAAACAAAAATGTTTTAAATAAATAAAAAAGATAATAATAATTATAATAAAAAATATGAAAAATGATGATTCTAATAAAAATAAATTTAAAAAGAATTCAAAGGACACTGCTGCCATTTAAAAATGGATACACATGTAAAATACTTTGTCTACTGCTCTGAACAAAACTGCTCAGCTTACATTTGTCAAGTCTCTGCTACAGATACTGGGATCAAATACACATACTAGCACCTATATTATAATATATATATATATATATATATATTGTTGATTTATCTACATGATTGGCTCTATTTCACATTTCTATTAATCGTGGTTTATTGGGTGCTTCTCTATAAATTCTAGAGAAAATATTTACCAAAATTCTGTTCTGTTTTTCGTTGGATTAATATAAATATGAATGTCATTTTATGCTAAGTTTTATCATTCAAAACTGAATTTCTTTTCTAAACATTTCCTCAAACAGCATGTTTTTTTTTTTTTTTTTTTTTGCATGTTTGCAGGTTTGAATCTTGGTTGAGTCTTACTTTGATGTTTTTGTTTTGTTTTTTTAAACATAAAGTTTCTCTCCTTAAATATCTTGTCTTGACATTTTTCTCATGGAAATATTTAGTCTTTCAGAATGAATTTTAAACATCCACTTTTATTGTCTCTCTCTCTCTCATCAAAGTTGTTAGGTTCTTACATGATATTCAAGTCTTTTGCATTGTGTCCTCAATATCAAATTCTAACATTTGTCTAAAAAAAAACATATTTTTTTTTTTTTTAAATTTATTATACTTAAATCTGAACATCAAATTTTAACATTTGACTATCAAATTATTGTAATGTTTGTCATTATGTTGATGTACAATGTCTTTCATTTGGCTGGAAATGAGCAAGCCAAGGAGTATTGTATTATAAACCTGGGGGGAGGGGGTGGTTGTTTTTCTAAGGAAGAAAAGGGCGAGGAAGGGAGGGATGATATATCAGAACATTTTACACTGTAGTCTACAATAAACCTTATTTTTCTCTTCTTTATTTAAAAAAAAAAAAAATAATTTCTCACCTCTGAAGATGGAAATAGGTGAAATAAGGAAGGATAATGCCAGGAACCTTTACATTCTATACTACACTAAATTTAACATGTCATAAATGTTTTATAATAAGTATGTCATCTTCTGGGATGGTTAATTCATGAGAATGGAAGTTATATTCTGCACTAAACTTTAACTGTTTTACTTTTATTTTTATTATTATTAATATATATATTTTTTAAAGTAGTCTCTGCTCTGGCTGGATGCTCTATGGGGGATGGGAGGGGGTGAGGTAAGAAGAAGGGTGGGGCTGTTTTAAATCTGAACATTGATGATCTTCTTGGCCTGCAGAGCTGAGAAGAGGATGTAGAGAACCCAGAGGACGATGAAGAGAACTGCACACATGTACTTCGGTATGACAGCACCGCCCAGCTCACCCCTCCCGAACACGCCCAGGTACCGCCTCAGCACCAGCACAAACAGGGCTATGGTGGCAGCGATTGTGTAGAGCACCACGCTGAAACCAAGAGATCCTGGAGGCACTTCAAAATCTTTACCCTGGAAGTGACAAGCACAGAGAAGAAAAATGTTACAAAACAGATTGTTGTTGTTAGATACAACTGAATGAATGAATGAATGAACTAATAAGTTAATGAACAAATAAACAAAATGAAATAAATAAGTAAATAAGTAAAATAAAATAAAATAAAGAAAAATATAAACAGAGAAAACAAGAAAGAAAATGAAAGAATAAATGCAGCTTTCCTTGTCTTCTTACCACCTTGACTTATTTAAATTAATGTTTCAGTGGATGAATCAGATTTGTTAATGACAGCATGAAACAACACGTACAGACAGACAGAAAATCATTAAACCCTGTTTTCACTCTCACAGACATCTTCAGATCAGCCAAGGCCTCCTTGGGGACAATGTGGCTCCTAGAGAAAATGGCTGAATTACACAATAATACGAATGATGACTTTGGCTCCAGTTCATTTTGTAAATGTATTTCAGTTTCAGTTTTTCCTTCTCTCAGTATCACCTGACTCAACAGACAGACAACTCATCTGTTTTGGCTGCAGTGAACTAGATTCAGGTTATGTTTGATAAATATCTTAGAATTTTTAATCTTTGTTTTCATTTAATAGCATGTGTCGTAGACAAAACACAAAAACAAATGTGTTGTAATATTAATGCAAATAACATGGTCTCAGATTCTGTTTTTAACATTAAATGATTAATACCATATTCTACAGTATTGATTTTAATTTTTTATTTTTTCATCATTTCACTTCAGTGTTAATATATTCTGAATGCAAACTACAAAATTCATTATGCAAATTGGATGTAAGGGTCCTTTTTCAGTGACAAAATATAATATTAAATTTTATTTACTTTAGCTTTTATTTTGTTTATTTTACCTTTTAAAATTCTTTATTTAAAAAAGTTGTGAAATGAAAACAAATGTACATACTAAAATGTCAGAAACATTAGAAAACTAAATGAAAATAATCTGTTAATAAATTTCATGATATATATTTTATTATTACATATTAATGAAATGATGTCTGATAGATCCAAAATATTAAATGCATTATCTTATACTTTATGAATGTAATTTAATTAAAAAAATAATTGTTTTGACATGTAAATTTAATACATTTTTTTTTTTTTAATATATTTTGCAAAAATAGATGTATATGATTTTACAAATTAATGAAAAATGAGTTTATGTCCTATGTTTCACACACACACATACAAACAGAACATGCACACAAATACCCACAAAGACAAAAACACACCAAACACACACAGAAGAAAAAAACAAGCACAACATAGAACACATACACATCAGCATACACACACAAATGCAAACATACACAGACACAAACACATACACACACAACCATCCTTACAACATACACAGAAGCAAACATAAACACATCACAGAACATACATATGCACACACACATATACAGACATACATACACAAACACACACTCACACAACCATCCTTACAACATACACAGAAGCAAACATAAACACATCACAGAACACACACACACACACACACACACACACATACAGACAGACAGAAACAAATAACACAGAACACACACACACACACACACACACACACATACAGACAGACACACACTGTAATTCACAACAAATGAAAAGTCTGTTACTGATATTTCTCACCTCTTTGACGTTCCAGTAGATGGTGGCAATAAGCCAGGACAGACCGAGCCCTAAAAAGACGTTGACAGAGTTGCTGCCGTTGACGTTGCCAACACTGCTGTCAGCATACTTCTCCATAATGGCGGCCGTCTTGCTGGCAAACGTGTCTGGCATGCTGGTTCCCAAGGCAACCAATGTGATAGCAGTGATGCTGTCTTCCAGACCAATCAAACAGCCAAATATCCCAGCAAGGTCACCAATGATAGCAGTGAGGAAGCCAATCACAGCAAGTGATATACAAAATGCTGGCCAGCCTCCAAGATACTGTGCTGGAGGGATAAAGGCGAAGAGGATCTGGAAGGATAAAACAAATTAAAATTAAATACTTTGTATATATATATATATATGTGTGTGTGTATATGTGTGTGTGTGTCATATACTGAGTGATTTCTGCATGACGATGAAATGTCTTTTCCATAGCTTTCCATGAAAACAAAAGTCAATGGTTTTCTAGAGTTCCATAAAGTCAAATTCTTTGTCAGTCATGGTTGTCACTGGAATCGTGGTGGATTATGCTGCCATCATTGATCATGATTTCTGTGATACAATAACATTTCAGAACATTAAGTCTGAAAGCTCACAAAAATTACACAGAGTTTAAAGTCCCCACAAAAATCAAATACAATTGTCTGAAAGTCTATAAAAATTACATAAAATGATGTCTGGAGTCGATAAAATTCACATAAAATTTATTGAAAAAAAAAAAAAATAAAAATAAAAAATATGTTTGAAACTTCATAAACATTACATAAAACTGTGTCTGTAAGTCCACAGAATTCAAATAAAATTGTCTGAAAGCAAAACGAACATGATGTCGAGTACCTTCCAGAAAAACGTTGCGAAGTGTAGGATGTAATCAAGGAGGGTGGCTGTAGCCAGGTCTCCGCCGTTGACGTTCATGGCGTTTTTGAACTGAGAGACATATGTCGACTTTTCCAGCTGAAGTGCGTCAAGATTGGCCTTTGTCAGGCTGAGAATACGTGATACAAGACCATTGTACTCTGAAATGTAAGTGAATATGTTTTAAAAAGGTTTTTAAGAAAGAAGAAGAAGACGAAAAAGAAAACAATATGCAAACTGGTTGATAAAGCTTTAATGTAACATCTACTGACAATTCATTATATATATATGTATATACTGAACAAAAAAGTTATGAATTGTTCACATATGAATCATAATTATTTTGTGGAGAAGAGTTTATTACCAAATTGTTAATATAATTATTGTAAAGAGCCTTTCCCTTGAAAACAAAGAGAATACACATTTCACACATGTTTTTTTTTGTAATTTATTTATTTTTTATTAAGTACTTTAAACACTTACAAAACCAAAACAACAACAAATCACTTACCATCGTCATTAACTATGGTTATGATTGTTTTCTTGATCTTGCCAATCTGGGCCCCTCCTGTGGCTTCAAGCAGATCCACTTGAAAACAGTCGTCTCGTTCAGCTTTCTGAAACATTGAGAAAAAACATTTAACTACTGGATCATTTCAATCAGAACCTCTCAAAACATGGACCATGGACCATTTTACTTAACATCCAAAACTAAATTTCATTACAATGTTTCCATCACTTCACATCATCAGTTGAAACTAAACAATGTGGTTTTTGATGCTTATTTTAATACTGTTTTCTCTTTTCACATCATAAAGACAATTTTGTTACCAAAGTTTCTAAACATATTGCATTATCAGTTAAAACAAAAATAATAATGTAGTTCATTCAACAGCTTATTTTATCACTGATTTTCTCTTTACAAAACAAACAAACAAAGACAGCTTCGTTGTGAAAGTTTCTGTCATGTGACAAATTATCAGTTAAAACAAAATAATAATGTAGTCATTCAACAGCTTATTTTATCACTGTTTTCTTCTTACAAAACAAACAAACAAAGACAGCTTCATTATGAAAGTTTCTGTCATGTGACAAATTATCTTGACACTCACGTTGCTGGGAAACAGTGGTATGTCGATAGTCAGGTTGGTCTCCTGGTTGTCAAACTTCAGCTCTCCCTCGCCCCCCTTGTAGTCTATCCCATCCTTGGCGGTGATGTCCTTGGTCTTCCAAGTCACTGAAACGTGGCCATCAGCACCATTGATTCGCTGAACCGGAACCCGAGCCATCAGCAGACTCTCCTTGATAACGATACTCGGTTTAGCGAACTCCAGTATGCCCGGCTCTGAAAGGGTTAATTGTTGATATTTGTTAATGCTGTTGTGTTTCAGTGTGAACAGGGAAGGTGGCTCTCCTGAGAGAAACAGTTGTGTCGCTTTACAATTGTTAAGTAGCGTTTTGTTGACTATGAATGAATGAGATAGATATGGAGATTTTAAAAATAAATGAGATAAAGGGAAAACAAAAAAAAAAAATAAAGAAAGGATGAGTAAGAAAAACTGGCAGAATAATTAATACAAAACAAATGTTTCCAAAAAAAAAGAAAAAAATGAAAATGTCTGGAATGGGAAATTATAAGTAAATCATTCAGTCTTGCAGTACTGCTGTGGTGTGTATAAATGTGTGAATGTGTGTGTGTGTGTGTGTGTGTGTGTGTGTGTGTGTGTGCATGTGTTTTGTGTGTGTGTGTGTGTGTGTGTGTGTGTGTATGTGTGTGTGTTTGAATGCAATCTGCACTTACCATCATCGTTGATGATAGTGATCTGACAGATGGCGATGTTGCCGAGAGCGATGTTGTCATCAGGCTCTGTGGTCAGTTTGACGAAGAAGAACTCGTCAGGTTCCCACTCAAAGTCATCAACGATCTCAATGAAGATTTGTCTCAGAGTCTCGTCCTTCGCAAACTTCACTTTCTCATCAAATGTCTTGTAGTCCTCCCCTGCTAGAGCAGTTCCATTGATAGTCTCCACTCTGTGTGACAACAACAACAACAACAACAATTAAACTAGCTATAACAACAACAATAATAGTAATAGTAGTAGTAGTAGTAATAATAATAATAATAATAATAATAATAATAATAATAATAATAATAATAGTAATAGTATTAGTAGAAGTAGAAGTAATGGTAATAGTAATAATAGTAATAGTGATAATAATAATAGTAACAATAATAATAATAATAACAGTAATAGTAGTAGTAGTAGTAGTAGTAATAATAATAATAGTAACAGTAGTAGTAATAATAATAAAAATAATAATAATAATAATAATAATAAGAATAGTAATAGTAGTCGTAGAAGTAATAATAATAATAGTAGTAACAAGAACAAATCTTTATTTGGAGTGCTCAGTATAAAAATAATTATTGGTAGGTGTGATGATCATGTAATCTGTATTTCAAAAAACTGGAAAAAAAGACATGTTAAAAAAAACAAAAAACATTAACATTACAAATAATAATTAAAAAAACCCACATCATAGTAATTATTTAAAAAACACCACTCTCTTTGTATCATTTTTAAGCCATTTTCCCAACAGAAACAGAATTACTCTGTCAAGAAACAAAATTCACCATCAAAGTAATTATTTATGTATTATGATACTGTCCACACACCTGACTCTCTTTACTAGCAATTTAAATCTTTTCTACTCCACACAACTGACTCTCTTTACTAGTAATTTAACTCTTTTCTACTCCACACACCTGACTCTCTCTTTACTAGTAATTTAACTCTTTTCTACTCCACACAACTGACTCTCTCTTTACTAGCAATTTAAATATTTTCTACTCCACACAACTGACTCTCTTTACTAGTAATTTAAATATTTTCTACTCCACACAACTGACTCTCTTTACTAGTAATTTAAATATTTTCTACTCCACACACCTGACTCTCTCTTTACTAGTAATTTAAATCTTTTCTACTCCACACACCTGACGGTCACTGGGCAGTCCAGCTTGCCGTGACGACGGATGCCAATTCTGACCTTGCCCACATTCTCCAGCACAGCTACCGCAGCAGCAGTGAATTCGACAACAGGTCTGGTGCCACCCATGCTGTGGTCGAAGTGTTTTGTCGGGCCGCCATGTTCAGCTCGTTCCTCTTCAGGAAGCTGAATCTTCTCATACAACTGAAACGAAGAGCACAAAATAAATATATATGTATCATTTTTAATAATTTCATTATTCTTAATTTTAAATTCTGCTTCATTTATTTTGAGATACATAAATAAATCATAATAATAATGCAGTGGCTGTTACTACTACTATTAATAATAATAATAATAATGATGATAATAATAATAATAATATTAATAATAATATTGATAATAATAATAATAATAATAATAATAATGATGATAATAATAATAATAATATTAATAATAATATTGATAATAATAATAATAATAATAGTATTAACAATAATATTAATGATAATAATAATAATAATATTGATAATAATGTTAATAATAATATTAATAATAATAATAATACTGATAATGATGATAATAATAATAATAGTTAAATAAATAAATAACAAAAACAAACAAGGAATCAAACAACAAATTAATTAATTAACAGTCAATAACGAAATTCATAACACAAGAAAAAATGCAAATATAAACGGTAGATATATCTGTTATGTCACTACAGGCTGTTGGATACAGTCAGTGTTGGAATATTTCATTATTCAAGTATTCACTGCTGTGACAGCTGGACAATGACAAATAAACAGACTCAGTGTCTAACACTTAATTCAGCAACAGCTCTTAAATAAAATTACTATCACTATATTTAGACATCCAAACAACAAGATATATATATATATATATATATTTACACACACACACACACACACACACATATATATCATTGTAATCAATATATGTTGGCATAACAGTTCAAGTCTTTGAAAAATGTCTGTATGCTTTAACCAATACATAAAAATAGGCTTATTTGTATTTATGTCTGTAGGCTTAAGAACTGCAATCAATGAAAAAATGATTGTATGTCTGAACGAGTTCATAAAATGACTTGTGAATAAGCTGATATATATCATTACCTATAGCCATAGGAACTACAATCTTTGCATTCTGTATGTATGTATGTATGTATGTGATCAATAATGTATTATCATTTGTTTGAAAGGTGTCTGTATATCTGTTCATATGTATGTGCATATTTGAATTTGCAGTGACATGGAAAATAGAATGAACATGTTCACTTGACTTGTTAAAGCTACATTATTTTACCTGTGTGAAATATAGCCAACCAGACTATGTATAAGTCTTTAACAAACATTTTTTTATTTTTTACTTTTCAAATTGTTGTCAGTCTGTCTGTTCTTCTATAAAAATTACATTTTCTCATGACATAAAATACTTCTGGAATTCTTGTAGATAAATTATTCATCCATCTGTCAAAATTACATCTAGATTTTTATTAAAAACTAATATTTTGGCTGGCTTTTTTTCTTTTTTCATTCATTATTATTATTTTTTAAAATATCATTTATTTATACCAAAGGGACCTAATTAAATTTTTTGATTTTTAAAAACAGTCTATCTGTCCATCAGGACTAGATTTAACAAATATTGAACTAAAGATTTTAACATTATTATTATTATTTGTGATTTTTTGAAAACCAATCCAGTTTTCATGTCTGTCTGACATGACTTACATCTTGGAAATCAAAACTTTAGGAACGAGTTTCTAAGAATCAGATTTACATCTTGGAAAGTAGACAGAACTTTAGTTTCTAAGAATCATGTGACTTACATCTTGGAAAGTAGACAAAACTTTAGGAACGAGTTTCTAAGAATCACGTGACTTACATCTTGGAAAGTAGACAAAACTTTAGGAACAGGTTTCTAAGAATGACTTACATCTTGGAAAGTAGACAAAACTTTAGGAATGAGTTTCTAAGAGTCACGTGACTTACATCTTGGAAAGTAGACAAAACTTTAGGAACGGGTTTCTAAGAATCACGTGACTTACATCTTGGAAAGTAGACAAAACTTTAGGAACGAGTTTCTAAGAGTCACGTGACTTACATCTTGGAAAGTAGACAAAACTTTAGGAACAGGTTTCTAAGACTCACGTGACTTACATCTTGGAAAGTAGACAAAACTTTAGGAACGAGTTTCTAAGAGTCACGTGACTTACATCTTGGAAAGTAGACAAAACTTTAGGAATGAGTTTCTAAGAGTCACGTGACTTACATCTTGGAAAGTAGACAAAACTTTAGGAACGAGTTTCTAAGAATCACGTGACTTACATCTTGGAAAGTAGACAAAACTTTAGGAACGAGTTTCTAAGAATCACGTGACTTACATCTTGGAAAGTAGACAGAACTTTAGGAATGAGTTTCTTTCCACCAGTCATGGCTCGGGTGGCATGGATACGATACCAGCCGCGGTCATGTGACTTCTCTTCAATCAGCTTCTTTGCTGCGATCTTAGCGGCTTCTTCTTCCGGCAGATCCTCAAAGCGACCAAGATCCTGAAAAAAAAAAAAAATAACAATAATCTCACGATTAAGTATTAAGTTGTTGTTACAGAAATACAAATTAAAAATTATGCAAGAACAAGAACAAAAACAACAACAACAACAACAAAAAAAGGAATAATAATTATAAAAATGAAGAAAAAGTAAAGAGTTTTTTTTTATGAACCAGGATTGTAAGAAAGGATAAATTGACAGGGTTTACAATGCAACAAGTACATATACAAAAGAAAGAATGAAAAGAAAAGAACCAGAAAACTGAGGTATTTTTATTTTTTTATTATTTTTTTTCACATATTTGTGAATAGTAATTACAAAATTAAAATAGATTTAAAAATATTGTCAGTCATTCAATTTACCTAAATATACTTTATTTACTGACAACTGCTTTAATTACACTAGTCACCTAGTCTTTCTTAATAATAAAGTACGACAACATAACATTTATATATATATTAATTTTATTTATTGTTTTAACTATTTATGTTTTTACATTCAAAATGTGCAATAATATATTCAGATCTGTGTGAAAATAGAATACCCTAAGTTATATATAACAGAATTATTTATTTTACTTGTAACATTATTTATTACCTTCGCCAGTTTAATGATCTCTGCATCACCCTGGGTCTGGTCTTCTGTAGCTCCAGCCTCAACCTCATCTGTCAGTGTATACTTATTAGTTGAAGGTTCACCTGAATCACAAACAAAATATATATACCTATCTGGTCACTTACACGACAAAACCAAAAATATATATGCTCACCCATTTTACAAACAAAAAATATATGTGCTCACCTATCTTACAAAAAATAAATAATTAAATAAATATGTATATATGTGCTCACCTACATTACAAACAAAATTAAAACATGTTCACTTATGTTATAAACTAAAAATATGTGCTCAAAAACATTACAAAATGTATCCATGCTCACTAACATTACAAATTACTAATAGGTGCTTATTCAGATTACAAAATATGCATGCTTATTTATATTAGAAACTAAAAAATATATGTGCTCAACACTAATGTATAAAATAAACACACATATCTATCTACTTTCTTACATTACAAAATAATAGCTACACTAATAATTTAAAATTAAATAAATCCAAAATAAATAAATAAAATAATAATAATTAAAAAGCACAAAACAAACAAGATATATGTCCATGCTCATATACATGTGCATATATAACATGCCAAAAAACACACACAAAAAAAAAATACACAAAAAAAACAATAAAAAAAAAGAAAAAACAGAGACACACAAAACAAAGCAAAAAAACACAACAAATGAGAAAAAAAAAAAAGAACAAAATTATAAATGAAAAATGCATAAATTTGTATGCTGAGAACAACATGAATTTTAATGAAAACAAATAAATAATAAAATCGTATGAAACAAACATGCATCTGCAGACTAAACATGCATTTGCAGACTAAACATGCATGTGAAATTATAACTAGCTCTAAAGCAAAAAATTTCTGTTAAGTAAATAACTAAAATTAAAAATAATTCCAAAATATTGATATCTGTGTATGTATTTTAAATGTGCTCTGGCAAAAGATAAATAAGCCTATATTAAAAAAGTAATTAAAAAACAACAACAATACAAAATTAATAAAAGTTATACATGTATATATTCTCTGCTAATTTATAATTATTTACATAGCCTTTTTAAATTCATTGTTTTACATCAGCATTGCTAATAATTAAAGTTAATTGAATAAAAAGAGAGAATTTAAGCTTTATTCTTACAATGAAACCTTTAAGAAAAGTTTGAACAAAGAATAAATAAATAAATAAATAAATAAATAAATAAATAAATAAAAAAGTTTTTTCTTTAACATATTTAATAACAATTAAATTTAATTTTATGAGGTATAGTGTTGGTGGGTGTTGTCTGTATTTTTCTAAATATCTATCATGGAAACAAAGAAAAACATTATTTTTAAATCAAGGTGAAAATTTTAACTAGCTACTTCTATCAGACAACACT
>CM022679.1:14428341-14443341 GCA_012295275.1 Chrysomallon squamiferum
ACACACAAATGAAACCAGAACAGTTGTAATCATCTATACACAAAAGTAAAACTCAGTAAAATAACACAAACATCAATTTAAACAAACATGTTGTCAAACAGTGACTTACGTTCAGTGAATTTCTCTTTTATTCTTCGCACACGTGTTCTTTTTCTAATCAGTTTTTTTTTCACAGCTCTATCACGTTTTACTGGGTGCATACCATATTTCTGCTGAGCCCATGGTGAGGTGTGGAACATTTTTTGCCCCTGAACTTTGGCTTTATAATCCAAGTGTAATTACAGAATAAGAATAATAATCAAAAAAAAAAAAAAAAAAAATAATAAAAAATAAATAAATAAATAAATAAATAAATAAATAAATAAATAAATAAATAAATAAATAAATAAATAATAATAATAATAATAATAATAATAATAATTAAACAACAGAAAGAACAAGAAGAATGAAAAAAAAGAAAGAAGGGGGTTATAAATGAAAATTGGAAGACGATAAAACCAGAAAATCTATTTATAAAATATTTATATTTAGCCGTACACACAAAAACACACACAAACAAGTTACAACTATAGCACAGTCTCCACATTACAAAATAAAACATATACAGTTGACAATCCACAAGTTTACTCTGTGCCTGGTGTATTTTCTATCCAGTCTATGAAAATACCTATCATCCTCCGTGTAATGGAGGTTTTCACCTCTAGGAACCAGAATAATAATTAAATAGTTTTACTTTTGAGTACAATCACCTTGAACAGAGACACCTTATCACAGCGTCCAAAATGACAGACTGTCAGTTGTTAAGAAATTGCTGATCATTAAAATAGATCAGTTATTGAAATATCACTGATTATTCCATTCAGCAGCAGCTGTAAAAGATCCAGGCTGGGGCAGTGTATACACTCACTTTACTTGTTCTGCAGTTGTTCTTCAACTACAGCTCTTAGCTGCTATGTTTAAGTTTAAGACTTTGAGTTTTACTTCTAAACCCAACTTTCATTCTTCAAATTTGAAGTTTCTTGATATTGTAAGTTTCATTGGAATTTGGTGGTGCTGAATTTTCATAGATATCACTGTGCTGCAGGATCCTAACACAAATTTATATAATTATATAAATCCAGGGTTTTAGACCAGCCTGCCAACTGAACACTTGGACAGCAATTAACTTTGTTTTGTTTTTTTCTTTAAACCTGAAGACCAAAGCAGCCTTGCTTCCTAGCATCGCTTTTTGGTGCTCAGTTTTGAAGATAGAATTGAGAGATAGAGATATATCAGTGTGTGTGTGTGTGTGTGCATGTGTGTGTGTGTGTGTGTGTGTGTGTGTGTGTGTGTGTTGTGTGTCATTGCAGAGTTGCAAGCCACAACTGGTAAAATATCAAAGATAATCCCTAAGCTTCAAGGCACCATTGGTCAGATACATAATCACAGATTACTCTGCAGCTGTATGGCACAATGGTCAGTGTTTACAGATCATTTCTCAACAGTCAGGCACTGACAGTGAGATAAATTCTTCCTAGACAAACCTTGAGCTGCAAGGCACAAGTAACTGTGTACCACATATTATCTATACAAGCACCAGCAGGCTGATAAAACAGCTGGCCCCAGAGGTGCAAGGAACTGGTAAACATAACACATTAATCCCCTGAATGAGACATTTCCACGCAGAGAATTAGCAGTGTTTATAACATGATTAGTAACCGCTGTCACTGAAAAATAAAATTATTTCTTCTGTATGCATTATCCCATAGCAAAACAGAAAACACAAACACACTCCTCACCTTTTCTACACTGTGTTATTTGAAAGATTAGCCAACAATAGGATGAAAGATTTATCCTATAATCACATATACTTAATGTCATGACAGACAGACATCCAGACATAGACAGATGTAATAAAAACCTTCCTTTTCAAACATTATCTCGTTATACTAGTGGTAAGACAGTTATGTTTACAAGAAACAGAGTAAGAAAACAAATCTATCTTGCAGTGATACGAATCATCTCCAAACCTCAAAGTGAAGACATTTGATCTTCCTTTTTTCATTCTTTTCATTTTTTTTGTCCTTATTTTATACACACAGACAAATATATACATACACACATATACACACATACACACATACATATATACATACATAAATACATACATACACACATATATACATTAATACACACATACATACATAAATACACATACATACATACATATATACATACATATATACATACATACGTACATACATAGACATACACACACACACATACATACATACATAGACATACATATATAAATACATACATACATAAATACACACATACAGGCATACATACATAGACATACATATATAAATACATACATACATAAATACACACATACATACATAAATACACACATACATGCATACATACATAAAGACATACATATACTAATACATACATACATAAATACACACATACATGCATACATACTGAAAGACATACATATATAAATACATACATACACACGTACATACATAGACATACATACATACATACATACATAAATACACACATACATACATAAACACATACATATATAAATATATACATACATAAATACACACATACATACATAAACACATATATATATGTGTGCCTGTTTGAGTGCTTAGTACACAGCACAACAGCACATTTCTGTCATTGTCACATTTCTGTCATTGTCACATTTCTGTCATTGTCACATTTCTGTCATTGTCAGTAAACTGTTGAAGCATGCTTGTAATGGCACAGTGTCTGACTTTGTCAGAAATAGCCATTCAAAACTGATTTAACTAACACAACAGCATATCTGATATTTCTGAAACAGTAGTTTGCATGATCTGTGATGAAGATATATGAATAATGATGAAGGCATTGTGAAGGTAATAGCAATAAAAAAAATATATATATTTAAATTTGCTGTTTTTTTTTTTACCTGAAGGTAGCTGCCGATCTGTAACATTCCGAAAAACATAATATGAACAAGTTCTGAGTTTCTGCTTCCATTGTCAAATGTCATGTGTTTAGTTATACCTCATCTTTTTTTCTTGTTATTATTATTATTATTATAAATATAATTATTATAAATATTTTTTATGATTATTATTATTTTTTTTTTTTTTGGAGAATGGATGTTATTATAATAATTATTATAGTAGTGTGATTATTAATTAGCAGTTAGTTATTAATTTCTTTATTATGACGAAGGGAAAGTTTATTAAATATATAAGTGGAGTTGTTTTCTGTTTGTTGGTTATATTGATTATATTTATTTATACATTCAGGACCATTACAACCCATATATATATATATATATTTAAAATAAATTTAAAAAAAATTAAAATTAATAAAATAATAATAAAATATTAAAATTTACTTACCTAGTGATATTCCGACAAACCCAGGCTGTTCTCGTTTCGTCTTCTTCATGCAGAAATCCTTGTCGGCCAGATACGCCACTACAATCAGCAGAGGAAACATCAGGAAGGTGACGATGGCTTCCCAGAGCTCGACGATACCCGGCGAAATAACCAGGAGGACGAGGGCCAGCCATACGTAGGCGAACACGCACGTAAAGGCGGTCACCACAAACACCTTGAAGCTCTTTATCCGCCGGACTTGTCCAGTGGGAATAGCCACAATACATATGGCCGAAATGACCAGCAAATTGAAAGCAGCTGACCCGACAATTGTGCCAGGCCCAAGTTCGCCTGCAACGAAGTTGTTCCCGATGATCTCTATGACCGAAAGAAGTATTTCCGGTGCACTCGTGCCCAAAGCGAGAAGACTCAAGTTGGCCACAGTGTCATTCCAAACCTTCACCTCCAGTTCCTTCATTCCTCCAGGAGCATTGGCATCGGGGACACGAATGATGGAAGTCTTGCTAGTGATCCGTTCAATGGAACACATAAACACGTCGGCGACGATGGCCACAGCCAGAAAGCACCACAAGAGACCTGCGAGGTAGAGGGTCGCTCTGAGTCCTATGGACCACGTGTATTCGTTTATTATCGGCAACAGCAGTCCTACATCTGAACAGGTGTAGTTGTAGACGGAACTGAGAGGAATCATGATCGGAGTATCGTTAGCCATGATTCAAAAGTAGTGGGATACAATCACTCTTTCAAAGATTATTTCTGAAAAAATAATAATAATAATAATAATAATAATAATAATAATCAACGAAGACGAACAACTTTAAAAATATAAATCAATTATTTTATTTTATTTTTAAATCAGGGAATTAACTTTCTAAATTCACTTTCGTAATATCTTGTGATCAGTAATTCCTATATGTCCTGTCTGGTGTTCAAACCGTGTTTAGTATGAATCAGAGTAATTTATTCAGTTACCAAACATATTCAGCTCCCAGTGCAGTGCTGGCTTCGCTATTACAAAATCAGAATAACATTTTCTTGCAATGTAATGCATAACGAAAACAAAATTGCTTTTATTTATGAACGCATTCGATAATATGGGCTTACAGTTGTAACTATCACGTAATACACATCGATAAAAAAACAAAAAAAAAACGTCTCGGTTACTGGCAGACGAATCCCGGCGCGATCATCAGTATGTGCTCTTTTTCGAATAGCAACAAATAAGTTGTTATATGCACCTTACCATAGATGGAGAAGCACATTCCTACGCTTTTAGCAATTCAGTCGAAGGCATTGGTTCAAGATGGCAGTGATCTTGAATCAGTCCTTAGCTCTAACAACTAAGACACTGAAGATTGAATGTACTTGAAAAGGCCTTTAGATCTAAGGTACACACCACTATATATATATATATATGGGATCCAGACTAAGATTTAAGATATACGATAATGAACGAAATAGAGAATATATATTTTCTATTTTAAAATGAATGATTTGGAATTTGCTTTTTCCCCTCAAAAAAAAAACAAAATAAAATAAAAAAATAAAAAATATAAAAAATAAAAATAAAATTAATATGTTTCTCAAATTACTGTTGGACCGTTATTTATTTTAGAATGAAAATAATGTTAAAAAACCCCACAACCCCCCCCTCCACAAAACAAATTACAAAAGAAGTATTTAAATATCTAAAATAACAAACAACAAATGCACCTTTGGATTATTATTATCATTATTATTATTCCTCTTGTTTCTTTTCTGTTGTAAAAATTATCTAGAAGGATATTTGTTCATAAAAGGTAGCTACGATTTATGACTGAGGCAACATTCCTTTCGATACTTTCAGTAAAAACACTAATCTCAGTTTTTGCAGTTGATACTTCTAACACTTTAGTCGTGTTTGCAACGACATAAACAAGTTATGTTCTTTGTGGTATTTATTAGTGGAACTGTAAGTACCACCAGACTTTTATGGGCAGATTTTTAAAAGATACGAACAAACGAGTTCACTGATATCGTGACGTCATATACTGAAGATTAATTGCTCGTCTCCCACCCTCAATTGTAAACAGACTTCGTCGTGCTCAAATCACAGCGAGTTAATAATGTTTGATCATGTTCAGAATACATAAATACACGTTATCACAAAATACTATGTAACAAGGAGAGTAACTAAGCGTGTAAAATGCCATCCAGGCAGTTTTCTGATTCAATGTTGTTCTATTTGTGTGTTCTTTCTGCCTAATCTACGGTATATCTATCTATCTTTCTATATATATATATATATATAGATAAAAAACAATCCCCCCCCACAAAACAAATACGACTCTCAACCGTTCATTCTAAAATGTGCGATAATAATAATAATAATAATAATAATAATAATAATAATAATAATAATAATAATAACATTACTAACATTAATAAGAAATAAATGCATAAATACGTAAGTATATAAAATAAATAAAAATAATTCAGTTCGTTTAAACACTGAAAAATAATGTATTTTTATGAAGCATAAATTTGTTGTTGTTATTATTATTATTAAGTAGTAGTAGTAGGCCAATTTTTTTTCTACAGTTTTTAAAGCAAACCACAGAAAGCCATTCTCCGTTCCCCTTACAATGACTGTATGCAATAAGCGTTTCACATTTTATTTTATAAACTATCGACAGTTTTAATATATTTTGTGATGTGTTGCTTCCGCATGTGCACGTACTAACTTCCACCTTAAACAACTTGTGAAATATCGCTGTTTCCGCACTCATTATATTGACCAAGTTCATTTACATTAATTAGTCTGTTTTAAAAATGACTAGGCGTAAAGATAGCAGTAACGACAGAAGATGAGTCTAGTCTATCTATGCATTTGATTCTTGTTACGAAAATGGAATAAAATGTAGTACATTACCGGAGCTATGTGGATTACGTAACTGCATATAAAATGACGTCATTTTATAAAACATTTTCTATTTATTCAGAAATGCCAAAAATGCAAGTTCAAGATACAGGTATAAATAAACGTATTTCAAATAAATAAAAAAAAAAAAATAAATAATAAATAATAATAATAATAATAAAAAAGACAGAATAATGTTCTATTCCTTTATTTTTTTAATGCTCATATTGATTTTTAAGTTTAATACAGTATGTATGCCACGCCATTGACTAAAGGTGAAATTGTTTTTTTAAAAAACCCAACAAACTCATGGAATGTTCACTTTTCTGTCAAAAACAACAATGGAACCAAGAATATGCCTTTATTAGGAACGAAACCAGATCGTTAAATGATTGCTATTTATCCCGTACTATTAGTTTTAGACTCTATGACATTTTTGTTTGGGTACAAAAATTCGGTTTATAAGCTGTGTATATTAACTGTGTTTTTATAACCGATATAGAAGCTTAGTTCGAAGACGCACCTTAGATGAACATAACAGCCTTTGTGAAAGTCTAGAAAATCAGCTGCATAGTTGGCATTTTTGTGATATTTGTCGCGGTTTACATCGCATGAAGTAAATACCTGTAACAACTATTTTGATGAACAAAAGCGACCATTGACATTGCAGCAGTTTTTGGCCGCTATACTATTATTTGTTCTGGTAAACGAACAAATATGGAAGAATCGTGCTAAATTCATAATGTATAATAGCAAAACGACACATGTTTCTGTATCCAGATGTCGTGTTATTTCATATTAGTAATTTGACCGTACGCCGTACAAATACCGCAGGGAGATACAAGCCAATGAAGTAGGGTTAAATACAGGTTTAAAAACTCAACTAATGTTGAGAGAACATGTATGAAAGATCCCGAGTTAAACCTTTGCCACCTGATGCGTCAAGAAATTAAATGATAAATGGTAAACAACCGAAAATGTGATTATTTCAGATTGTTATTATTATTGTTGTTGTTGTTATTCAAAATTTACTACTTGCCTAGAGTTTTTGCCATATTACCAAATCTGAATTACATATGAAAATGGACGGTTTATAATAATAATAATAATAATAATAATATAATAACACTGATAATGTGTACTCTAAACATGCTTTAAAACCGGTAAGAACTTGAATTATATATATATTTTATGTAAAACAGGAAATATTCAGTATGTAATGGTGTGAAAATCCTCAGTGGGTTGCTGACGCTGTTGACCTACACGTCATATTAGAGTCAGCTCTTCTGTTATCGTCACTGATCCTTGACGTCATATTTCAATCTTTTTTTGTTGTTTTTTTTTTGATACACCATGATCCGCTCAGAAATGTAAACTTGTTTGAATGGAAAGATAAAGAAAAAAAAAACAAAAAAAGGCAAAAAAAGAAAGAAAAACCCGAAAAAACTATTTTTCAATAGCTTGGAGTGTTTTGCCTCAGCTGTTGGTATTCTGCCGACAGCCGAACTTTATATTACGCTTATGTGCATTAAAAAGTGAACGTGACATAGAAAAGAGAAACAGTAAATAAAAGAATGTTATCCAACAGTTTTAGCAATAATAATAATAATAATAATAATAATAATAATAATAATAATAATAATAATAATAATGAGAAGAAAAAGAAAAAGAAGAACTACAACAACAACAACAACAACAATAAGATGAGAATAAATAAATATAAACTCATGCTGAACTACTATGTTATTCCTCCCAGTTAACCTTTTCTATAAATATCTCTCTATATACACATTTCAATAAATCATTCCATTCAACCATTTCAAAGTTACACTGACTTCGGGAGATTAGGTTGTAGCAAAAAACAACAACAATGGGATTATGCACAAGAGGTTAAGTTAAAAGAATGTAATGTTGCTGTAGACGTATCTTGTGCATGGAATCGATCCACGAACAAACAGTTCTTGAAGCCGAGGGTTTAACTGTTTCGCATTGGCTTTACATATCGCTTAATTACTACTTCATCCCCCACCCCACTACTGCTCGTGTCTGGTATCTATGGTTACTTATATATCACTATTTAAAAGAATGAAGCGAAAAAAATGCAGCGCTTTCAAAAAGACCGTTAGTCACACATTGCAATAATCTGCGCGTTCCCCTGCCAAGCAAATTACGTGTAATTAGGAAAATAGATGCGTGACTAAGAAACCTTTGAGTACGAGAGTCTGCGGGAAAACTTTATAATAAACCTTTCATTAGATCTCTGTAGTCTGTAAAACGTATCCAACAAGCAAAACAGAGAGAGAGAGAGAGAGAGAGAGAGAGAGAGAGAGAGAGAGAGAGAGAGAGAGAGAGAGAGAGAGAGAGCAGATATAGAGATGGAAATTAACTTATAAAATATTAATGGATGTTACTTAATAAAAATACATACATACATACCTATATATATATAATATTACATAATATGAACAAAGATCCCTTTTCAGAATAATCTACAAATTATTTCAAAAAATTAAATAATAATAATAATAATAATAATAATAATAATAATAATTATAATTACATGTTCTTTGCAGACTTAAAGGTCAGCACTTATTTATTATTTTCACTTACACTTCTTTTTTTTTTTTTTTTTTAATTTCCTTTTTTTAATGTCTGATCTATTTTACTTCAGTGAATGTCACGTATGAATGATGAATTGGGTTTACAACGCGTTTGCCTTTTGGGTGATTGTTACTACTTCGACATACCTGCACGTAATATGTAAGTAACAGCGGTTAGCAACAGTTGATATGGTAACAATATATTAAGGTGTGCAAAGCACCACGCCTTAACTGCAGTCAAGTTGTAACATGCTAGATAATCTTCCTGTTCAGTATTATCCTCCCCTCTGCACACATGTATGTGTGTGTACCTCACATCGGTTAATTATGAAGTATCTCTCTGAGTCGTGTGTTAAACTAAACTTTGGAACGTAGTATCGTCAAGAGATTACAGTTATTTACTTCTAATCGTGTTTGAAATTGAATAATAACAGTAGTATAAACATACATGCACCTATATACTGTGTCTACACATGTATTAGTATATTTATTCTAAACTGCCTACAACATTTGTACTTTAGAAGCGCCTACATACATACATACGTGCACAAATTTACATACAAATCTACATACAACCCCCACAGAAACATGTTCATGCAGATACTCTCACTTGATACACGTAAGAAAGCTAAAGACGGCAGTGCATTGCCTTAGACATATAAATTATAAAAACTATCACAACATTATCACTAGTACTGAGACTACGACTACCATTGTTACTACTGCTGATACTACTGCTGCTGCTGTTACTACTACATCTAGAACTACTACCGCAACAGTCATTATTATTAATACTACAATCACAACAGCAACTACTACCACAACTACTGTTACTACTCCTCTACTACTACTATAACTACTATTATTACTACTACTATTACTCCAACTAGGTCTAGTAGTGCTACTGTTACTAAAATCATTACCACTACTACTTCAGCTACTACTACTACTACTACTACTACTACTACTACTACTACTACTACTACCATTTCTACCACCATTACTAAGCCCTGATCAGAATATGTTTTCCACTCACCTGCAAATTTTACCTATACCCCAGCCACAGGTAACATGGTATGTGTACGTCTAGAAGTGAAATTAGACTGACTGCTTTTTAACGCCCTTCTCAACGATTGTCGATGAGTGGGCTTCCTTGTCCGACACATTCTCCAGTTCACATTTTATATGTTCACTCCCCACCCACCCACACAACAGGTCGCCAAACTCGTTTCTGTACGCTGTATTTTTAAATTGGGCTTTTGTTAAAATATAGTTTACTTGCCCTGGGAAAGTGCGCAAAGGTAGAAAGATGACAATTATCGACGCTTTAGAGATATTGATATTAAATAACATTAAAAAAAAATTTTTTTTTTTTTTCCATAAATCATAATAAAAATGCCGCTAGCTTTATAAACTGTTACGCTCATGGAAAGTATTTTATTTTTTTAAATGTTATATTACGTTTCGTTCGATATGTAAAATAGGGTTTAACTGTCTGTACGCAATAAACTGTACAAGGTTTTGTGTATTTACAGGTCTTTCCTCGGTATATGTTTTTACTTGCCATGCTTGTTCAAATGAAGGAAGACAAAACTCGAACTTACCTGTAGTGTAAACTATCGTACGTACTAATTAACTGTAAACATAAATCTTTAAAAAAATAAAAAATAAATAAAATATTAGTAAAAACATTCTGTTATAATACAAGAATACGTGAAGCATAAATCATTTTTTTAAATAGTTTTTTTTTTTTTAATAAAAGCAAGTATGTATTTATTTAACACCTGATAAAGACAAGTGCGAATGGTGACTGCCTGGTAAATAGTGACAACCTAGTAAATGGTGACTTTCTGGTAAATAGTGACTGACTTTCAAATGGTGACTGCCTAGTCAATAGTGACTGTCTAATACGTGGTGACTGCCTAGAAAAAATGACTGCCTTTTAAATGGTGACTGTCTGGTAAATAGTGACTGCCTAATAAATGGTGACTGCCTGGTAAGTGATGACTGTCTGGTAAGTGATGACTGTCTGGTAAGTGATGACTGTCTGGTAATTGATGACTGTCTTGTAAATGGTGAAAAAATGGCAAATAAACAGAACGTTTTCATATAGGCCCTCTATTACTTTACACCAATAAGAAGTTTTATTTGTTTTTTGTTTTTAATCTTTCCGATTAGGAGTAAATACCATTTCGCTGTCTGCATGGTGAATGGTGACTACATGGCTGATTAATAGAAATGATAAAGAGCCTATCACTCTCCACCTACGAGAGTTCTTTTACACAATCAACGAAGGAATATATATATATATATCACTTTATTTTAATGTAAAATCCGTCATATTTGAACAGAGATCGACATAAGTGAATTTTAAGTAAGACGCACGAATGGATTTAGGATCAGACCTCCCCAGTGCATATTTGGACTATTTCCAGGAGTTTGTTTACCAAAGGCTGTGGTATGTATTATTTTTCTGTTTGCGGGAAGGCACATATACAAAAATCTTTATTTGTTAATCGATAAGAGCAACACTGTAAGTAACACTAGCGAGTTTCATCTCTTGTGTTATCATTAAACAAAGAGCAACAACCACGACAACAAAAACACACGTTTTTCTTAAAACTGAATTTGTTGAGTTATCATAAGACAAAAATTTTATTCGTTCATCCATTCGAGAACACAAAACGAATAACTGAATGAATAACTAAATAAATAAAAAATAAAATTAAAAACAAATTTAAAAATTAAAAATAACATAAACTGAAATAATAAAAGGAATCATGAACGACAAAAAATAAAAAAATAAAATAAAATAAAAATAAAAATGAAAATAAAAGTTAAAATAAAAATGAAAATAAAAATGAAATTAAACAACAGAATAAAATATAACGAGAACACCTAACAGGCGTATTCAAATATTTTTAGAAATTCGTGGGAGTTGACATATCTTCAATCCAATCACCTACTTTGAGTAAACGAAGCACTGAATTACACACTAGTCTGGAATGTTACCTTGGTTGCTAAGGAGATTCAACTCATTCATTGTCGTTTTTATCATCAGTTCTACATCTTATCAGTGACATCACTCAAGTGTTTCATTACAGAAAACTTCTGTTCAGTCAAAACACACAGCGAGTCAATTGTTACGACTTAATAAACTGCTACAGAAGAAGAAAAATAAAAGTTTTTCTATCAACATTTAAAATAAGATTCCCGATTTTGTTTTTCCTTCTCACTTTTCATTATTTCTTTATTTATTTTTGTCTTGTTCCTTCCCCTTTCTGGTTTTCTTCCTGTCTATATTTGTCTCACTCTCTCTGGTTTTCTATTTACCTCCGTTTTTTTTTTTTTTGCTTCATCTCTTTCGTCCTAACGCATCTAATTCTGTTTGTTTTTATCTATCTATCTATCTATCTATCTATCTATCTATCTATCTATCTATCTATCTATCTATCTATCTATCTATCTGTCTGTCTGTCTGTCTGTCTGTCTGTCTATCTATCTATCTTTTTATCTATCTATCTATCTATCTATCTATCTATCTATCTATCTATCTATCTATCTATCTATCTATCTATCTGTCTGTCTGTCTGTCTGTCTATCTATCTATCTTTTTATCTATCTATCTATCTACAAATCTGTTTATTTGTCTATCTATCTATCTATCTTTTTATCTATCTATCTATCTCTCTATCTACAAATCTATTTATTTGTCTATCTATCAATCTATCAATCTATTTGTATGTCTGTCTGTCAGTATGTAGGTGTATGAGTGTGTGTATATATATAATATATATGCGTGTATGAGTATGAGTTATATATATATATATATATATATATATATATAAAACAAAACATATTAAATGTTAATAATTTTTTTTCTCAAATGTTAAAATATTTGCATCTTATGGTACTAATGATGATGATGATGAATAATCGAATTTCTTTTCTATTCACATACTCACAAGTAGTTTTGCAAATATTTAACAAAAAGTTTTGCCTAAAGCTTTTTAACTGTAAATAACTTCCCTATTATCAGAACATATATAAAAATAGAACACTCAAACTATTAATGTGTGACGTAGAAGTGAAATACAATCGTGATGTCACACCCAACATGGAACAAAAGACATTTGACGTCACACTTTATATGTTATAGTGATAGGTAAACAGTGCACGTCATTATTATAATAATAATAATACTTTTTTTTTTTTTTTTTTTTTTTTTTTTACCAGGATGTGTATGTGACGTCACGTCTATGTTAATACTTGAATGGTCTTGAATGACATGTCTAGGTTAACGTAATCTACTTTTTTCCTTCTTTTTTTTTTTCTTTCTTTCTTTTTTTTTAAAAAAAAAATTCTTATATATACACATACACAGAATTTTTATTTTATTAGATTATTTATTAATTAATTAATTTATTTATTCATTCAATCATTCATTCATTATTATAATAATGAGGTTGTTGTTGTTGTTATTATTATTATTATTATTATTATTATAAGATGTATATATTATTAGTTTTGTTTCTCTAAGTTAGTGTTTTTCACAAATATATGTTGTTTATAACATCTGTCTATCCATCTACCTGTTTGTTTATCTATCTGCACACATACATACTCACGTACATATATTTTACTGTTATTTCTATTGTTGTAACAACAATTACAACTACAACGACTACAACTAATATTACTAATACTACAACTGCTATTATAACTGTTGTTGTTGCACTTGTTGTTACTGTTAGTATCACGAGAATATAAAGACTGCGGAATACTCGTTTGATAAAAATCAAACACAAACGTACCTGATGTTTTATTTATTTTCCATATATACATATATATATATATATATATATATTTACATACAGACAAGGAAGTAACTGGTTTTCCCCTATTTTGTTTAATTTTCTAAATAGAACATCTTATAAACCAGGATGTCTTACATAATAACAACAAAAAAATAAATATATAAATAAACGAACATGTGAAGATTGCGAAATACTCCTTTGATAAAAATCACAGACAAACGTAGCTGATGTTTTTTAAAATTTTATACCATATATGGTAATATAGATATATAGAGAGCAGGAAGGTATTTATTAATACCTGCTTTGTTTATTTTTCTGAATAGAACATCTTATCAACCAGGATGTCTTACATAAAAAAAAAAAAAAAAAAAAAAAGAAAGATAAAAAAAAAGAGAGGTTATTTGCTCCTGAAATATTTATTACTACTATATATCCTCTTTAATTCTTCTTTTACTATTACTACTATCACTAATTTCACTTTCACTATTGTTAATAGTAATAATATATGATAGCTACTATTACTATCTTTACCACTACTAATACCACTGCTATTATTAGTACTACTACTACTGCTGCTGCTTTTTTACAACTACCACTACTACTGCTACTGCTACTATAACCACTAGTACTGCTACTGCTATTATTGCTGCTACTACTATTACTGCTATTACTACTACTACTGCTGCTACTGCTACTAATACTATTACTATAGTGCTGCTACAACTACTACTACTACTACTACTACTACTAACACTGTTGCTGTTGTTGCTGTTTAAGTTTTTATTATTGTTATTATTTACTATATTACTTTTACTACGTCAACTTCTTCTTCTATTACTGCTGTTACTGTTTCTACAACAACTGTGACACCCGTCATCACTCTTCTACAACAACTACTATCTCTAACCCCACCACTCCTCTCCCTCCCTCCATTCACACCATTGAATCATGGAAAACTCTTCGTTTCATATTTTCTCTTTCTTTCCCTTAACGCACAACTTTAAAATGTTTTTTTTTTTTGTTGTTTTGCTATTGTTGATTTTTCTTTTCTTTATAAATATACCTTTACGAAACTGATTTCACAAAACATGTCATCAAGACATATCGATTAATCAGTTTCAAATATCAATACGTTCTATAAATATCGCTTCAAAAATAGGCTAGACGTTATTAGGTTTTTTTTTTTTTTTTTGTTGTTGTTGTTTTTTTTTCCTCACTTTTCAAAACGCTGCATATGCTGTAATAGTAATTAAAGAAAATTATTAATCTCAGGTCAAAAATAACCA
>CM022679.1:14448341-14453341 GCA_012295275.1 Chrysomallon squamiferum
CTGTAAAACAGAACATTATATACAGACAACTAATATAACAATGTTATAACAACAGCTAACAACCATATTAATACTGTAAAACAGACAGCCAGCTGAATTCTTATACAGACAAGTCATTAAGTTGCTGTACTTTTACACAGGAAACTGACATAAAAATTAAATCAGAGGAAAAATAAACAGCAACAAAACCCAGTATCTTAATTCACCTATACCTCTACGTTTATGACTTAAAGTTAATTTTTCATCCAAAACCACGCCTCTGTTTTCTTTCCACCTGAAAACACTATTTAATCCTCACAGAGATTTATGTATGTAACACATAACACCGCACGCATACACACGCACACGTATACACACAAAACAGAAACACACCTGAATATCATACTCCAACGTCCATTAACAACAAAATATATAACTATAAAAAAAAAACCCTTAAAAATGTGCTGCAGAGAATAAAAAGAGAACTGCATTAGAATGAATTAACACGTAGTGAAAATAACACTGTTTTGCTCCACACGTCTGAAATATGCGAGCTATGCGGTGTGTAGGAAATACAGTTATCTGTCATCCTCTAGTGCGCTATTTTAACCAGGGTCAGGTCAGGCGTAGACGATAAAAACAAACACTCACCTATCTCGAAACCACTGGACTGTTACACACCACTCTTCTTGCTTCCAGTCCTATTTTTACCACCAGACTTTTAAATTTAAAACAAAAATCACAAGCGCATAATAATAGAAGCTGAGGTTTAAGCTAAACCTGCAGCCGAAGCAAGACTGTTCATCATGACTTCTGTTGCGCTGGACAACCTATAAACTGTTGTATTTATGAAAGTGTTTAGTTAGAAAGTGCACATACACAAAGCAGACTGAGTACGTACATACATACATATATAATACACATACACACACACACATACGAATATATATTCATACACGTGTTTAATGAGCAGCTTGATTAATTTTCTACCATCGTTAGTCAGATATTTTTTATTTTCTAATTCTCGTAAACAGGAATACAAATTGCCAACTGGCTGAAACGAAAAATATTCAAATTGGCCTCTTTAGAAACTAGTACAAGTCAAAAACAAAATCGTTGTACTAGGTTAACGTTTTTTGTATTGTTAGATATTAAACGCATTATAATTCCATTAAAAAAAAATTACCTTATCAATTCACTATATTTTTAAAAGTGAAGCAATAAAAATGAATATTATTATTATCTACAGTTGGTCTGCTGTCATATCTAAATTATAATTAATAGAATTCATGTGATCTCAGTATGTAGATTTTGTATTACGAAACAAAATTAACAAGAAAACGAATTAAAAAAAGAATGAAAAAAAATATATAAAAGACAAATAAATGCTGTTGACCCTTGATTTAACGGACTAATTTTGTACAGATAATATTATATATATAATAAATAAATAATAATATAAGATTCAGACATAAAAACAGTGTCATACAGTATATGCAAAGAAAAATGTACAGTAGAAGAATGTGGGCTTGTTTGGGTTGACGTTGGTTAGGATGGTTATGGGTGCAGTTAGTAAGATGCATCCTTGCTTTGATGAAAGTGGTTTGACAGGGGACTGCTGTGAACGTCTAGCGGAACTCAGAATAACGTAACAAGATGCAAGCTATCGATCGGTTCAGATTTTGTGATTATTAAAACATATTGTCGTGATTTCCCGAAATTCGGAAAACCGAGGTCCGTAAAATCGAGTGTCAAAAGTGAATAAATAAATAAATAAATAAATAAATAAATAAATAAATAAATAAATAAATAATAATAATAATAATATATATAAATAAATGAAAGTAAATAAAGAGAAAATTTAAAATATCAGCAAATAGGAGCTGAAACAAAATAATGTGCTGTAATAGACAACACGTGTACACAACACTGTTATTAGTTTTCTGTGTTAATGGGGCTCGGGTAATGAACAAACTGCAGAGAACGTAAACTTTGGCATTATTAGCTCAGAACTAGTTGTGTTAAGTGTATTTGTGTGCCCCTGTGTGTGTGTGTGTGTGTTATTTGTGTTCCTGTGTGTGTGTGTGTATTTGAGTACCTGAGTGAGTGTGTGTGTGTGAGAGAGAGAGAGAGAGAGAGAGAGAGAGAGAGAGAGAGAGAGAGAGAGAGAGAGAGAGAGAGAGAGAGAGAGAGAGAGAGAGAATGTGTGTGGATTTTTTAAACTAAAACGATGATAAAATGTATATGCTAACTGAACTGAATTCACACTCACTGATCTCTGTCGCCTAACACATGTATCTGACAGTGGGACGTGTAATAACTTCACTTAACATCACCATCTCGTAGACTCTGCGATCAACTGCTGTCTTGCCGTTTTATTTATTTTCTTTTTGAGGTTATTACAACACATAACAGCTAGTCAGAATATTGTCTAATTCAGCAGCCAAGTCACCCAACGTCCTACGTATCTGTCCACCCATCTATCAACCTATCTGCCTACCTTTACAAAACAGAACAATCAACTCATTACCTTCCCATCTACCTGCCTTCCCAACTATCTACCTGCCTATCCAGTGATCCAGTTCATCCACTCCAACTGACCAGATGCCTACCACTTTACCACCTCTCTCCCTCTCTCTCTCTCTCTGTGTGTCTGTTTCTATCTATGTATATATTTATCTGTCTGTATGTTTGTCTGTCTACCTATCTCACCACTAACCAAATAAGTAAGTAATTTACTAAACACCCAAGAAAGCAACAAGTCAACCAAGAAACCTCGTTACCTAGTTATGTAACTAGCTAACCAAAAAAAACCCACAAACAACAACAACAAAATAAAACCCTCAAAACTAACAAACTAGCAAATTAAATAAATAAAAATAAATTCAAAATTGTGTTTAACGTTATTTTCAAAAACATTTTTCGACTTTTATTTGTAGTACTATTATTAAATCTACTAATTATAATTTATTTATTTATACTCAAAATTTGTTCAACAGACAAATATTACCTGTGTTATTTGTTGGTGTAATAATAATAAAAAAAAATAATATACTAATACTAATAGTAATAGTAGTAGTAGTAGTAGTAGTAGTAGTAGTAGTAGTAGTAGTAATAATAATAATAATAATAATAATAATAATATACTAATACTAATAGTAATAGTAGTAATAATAATAATAGTAACAACAACAACGACAGCAGTGAACAAGAATAAGAACAGCAACAACTGTTACAACAACAACAACAACAACAACAACAACGCTTGTTGCGAGTAGTGAATATACGGACGTTCTGGATGTGATAACTAAGGCTGAAAGAGTTATCTCGCTTTGTTACAGTATTTCTGAACATGAAACTGAAGCATTTGTAACTTTGAGTCATACTACAGCTCAGTATAAATGAGTAATGACAAAGTTAATAAGTAACAAAATAAATAAATAAATAAATAAATAAATAAATAAATAAATAAATAACGACCAAATAACTGACTAAATAAATAAATAAATAAATAAATAAATTAATGAAAAGGATTCTAACTGAATTTTAAGCGAAATTATCTTTACAGACGCACGCACCACAAAAAGAAATAGCACGCACACGCATAGAAATATACATATTTACATATTTACGCACATTACAACACACACACAGCATATAAAGACTATGTAAATAACCTGTAATCGTATCCTTTTAATTAAAATGACTGTATATCAATTAATCTGCACTTCTTTCTGTCAGTCTGTGCGTGAATGTGTTCGTGCATGCTCATTTCCGAACTTCTGTAGCATAACCATAATAATTATTGATATGTAAGAACTTTTTAATTATTATTATTATCATCAATATTTCAGTTCACACGTTTTACTTACTTGATATTATTCTTATCTTGGAGTTCTGAACAATGAGGTCATGCTTGTTTTACCACAGTATTCAGTTACTGGTATCTTTCTTTCTTTCTTTTTATTTCATTTCACGATCCACAGAACAAAGCTACACGCTTTCTGACACACGGTAAGAAGACATTATTTCTTTAAATATTCCTCACACTTCCAAAATGATTAAATTTGTATGAGTTTAACTAATTTTAATGCTAATATTTAGAATTATTTGAATAATAATAATAATAATAATAATAATAATAATGATGATGATGATGATGATGATGACAAATATAGTAGTAGCGGTAATAGTAGTAATAGTAGTGATAGCAGTCGTCGTAGAAGTAGCAGTAATAATAATAATAATAATAATAATAATCGTTGTTGTTGTGTTTTTGTTTTATGCTTCAAAAATTTCAGAATCAGTTCTCATTACTGCGGCCAAAGGGCTATTTCCCGTCCCTGCTGGTAAAAACATTGAGATGTATATTTATGTATGTATGTATGTGTGTGTGTATGTATGTATGTATGTATATATATATATGCCTGTATGTTTGTGTGTGTGTGTGCGTGAATTGTATTTTTTTTAAAAGAGAACGTTTTTTTTTTTATTTTAGCTATCTTTATTATTAATAAAGACTGATTTCGGTTATCAAATAAAATAATCACTTACGAGTATGTACAAAATATTTAGGCCATTCTTTCGTTATTGTCATACTTCAAGTTCACACAGTCCTTAGATTATTTCTTATTAGATGACCTACAAAACCACAGACACTGGAAAACATAAATATACTGACCTTCACGTTTATTATTTTTAATAAGGTTTCTATCTAATTATTATTGTTGTTGTTTTATTATTAACATTATTATTATTATTATTATTATTATTATTATTATTATTATTATTATTATTATTATTATTATTATTGTTATCGTCATCATCATCATCATTATAATTATTAACATTGTTATAATTATCATCATCAGCATCATCATTATTATTATTATTATTGTTGTTGTTTTTGTTTTTTTGTTGTTGTTTTATTATTAACATTATTATTATTATTATTATTATTATTGTTATCATCATCATCATTATCATTATCATTATTATTAACATTGTTATCATTACCATCA
>CM022679.1:14463341-14525841 GCA_012295275.1 Chrysomallon squamiferum
TATTCTATATATGTTATATAAAAATATAAATACATTTACATACATACTACATGTGTGTTGTGTGTGTTGTGTTGTGTGTGTGTGTGTGTGTGTGTGTGTGTGCACAAATACACAAAATTACCCATAAAAGGATAAACGGTCAAAAAAAAAAAAAAAAAAATAAAAAAAAAAAAAAAAAAAAAAAAAAAAAAAAAAAAAAACAATAAATTAAAAAACCCCCAATAAAATAGTAATAAAATAAAATAATAATAAAATAAAAAAAATTAAAAAAATTAATAATAAAAATAAATATAGCTATAATAATAATAATAAAAAAAAAAATCAATTAACATAAAAAAAGTAAATACAATAACGTTGCAAAAATAAATAAACAAAAAATAATAAATAACACATTTTTGGGGGAATCTTTTTTGTTGTCGTCTTTCAGTTTTTATTTAGTTTTTTTTTAATTCTTTTTTTAAATTTTATTATTATTATTATTAAAAAAAAGATCAGAAGAATCATAATAAAGGAAAAAAAAAAAAAAATAATAATAAAAAAAAAAATAATAATAAAAAAAAAAAAAAAAAAAAAAAACTAAAAAAAAAAAAAAAAAAAAAAAAAAACGAAAAATATACAAGAAAATAATCAACATGAATTTATTTCCCCAATCAAACAACATAAAAGTCTTTTAACGCTCTTTTAAACCATTATTTTACAAATAAATTTTCGTTATATTGTGCTAACATTTTTCTCTGAATCTGGTATTTAATGGTTAACATTTTCTCACCACAAATATCTGTCCAGGTTATTCAATAAAGGTAAAATACAAATATATATAAAATTAAGTTAGGCTGTTGAAAGGGTACTTGTCTAACAATAAAGTACAGTGCATGAATTCTATGAGTTCTTGTATTGCAGTATAATCTTATCTTTATGTTTTGATTACATCTCATTATCTTTAGAACATAGAATTTTAATATGATTTTATAGTGAAACACAAACGTAATATGATATTAGTGTCTGCAGTGGTAATGTTGACAAAAAAAAAAAATGTTAGTTGCTATGTGTTATAACTTGGTTGATGTGACGTCATTGTCGACATCTTTGCTGATATTATCTATCCCCTCTTTGGGCTCTTTCTCCATTTCTGTCAGCTTTTCATCATCTTTATCATATTTCTGAAATAAAATAGGATTTACTCGTTTAATGATGTTAGTAAACAACAACACAAATGTAACCAAGTGAAGCGTTCAATAGAAAAGATCATTTTATTTCAATTTCATAAATAAAATTAAAAAAACAATTATTCATATCTGCTCAGGAATGATTTCAGAGGATATTCGAATTCAGTTTATAAAAAAAATATTTTTCTCCTCTGCAAAGAATAAAAATTATGAATTCATGAAAAATTCATGAAATTATACTGACCCCTTCATGAATAATTCCAAAGCGGAATGGTTTTCGAATTTTCTCAGGTAAATAGCAAAAAGGAAAAACTACATCTACAACTGGACATATAGTTCTGGGATCAAGTGTCTTAGGATCTGTGAAACCTGGAAAATAAATAAATAAATAAATAAATAAATAAATAAATAAATAAATAAATAAATAAATAAATAAATAAATAAATAAAAAATGGAAAGTGATAATAATTACAAGTACGCATTTGTTTAATTTACTTTACCTGTCAATGCACTGATTAATAATCCGACCACGATGACCCACAGGAAGGCTGTAGCACTGTACCACATGTACGACAACGTGTACAACGTGTAGTCAGCTCGCCTGAAAGAACAACAACGACAACGACGTGACGCAACAGTTCATTAACAAACATCTCTGCGAGTTGTAAGAGAAGTAAACGAAAGAGCGAACGAGACAAAATTAATTACATTTCTGGCGCTGCTGTTGCTGGTGATGTCATATTTGAATAGTTAACAGTTGTCGTCGGCGTGTACGTGGTGTTCAACGCTGTCATTATCGTTGCCATCGTGGTTGAGAGCGCATCCCAGTTGCAGCCGCTGACGCTGACTGGGGTTCGGGGGCGGTTCACCGGTGGTTTGACAACTTGGGCTCCAATTCCGATCCAGAACATGAAAACGAGGCCTGACAGCAAACCAACGTACGCACCCTGTTAATTAATTATGTAAATGACCTGTACTGAATGGCACAATTAACCAGTTGTAAGTATGGCGCGTGAATTTGGCCCTATTTTATACAGATACGTCTCTGGTTTTAAACTGACTAGACTTTATCTAGACATTATGCTTCAGAATTAAACTGTAATACTAGATAATATATATATATATATATATGTATGTATGTATGTATGTATGTATGTATGTATGTATGTATGTATGTATGTTTTTATTAAGTAACATCCATTAATATTTTATAAGTTAATTTCCAAATACTAATATATCTGCTCTCTCTCTCTCTCTCTCTCTCTCTCTCTCTCTCTCTCTCTCTCTCTCTCTCTCTCTCTCTCTCTCTCTCTCTCTCTCTCTCTCTCTCTCTCTCTCTCTCTCTCTCTCTCTCTCTCTCTCTCTCTCTCTCTCTCTCTCTCTCTCTCTCTCTCTCTCTCTCTCTCTCTCTCTCTCTCTCTCTCTCTCTCTCTCTCTCTCTCTCTCTCTCTCTCTCTCTCTCTCTCTCTCTCTCTCTCTCTCTCTCTCTCTCTCTCTCTCTCTGTCTCTCTGTCTCTCTCTCTCTGTCTCTCTCTCTCTCTCTGTCTCTCTCTCTCTCTCTCTCTCTCTCTCTCTCTCTCTCTCTCTCTCTCTCTCTCTCTCTCTCTCTCTCTCTCTCTCTCTCTCTCTGAAAATACTAGATCATGTAAATGCGCGTACAATTTTATACATAAAATTTAACAGAATTTATGATTATCGACAATATGCAACTGTAAAAAAGTAAGTAGTCGTTCTCTACTGAGGAACACTGCGCTTTTATATACATGGATACAATTTCAAATCTCAGTGTACCGTATAACTGTTTGTATAAGCATGTTACAGTATCTACCCATTTGTTGGCCCAAGGAAAGAACATTCCTAGAGAAAACATTCCGAGAATTGGACCTGACATCATTCCAAAGAGAGACAGAGCCGCCTGAAATAACAACATACTAATGATGATGATAGTACATAATAGTACTCATGATGATAATAATGATAATAGTAATCATGAAATTGATAATAATAAAAATGATGCTGATAATAATGATAATTTAAAAGCAAAAAGCCTAAAAACAAACATAATGAATTAATTCCATTTCCAAGTAAGATATTATTTATTAAACAGGAGTAGACTGATGTTTAAGTTAGATTATATGTAAAAAATGAAGGGTAGATGAATGTTAAATATGAGGTATTTAAGTTATATATGTGTGTGTGTGTGTGCGTGTTTGTGTGTGTGTGTGTTAAATATGAGATGTAGACTGACATTTAAGTTAGATATATATGTTAAACATTAGGTGTAGACTAATATTTAAGTTAGTTATATTTATGTTAAACATCAGGTGTAGGCAGATATTTAAGTTAGATATATTTAAGTTAAACGTGAGGTGTAGACTGATATTTAAGTTAGATATATTTATGTTAAACGTGAGGTGTAGACAGACATTTAAATTAGATATATATATATATATATATATATATATATATGTTAAATGTGAGGTGTAGACTGATAGTTAAGTTAGATATATTTATGTTAATCGTGAGGTGTAGACTGATATTTAAGTTAGATATATATATGTTAAATGTGAGGTGTAGACTGATATGTAAAATTATTAGCCTGTAGAACTCCGCCAAGCAGGGAGGCAACGTATGTCAAACCAAGACAAATCAAACCAAACACAGCAGCTAAAACGAAAGAAAAAATAAATGAAACGAGAGAGAGAGAGAGAGAGAGAGAGAGAGAGAGAGAGAGAGAGAGAGAGAGAGAGAGAGAGAGAGAGAGAGAGAGAGGGGAAACAATAACTAACTAAATAAATGAACAAACAAACATGCAAATAAATAATAAACAAACAAACATTCAAATAAATAATACATAAAACACATTAAATTAATTTTTGTTTTTATTTATTTCATGTTTTCACTATTTCTAGCTTTATCTGTAAATAAATTAATTAATTAATTTTAAAAAATAAATAAAAAAATTAAAGAAATTGATAATGACAAAAAAGTAAACAAAATAATAATAATAAAAAAATAATACCAACAACAACAACAACAACAATAATAATAATAATAATAATAATAATAATAATATATATATATATATAACAAAAACAGATAGACGAAGAAAGTATACTGAGTAACATGAGCTCTGTTATGCGAGTTTATTTTGATTATTATTATTAAAAAAAAAAATTTAAAAGTAATTTTGATACTCGATGAAAATAATTAATGGTTTATTTGTACAAAACGCAAGATTTCAAAAATAAGCTTACGTAGAACAAATTAGGAAAAGTATTTACTTAATACATATAATTATATATATATATACACACATTCTTAAACGACTATATACATTTGTCAAATTTTATATCCCAAAAAATAATTAATTTTTACAATGAATGACAAAACATTTTTAAGGGCACACATTTTATTTATTATGTTTCTAATTTACAAAAGCCTTGTTATTTAAGATCATTTTTAGTTTCAATTAACTATTTATTTAATTTAATTTTAGTTTTATTACAGGCAATGACCATCTTTTTTTTTTTTTCCTTGATAACACATTTTTTTTGTATTAATCTTACATCAACTGTTTTAACTATGAACGCAATTATTAATCACTTTTGTTATTAAGTATATGTACTAATATGCTTTATTAGTCTGATAATCACGTATCTAACATTATTTGTAAAATAAATGATGAAAAAAGGCCTAACATATAATACATAAAATTAAAAAAAAAAAAGAAGAAAAAAAAAAAAAAAAAAAAAATAATAATAATAATAATAATAATAATAATAATAATAATAATAATAATAAAATGAACAAATAATAAATATGTACGTAATATTTCTAGATAACGTCTAAACATCAAGACAGACGTTATGTGATATATAATATTAAAGATGAAATATACGACGCAGTATAATATACTTAACGTTCATTACACAACGTTATCAAGACGTACCTATTATTTTTGATATATTTGTCGCTCGGCTGTCACTGATATTTTTGTAAATGTAAGCCTTGAAGACATCTTCGAGAAAGACGGCAGCAAGTGAGTTGAGACCAGAGGAAACGGTACTGAAGAAATACACAAAACAACAATTCTTATTAATAAATATATTTACGTGTAAAACCAACCAGTTTGTATTACTGTAAAAACGTACCCATGTATTATAACAGCAGAACTCATCTGATGAATACAATATTAAAATAACTGATTTTATTTCTGTTCTGACTATTGAATTATTAGATTTACAGTTAATAAATTAATGCTTGTATATTCGTGTGAATTTCGTTAAGTGCTAAATACACATATTTTTTTCAATTTGACAGAAAACCCACTGTGATTTTATTTCACGTGTTGCTCTTTATTAACCATTAACGCATCTTTTACAAATGCAAGAAGCAAGAACAATTTAAACTATTGCCATAAGTTTGGAGGGAACAAAAATATTCTTGTTTGCGTGCGGAGGATTGATTCTTGGGTCTTTTGTACTTCAAACCAGTCCATGTATGAATGAATGTGTCAAACTATGATTATTATTAATTTTTATTTATTTATTTCTATTTTTATAATTGTAATTAAATTTATTTAAAGGTGTCCAACCATTCGTAACTGTTTTGGCTTTAAACTGTTAAATATTAAAAGTCCGACACCCACTACTTTCCCGTTCTAACTATAACTGAAGAAAATCATGCTATAATTACCTAAGAGCGCCACTGAAAATACTGGCGATAAAAATTCCTGGTAGACCAGTAACATTTCCTAGAATGTCCATCACAAACAGTGGCAGTAACTGTGAAGAAAACCCAACAAAACCCAACATATTAAAGTATGAAGCATGACTTAGTTATTTGAAGAAAAAGAAAAGATGTATGTATGCAGGTAGGTAGATAGCCAGATATACTTAACATCACTGATAGTTTTTATCATTACATTCACCTGGTCAGAAGCTGCTATTAGTTTGAACTGCAGAGGGTCACATGTAGAGTAGAAAGCGTACAGAACAATCCCAATCATGCCAGCTAGATACAAGATGAAACACAGACCAGGAAAATTGCACCAGATGGCTCTGAAATAATCATTTGTCATGCAGACAAGAAAAACAGATAAAAACGTATTCCACTGATTTATATGTTCGTACTGTGCTGAAATAAGAGTAAAATATATTTTTGTTGAGGTAACTTAATAATAATAATTTTTAAAAAAAGGACAAAAAACAACCAAATAAACAAACAAAACAAAACAAAAGCCCCCCCCAAAAATATTAATTAATAAAAGCAAAAGAAGAAAACAAAGCAAACCAACAAACAACATGCATGTGATAAAGACCGATAACCCTTATCAGTCTTAAAGTATTTTGACAATATAACTTTTACAACTCAATAAAGGGACATATTTTGTTTAAACATATATCAGGATATTGCCTTTTTATTTCATAAATACACAAATCTTTTTTAATAATACAGGTTTTTTTTCCAGTATAACTTTGCTTTTATATTTTAATAAAATGACATATATTATTTATGTATTCATCAGGTCATTGTTTATTTCATAAATGCGCCAATATATATAAACAATAGAATATTTTAACAGTTTAACTTTGCACAACTGAAGAACAATATTTATCCGTGATTATGGGCACCAAAAAGCTTTTCAACTGATTATTTTAACTGAATCAAAAACACAAACTAATTAAAGTGTGACAACAAAATAAAATATTAAACATAAAAATTTAGAAGTTGCGGTAATGGAAAGAAGTAGACACCATTTAAACAGAACGTGCCATAATGTAGACATCATTTAAATAGAACGTGCGATAATGGAAACAAGTAGACATCATTTAAAGAGAACGTGCGGTAATGGAAACAAGTAGACATTTAAATAGAAAGTTCGATAATGGAAACAAGCAGACATTATTTAAAGAGAACGTTCGATAATGGAAACAAGTAGACATTCAAAAAAAACGTGTGATAATGGAAAAAGTAGACATCAATTCTAAAATCCGTGATAATTGATACAAGTAGACATCATTTAAATAGAACGTGCGATAATGGAAACAAGTTGACATTTAAATAGAAAGTTCGATAATGGAAAAAGTAGACATCAGTTCTAAAATCCGTGATAATTGATACAAGTAGACATCATTTAAAAAGAACATGCGATAATGGAAACAAGCAAACCCTGTTTAAAGTGAATCTATGTTAATAGGAACAAGTAGCTTAGCAATATGTTATCTATATCCTCTTTATATAATGTCTGCTTTTTTAGAAGACCTTAATTATAACAAGCCACGAAGGTTGATATTTTTTCTTTTTTATGTTATCGTATAGTAAATATAAATTATATATATACACATATAATATAATTTCTGATAGAACAAATTTATTGGGCAGTCAGTTGTTTTATTTGTTTATTTAAATATTTACTCGTATATAGAGTAAAAAAAGCACCAACAGTCCACTCCTCAAAATAAATTAAATAAAGAATACAAACAACACCAACAACATCGCCTGTAAATATAAGTCATGGTAATTTGGAATGTTTTGATTTTTTTAAGTGCCTGAGGTTTTTCTTTTGAATATATTTTTATATTATTTAGTATAAAACCATGTTACATTGTAAGAAAACTTACATTTGAGCCTTTCTCAAAGTAGGACATGCGCATGCTCGTTGTACTTGGGCTTGATTGGTTCCATAAATAGCAACCCACGTGAAATATCCACCAACCACAAGTGACCAAACACTGTGACGTATAGCTGGATCCGGGTCGAAGCTTAATAAAACAAATAGATATGTAAAAATCAGGAAAAATATTAAAATCATTTTTCATTACAGTTATTGTAATAAGTATAATATTAAAAGTAATAAAACTACTTTTACTTCAATTACATTTTATTCTACTACAACTACTACAGCCTTTTATATTACTTGTCCTCCTTCTTCTCTTCTTCTTCTTCTTTTTTTACTACTACTACTACTACTACTACTACTACTACTACTACTACTAATAATAATAATAATATTAAAGGGAATCACTCTGTGAAGTAGATACGGTGGTTTCTGTCAGCGATCTCCCAAGCCTTGTCCAAGCCCCCGACTACCATGGCTCCCTTAATGAGGACAGCGAGAAGTCCAGCGTACATCATTCCTATCTGAAACGTGTCTGTCCACAACACAGCCTTCATTCCTCCCTGCGAAATAGATATATAGTAATTCAGTAACAACAGGACAACACCAACAACAGCATCACGGCATCATCGAAATGAAGTAGACGCAGAGACAGACAAAAAAGAAAATAATGAGAACTTTTATGAATTAGATTACAAGGGTCGAGGCTTCTATGTTTATAAAGACAACTACGTTTAGAAAGTTTTTTTCTAATTTATGAAGAAGGCATATACTTTGTTCGTGATAGAAATGCTTGAACTGTTCTGAGATGGAAATCCTGTAAACCTTATCCATACCCAAACCAATATGACTGTGTATATAAATGTGTGATTTAAATAATAATAAGTGAAGAAATGTAAAAATTATAGAACATTAATTTCTGACAGTGTAGATAAACGATTTTGTGTAATAGGTGTAATGTGGTTAGTGACACAGGAGGAAGCAGTTTTACTTGAAGTAATTTAAAATCATTGCAGCTATCGTCTTTCCTTTGATCCTTTCTGTCAGTCCCTCACTCTGTCTTGCTCTTTATCTGTGATTTATTGTTTTAGTGTAATTAATAATGGTTAAATTAATTAAAAAGACAAACCAGTGCTGTGTACAATGTACAAACAACGCCGACAGAGATGACCGAACCCCACAGTGAAAATCCGGTAACTGCAACGACGACAAAAATAATCATCAAATATATGAAACATTGATTAGAGAATAAAAACAATTGTAAGATAATTTATGGTTTTGTCATATCTAAGAGAATCTCCAGCATGATTTAACTGAATAATCTAATGTAACATTTAAACAGACACACAAACATACACATACAGAGACACACACACACACACACACACACACACACACACACACACACACATTAGATTTTATTTTTCTTTCTTGACATGGTGCGATTTTGAACTTCGATATAGTCGGTTTGAATTACATTCAGTATACAAGAATAGAGAATGAATTACGCTTATCATTGTAATTTTTTATGTTTAGTACGACAGTCCAATGAATTACTCAGCGGTTTGTGCCCTTCTTTACAACGTTGAACACGCTACGTTTGAATATAAAAATGAATTGCACTAATGCATAAATTATATGGCTGTCTTTTATTACAGATTCAAATACAAATAAATCAGTGAGTATATTTGTATATATGCATATGTCTATGGATGCACGTGTGCATGCATGCTGTCATTAATCATCTTGCAGCCTTGAATCTTTCTGCATGTTTGTGCATTTGTAACAAATAACTGTTTTCTGTATTATGAATTTTCTTTTTTTTAACAAAGATTACACAGAGCAGTTCACACCAAGTGAGCAACTATGTCAAAAAATAGAAGGCTTTACACATGCCCGAGCTATTGTGTGTCGTAAGTACGAATAGCTCGGGCATTTAGTGCCATGCACCGCAACCCTTGTAAGTCTCAGAAACAGATGGTGTGGTTAGAACACAGACAAATTCACAGAACAGCTATTATTTATATTTTAAATCTTAATGCGAGACTCGTACGCCACGGCAATTGAAGTAAACGGCCGGGCAGAGAACAATTATGAAGCCAGCCAGATTTTAAATTTAATCTTTGTGAATGTTCTTGTACCCCATTTAAAAAAAAAAAAAAAAAAAAAAATAAATGTTCAGACATATATAGTCACTCTGACAAATATGCAAAACTGAAATTATGTGGTTCAAGTGGGAAGAAGTCTCTTATACAGACCCTTTTATATTCAAACAAATACAGGTGTTAAATAGAATATCTGGTGGTATGTCGTTATTAACCAACTGAACTGAAAAAACCAGCTTAACTCGTGCACCAGGTGACGTAGTTGAAGGTGCTGCGTAATAAGTATTGAATATCCGCAAGAACATAAGTAATTCAAAAGTGAAAATAAACCCAGTTAACTCTGTATTCGTTAATTATTAATGTTAGTACTAAAACACAGGTTACTCGTGAAAGTAAATCTTTATTTAACGAATTATATATAATTGCATTATTTAAATCCCGTATCAAAACACCTAACGCCATCAGACCTGTAACACATTAAAACTGTTAAAACATTGGTAAGAGCTGAATGTATAAATATTTGTAGATATCTCCCGAATTTAAATGCATTTAATATGCATTTAATAGTAACGAAATTTAATTAATAAATAATATAAAAAAGCCAATGAGAATGTATGCACGTTGACACTGTCTCTTTTTCCCCGTGACATCAGCATTTGATACAGATAAATGTAAGAAATAACTGAAAGGCTGACAACGAGACATTGAAAACAAAGATTTATTTAAGTATCACCGTTTCTATCTATCTTTTTTTAATGATGCCTTTTCTTTTTCTTCTTTCAGCTCACTGATTTATTTTATTTGAATCTGAAATAAAAGACAGTCATCTGCCATATCACTTTCTTGTATTACTTTATGGTTAGCTGAACTGAACTGAACTGAACTTTATTTTCACTCAGGCCGTAGTCTACGGAATAGAGACTACATTAATACCAGATTTAATTTAGCAAGGGTGACAAGATGATGGATTTACAAAGTGCGACGTTAACGAAAGTAAAAACTGAAACATGGACATATATATATATAACTGATACATGCTTTCGTGCATATAAGACATAAAACGTAAATAAAGCGTTACTGTTAAAAGTGACACCTGTATATTAATACAGTTAATCCATGTGTCAGGTTACAGGGTATACTTCCTAGATTACAAATTTATGTGCTGATTTATAAGTAAGATTATTCCTTTCTGTTATTACCGCAGTCACAGTGACCTGCCTGTCATTTATGTGTATTCAAATCTGAACTTTATTTTCCAAGCCCCTTTTGTTAATTAAGCAAACATTATCATAATAAAAAATATATGGTCTAGCATAAGGTATTTTTAAAAACCTGTTTTACAAGCATGTATATGTGTATGTGTTTTTGGGTTTTTATGTGTGTGTGTGTGTGTGTGTGTGTGTGTGTGTGTGTGTGCTTACCCATCGTGATCATAATCATTATTATTGATCCAAATGTAATTTTATTAAAACATGTTTACAAACACACACGCACGCGCACGCACCCACACACACACACGTAAACACACTAGAATATACACTTGTATGTATGTATGTATGCGTGCGTACAGATACACAGTAGACTCTAAAGGATGTATCAACATAGCTTTGACATAATCAGTCATGGGTCATTGGCTGGAACGGGAAAAACAAAGTTCAAAATATCATTAAGGAAAATGAATAATAGCCATAATTCGTCTCTGCCTGAGCTATATATAAGATTATTTTAAAAAAAAAAAAAAAAAAAAAAAAAAAAAGAATGAAAGAAAGAAGGAAGGAAAGATAATCGACGTTTGGTATGACAAACTCACCTGCATTAAGAGCCAGAGAAGGTGCGTACAATACTATGGCCATATAAAGAATCTGGAAATAAAACAATGAATATCATGTCTCTAATATGCAAGGAAGAGAATACCTACACAAGAAACAGATAAGTATGTAATTCATCAATGGCCTCCACGGTACTGTAAGTCTAAAATGTACTATATAATGGCAAAATTGTGGATGAATATTTGCTTTTTTACTTTTGCTCAGAAAAAAACTAATTTAAAATATTATTTAAAAATATATATATATATATATATATATATATATGAATAATGTATAACCAGCAAATTTAAAACTATGTCCCTAATATATTATTAAGGCTTAAATATTACGAGAAGTGACAATTTATAATTTTAAAATATGAAATATAAAAACTATACAAAAATGAATAACGAAGTGTCATAAGAGAAAATAAATTAGTTTTTTCTCTTCAGAGAAAATAACACACACACACACACACACAACCACACACACACACACACTCACACACTCCCCACACACACACATACATGTATATATACATATACACACATACATGTTTATATATATATACACATATATATATATATATGTGTGTATATATATATATATATATGATATTCTTATGATATTCTTGTTACACCTCTTTTTGTTGCTTTTGTTGTTTTTGTTCCATGTCCTAATTTTTTTGGTATACCGTTTAATTTCAAGGCTACAAAATGTTTTGAAAACCAGTATCTTTCTGAACAATGTTTTTGTAATGTGAGAAATATTAGGTAGTTTTTGGAGAAAATCGTGTTATAAAAATGTACTGAAGCTTGACATGTGACACACAAAACGACAGCACATGCTCACCATCTGAACGGAGAAGGTCATAGATCCCATTGTTCGGACCCCTTTGCTAAACCGTCTCTCCAGATACTGTAATATATAAGAAATATGTTGAATAATCATGATAGAAATCTGACCATATACCAAAATAAATATTTACACAAATACATTGAATAATACATGAACATATACAAATTTCGTGCCCAAAAGTGTATGTGTTTGTTGAGTGTGTGTTTGTGTGAAATGGTGTGTGTGTGTGTGTGTGTGTTTGTGTGAATGTGTGTGTGTGTGTGTGTGTGTGTGTGTGAAATAATTTCTCATCCATCATTGATAAATAAATTATCTGAATGACTATCTTAGATCGTTGTATTCACAGATGTACATATGGCAAAACGACTGAATAACACTAAAATTTAATATTAAGACACTAAGAACACAAACATCTTTTTTTTTATTTTCTTTGTCATCAATGTTCATTAATCTAACGATACAGACTACACAGACAGCATAATATCTTTCTTTAGCTTTCTGTACGATGTTCTGTATAACAAAACATCAAACATTTCTTTTATTAACTCTGCATTCTAAAACTGAGCATTTCTATTCAGAGACAATGAATTACGTACCACCATTAATATAGCAATGTTAAAGACATATCAGAAAATACAGATTCTTAAAGTCATGCAAAATATATATCTTTTTTTTTTTCCTCTGTCCATATGTGCTCAGTCATTCGTGTGCTTCAGTCATCTCTTAATAATTAACATTTTACGTTTAATTAACTTAACTGTATACGCTTATTTTCCAGTTTTACCAGGTCGGAGAAAAGCTTTTAGTAAAAGATTTCGAGCTGCTGTAAGACTGAGTATTTTACACATAGCACGAACGAGTATCTTGGATTTAGTGTGATTCCTGTGATCGGTGCTCAGTTAACTTTGGGGCGTGTACGAGGGCAGCAGTACACCCCGGGTGGGTGGGTGGTAACGTTATAAAAAGATCTGACTGTACGCTTGAAGGTGTTTTTTCTAGATTTACATCTTCCTGCTGGGCATGAGTTATGCTAATACATTCGACAACTTCTCTACACTCGAATAAGTCGCTCGGTGCGTATTTATTTTGCATCCCATTAAATATTTTCTCAATTTTAAATGTATGCACAGACCTAAAACCACTCTCCAGTGATTTTAAATTAAAAAAAATATATAAATAAACTAGGTGGTGGTATAAATATTCTATTCGAACTTTGAAAAATATGACTAAGCAATGGGAAAAAAGAAATGAAAAGATATATTCAAATAAGAAAGAAATAATTGCGCTGTGTCTGCTCAGTCAGACAATTTTGCACCTACAAATGCTTCAGGGTGTTTCTTTATTAAGTACGTAAATAAGAATTTATTTGTCACTGCCTTCTTGAGATATATTTTTCGTATAGCTAACTGATAGGATGTTTTGTCTTTCAAACAGTTATATATTTATTTTCTTTCATCTGCTAATATTACACTCGTCTTTAGTGCATATTGCATTTATATTGTTAATAAGTCAAATACATATGACGTTTTTGAAAGAATGAATATTTAACTTCAGTATTTAACTATGGTAACATGAAATAATACTTGATATGATAACAGTCATAATAACAACGACAACAGTAGCAGAAAAACTATTTTATAATAATAATAATAATAATAATAATAATAATAATAATAATAATAATAATAATAATAACAACATCAACAACAATGATGATGATAAAATTAATAAAATATTAACAACGACCACAGTAAAAGCCCTTAACAACAAATGAATAAGGGGAAAAAAATGGTGGAAAGTTAACAACCAACAGATAGAAAACAAATTTAATGTGCGTGTGATAAAAGAAACACAGGATGATAAGAGAAAGACACAATGCTAAAAGAAGGATAACATGATAACAGGTAGTGGAGACGATATGTAAAGGAAAAGATGAAAAGAGAAAACAAGAGACGGAGAACAAAGGTAGAACTGTTATGGAGGAAACTGAGAGACGGCAACGGGAGAGAAAAAGGATGGTAATACAAGGAAAAGTAGGATGATAATACAAGGAAAGGTAGGACGATAATACAAGGAAAAGTAGGAAGGTAATACAAGGAAAAGTAGGAAGGTAATACAAGGAAAAGTAGGATGATAATACAAGGAAAGGTAGGATGATAATACAAGGAAAAGTAGGAAGGTAATACAAGGAAAAGTAGGAAGGTAATACAAGGAAAAGTAGGATGATAATACAAGGAAAGGTAGGATGATAATACAAGGAAAAGTAGGAAGGTAATACAAGGAAAAGTAGGAAGGTAATACAAGGAAAAGTAGGATGATAATACAAGGAAAGGTAGGATGATAATACAAGGAAAAGTAGGAAGGTAATACAAGGAAAAGTAGGAAGGTAATACAAGGAAAAGTAGAATGATAATACAAGGAAAAGTAGGATGATAATACAAGGAAAAGTAGGATGATAATACAAGGAAAGGTAGGATGATAATACAAGGAAAAGTAGGAAGGTAATACAAGGAAAAGTAGGAAGGTAATACAAGGAAAAGTAGGATGATAATACAAGGAAAGGTAGGATGATAATACAAGGAAAAGTAGGAAGGTAATACAAGGAAAAGTAGGAAGGTAATACAAGGAAAAGTAGGATGATAATACAAGGAAAGGTAGGATGATAATACAAGGAAAAGTAGGAAGGTAATACAAGGAAAAGTAGGAAGGTAATACAAGGAAAAGTAGAATGATAATACAAGGAAAAGTAGGATGATAATACAAGGAAAAGTAGGATGATAATACAAGGAAAAGTAGGATGATAATACAAGGAAAAGTAGAATGATAATACAAGGAAAAGTAGGATGATAATACAAGGAAAAGTAGGATGATAATACAAGGAAAAGTAGGAAGGTAATACAAGGAACAGTAGAATGATAATACAAGGAAAAGTACGAAGGTAATACAAGGAAAAGTAGGATGATAACAGAAGGGCAGAATGAAAAGGGAAAGTGATAAATTTAAGTAATAAGAGAAAGGAAGATGATAAGAGAAGAATGTTTCTACTGCTGCTGGTACTACTACTATTTCTACTGTTACTGTTGCTGCTGCTATTGCTGCTGTTACTACTACTGCTGCTACTGCTACTGCTACTACTGCTGCTGCTACTGTTACTGCTACTACTACTACTATTGCTGCTGCTGCTGCTACTACAAATGCTATTGCTACTACTTCTGCTACTACTGCTACTACTACCTCTACTGCTAGTACTACTACGACTACTACTACTACTGCTGCTACTACTACTACTAACTAACCTCATAGAGACTGGTGACTTTCAGATTGTAGAAGATGGGTATGTAGATATGTGCAGCTCCATAACAGACAAACAAGTATCCCAGACCAATCCACCAGTACACAGTGGTAAAGTTGTACATCTCCGCCGGCGTGCCCAGCAGCGTGATGGCGCTCATGAAGCTGGCTATCAACGACAACGCCACCGGCACGACGCTCATATTGCGTCCAGCCATCAGGAATTCTTGTGTGTTCTTCCGTCGACGATCTTTGATGGCGTAAAGACGCCGATGCCGCAGGAGACGGCGAGTATGGCAGCGAATATGACGTAGTCCCACACCGTGAGTCGATTGCTCTTTCCAGTGTCAATGCTGTAAGCCATTGTGAAGATTTCTGTTTTTTAAATTTTTCTTTTAAAAGTCTTCAGAAAGTTTGATTTATTCTGATATTTAATTTTTTTTATATATATATATATATATATATATATATATATTTCAAAATGTAAAAGATTACCAAATGTTGATTGCTTTGGCTTTTTAATTCAAAAACAAAAAATAAAAAAAAAAAAAAATTCACTATCCTAGGTTACGAAGAAAAGCACATAGTCCTGCTGTGATAACTCAGCGTATTATGCTCATATCTGTCAATACAAAAAATGTTCTTGAATTCCCGTCGAACAACTTGCACCAGTTTTGTCGCTAATGTATCATACGACTTAACAAAGCGAGCCAGCCCCGGCAGTTTTCAGTCCTTTTTGTGTGTCAGTCGTAAAGAGTCAGTGGCTAAGTAGATCTAGGCGAGATCAGAGGCCCCGTCCTTTCAAACTCCGCGTCTCTCGCTTCTCTTTTACACACACGCTACACGTAAATACCTATTTGCTTTTTTTTTTTAATATGGCTGTTCAGAAACAGAAACATTTCAAATTGTGCGTGAACGTAGTCGATCCAAAAAGGAATGACAAAAAATAATTTTAGTATTGTTCAACGATTGTTGTTGACTTTGGCATTTGAGATATCGGGTGTTAAAAAAAAAAAAAAAAAAAAAAAAAAAAAAAAATAAAATTAAAAAACAAAATAAAAAATAAACGAATAAAAACAAACAAGTATGAGTATTAGGTACAGTCATAAGTAAAACTCAGAGGTGAATTCAGAAAGAAGAACTTCTGATGTGCGTCCGCTGTTTTAAAATTCTGGATCCTTCCCTTGTAACACTGTGAATCTAGATACCAAAGCAAATAAAAGACCTGTTTAGTATTTAGTAACACGTTATATCGTAATCTGACTATTCTAGTGGGTTTTTTTTTACGTATTAATGACATTCTTTTTACACGAGTTACATATTTGTAATATCTTGTATGCTATGTATACTATGTTCCATTATATATTAATTGTCATATGGTTTATTTTTTATTTAATGTCTGTTAGGTCACATATTTTTCTGTTATTTAATATATATTATATCGTATGTGTTATACGTTATTTAATGCTATCTCACATATTTATGTTATTTAATGCTATCTCACATATGTTATATGTTATTTAATGCTCTCACATATGTGTTATACGTTATTTAATGTTATTTGAAATGTGTGTTATAATTATCTTACCTCACAGATGACATAAAACGTTCTTTATTAAAAACTAGACCCAAAGCCAAAGCCAAAACCCTAAAACAAAAAAAGATATGTATTAAAACACACATGAAAATATACCCCAATAATCACATAACAGTTTAGATATACTGTACAGCACATTTTCCAGTCAAGTTGGTCTCTACAGAAAGTATCCAGTATTTAACACAGGCGCACACTCACACACGCAAAGACAGAACACTAAGCAAGTGACGATAAAACAGTGGCTATTATTTAATTTAATTGTAACAAAGAGAAGTTAACATAGTATACTAAACAATGAAACAGTAAATGATACAAATGTCAAAACTGTATCTCTCTCTCTCTCTCTGTCTATCTATCTATCTCTCTATCTATCTATCTACCTACCTACCTACCTACCTATCTACCTACCTATATATCTGTCTGTCTATCTATCTATCTATCTATCTATCTATCTATCTATCTATCTATCTATCTATCTATCTATCTATCTACCTACCTACCTACCTACCTACCTATCTATCTGTCTGTCTGTCTGTCTATCTATCTATCTATCTATCTATCTATCTATCTATCTGTCTGTCTATCTATCTCTTTCTCTATCTCTCTATCTACTTACCTACCTTAAGCCGTGGGCTATTGGATCGCGCCTCTGTAGTCAGATTGAGGGGAAGGTTTGCAGTGTGACCTGTGCAGTAGCGTCAGGTTAGTGACCGTTCTGCAACCCGACCAAACGCGCTGTACGAAGCTGGGCAGTGCACTGGCCACTCATCACTGTCCCCGGTCAAAGGTCAGATGTCCTGAGAGCTGAAAAAAACAAAGCAAATAACGTCCCTACAGTTCCCAGCCAAAAGTGTGGATGACGTTGTGCATGTGATATAAAGCATTTGTTAAAATTCAAAATAAACCCGGTTACATGGTTATAGTTATTTAATGTCTGTTACGTTACATTGTTATAATTGTTTAATGTCTGTTATGTTACATGTGTTATAATTGTTTAATGTCTGTTATGTTACATGTGTTATAATTGTTTAATGTCTACTGTGTTACATATGTTATGTTATTAAAACTCTGTTATGTGATATACATTACGTGTTATTTAATGCATGTTATGTGTTAGATGTTATTTAATGCCTTTTATGTGATATATGTTACGTATTATTTAATGCTTGTTATGTGATGTTACGTATTATTTAATGCCTGTTATATTATATGTTCCGTGTTATTTCATGCCTGTTATGTGATATGTTTTACGTGTTTTCTAATGTTTGTTATGTGATATGTGTTATTTAATGCATGTTATGCGATATGTTACGTTATTTAATGTATTTTTTGTGTTATATGCTATTCATTATTTAATGTATGTTATGATGTATATGTTATGTATTAATACATTTGTATGTGAGCTGCATACTATTTAAAGTGTTCTCTGTTATTTGTGTTATATTTTTTTATTAACATCGGTTAAGCTACATTCCCTATGTATTATTTAACATCTGTTATGCTGTATGTGTTATATATATTATTCAATGTCTATTTTGCAACAAATGTTTTATGTGTTTTCAGCGTCTATTCTTTAATATATGTCTTATGAGTTATTTAAATCTGCTATATGAATGATGTTGCATATATTTTACTTAGCATCTATTATGTTTCATATTTCATCACTTAATAGTGTGTGATATTTACTGTTTAACTACTCTTACATAATCTATTATTTAATGTTTGTTTTGTTATATACCCGGCTTATAATATTCGGCATTATTAAACAGTTAACTAAAAATAAAAGCAAATGTGATATATTAACAATGACATTTTTCCTTTCCTTGTTTATCCATCAGTTTCTTTCGTATATGTTTTTATGTTTCCCGTGACTTCTCTATTGTTTTTTTACCCACGTGTTTCTTCATTACACATTTTTATCTCGTCATAATGTCATAAAAGCGGAAATATCTATAAAAATGTGAACGAATGCGTTCACGAAAGGAATCATTGTAAGGATTATATATATATAAGTATGTGTGTTTGAAATGTTTAGATGTGTGTCTGTGTATAGATAGATAGATAGATAGAAATAAAGGCTGAGTGAAAGAATGAGATAGGCAGAGAGAGAGAAAGAAAAAGAAAGACAGAGACAAAGAGAGAAATAGAGACAGAGAGGCAGACACACAGTCAGAGACAGAGGCAGAGACAGAAAGGGAGAGAGATCGAGAGAGAGAGAGAGAGAGAGAGAGAGAGAGAGAGAGAGAGAGAGAGAGAGAGAGAGAGAGAGAGAGAGAGAGAGAGAGAGAGGGAGAGAGAGAGAGAGAGAGAGAGAGAGAGAGAGAGAGAGAGAGAGAGAGAGAGAGAGAGAGAGAGAAGAGAGAGAAAGAGAGAGAGAGAGAGAGAGAGAGAGAGAGAGAGAGAGAGAGAGAGAGAGAGAGAGAGAGAGAGAGAGAGAAAGAGAGAGAAAGAGAGAGAGAGAAAGAGAAAGAGAGAAAGAGAGAGAGAGAGAGAGAGAGAGAGAGAGAGAGAGAGAGAGAGAGAGAGAGAGAGAGAGAGAGAGAGAGAGAGAGAGAGAGAGAGAGAGAGAGAGAGAGAGAGAGAGAGAGAGAGAGAGAGAGAGAGAGAGAGAGAGAGAGACAGAGATTGTTAGTTACAAAAAGAAAAGGTAACAAGCACTTCTATAGAAGTTTAAGTATTACTTACCTTTAAATTTCACAAAAGAAAGAAACGATAGTGTCACAGAGCAGTTACTTACCAACTTTATAAACGTCGCATCTTGTGGTATCAGCGCATGTGTCAGCGACAGCACTCCCATCTTACAGCATTGTGTAAACTGTTAACAAAAACACGGATAGTAACAGCTCACGTTATCCACTATATCAACGTCAGAAGACTGCAGGAAGCCTGTTTAATATGTTGTGCAATATTCACATTTATAACCCTCTGATGTTTCCAACACTGTGAGTAGTTAATACTTCACCGTCTTCTTCTGCTTTTGGACAGAATGATGAAGATTTATAATTAAACACTTAAAGACAAACGTAACAAGGGAGAGTGAGATAAAGAGATAGACAGACCGACAGAGAGAGATAGTGAGAGAGAGAGAGTGAGAGAGAGAGAGTGAGAGAGAGAGAGAAGAGAGAGAGAGAGAGAGAGAGAGAGAGAGAGAGAGAGAGAGAGAGAGAGAGAGAGAGAGAGAGAGAGAGAGAGAGAGAGAGAGAGAGAGAGAGAGAGAGAGAGAGAGAGAGAGAGAGAGAGAGAGAGAGAGAGAGAGAGAGTTTACTTTTTAAAAACTAATACTGATAAACAACTATTCTTTTCTTTTCCAAGTCATTTACATTTTTTTAGGTGTTTTAACTTAATTCCACTTTTTCTTTTTTCCTTTCATTCTTGCTGACTAATGTATTAATTCTTTATAAAACGCAAACATTACAAAACAACAATAACAAAACAAAGTAGATGATGACTGAAGAAAAAACCCTCTAGGTAAATAAATAAATAAATAAGAAAAATAATAATAATGACATAAAATATTATTACAAAAGATGGATTAAGAAAAAACATTCTACTCAGGTACAAATGTTTTGTTTCTGTACAAAACAACCTGATTACACATATATCGAGATAAATAACACTGGCTTTACAAAGCGACAGTAGTTCCAGTGTTATCGGTTTTGAAAACAGCAGCACATTGAAATGAATCCATTGCATTTGTCGGTTTATTTCCTCACCGAACTGTAGATGTGTCCAATGACCTGTCTCAGTCTCGTCCTCGAACTCTTTGATTTACACGCAGGTTTACAAACAGATGGATACGAAGTGTTCAGACAGTCGTGCAAGTCACTACAGCTGGCAGGATCGCTGGAAATGAAACGGTGAAGGTTCTGTTTGGGTGGCAGATAGCCAAAGACGTTTTTATTTCACTTCATTCCTTACTTTTATCATTATGTGAATCCAGAATTCGTGTTAAAACGTCGCTTTTAATAGGTTACGAAGAATTCGTTTTCTGATAGTTAGTGAATAAATAACTCCATCATAGAACAGTTCAGAGATCGTCTGAACGCTCAGAGAACTTGGGTTTGAGAAACCAAATTTATCATCATGACCGTCAGTATCGAAAGCGGCATCAAGAGTCGACTAAGTGTGTGGGACTACGTCATATTCGCTGCCATCAGAATCGGAATCTTTTACGCCATCAAGGATCGAAATCGCAGAAACGTCCAGGAGTTCCTGATGGCAGGTCGCAACATGTCTGTGGCGCCGGTGGCGTTGTCGTTGGTGGCCAGCTTCATTAGCGCCATCACGCTGCTGGGCACGCCGCCGGAGATGTACAACTACACGACGATGTACTGGTGGATTGGCGCGTCCTACTTCTTCGTGTGCTACGGTGCAGCTAACGTCTACGTACCCGTCTTCTACCAGCTGAAAGTGACCAGTTTGTACGAAGTAAATTTGTTAAATACTGGAATGGTTCTTTTCATTAAGCGTTATTGTGTTTTAAATTTATCTGAATGTATTTTAAAACTGACGTTTATGAAATATGTTCTACAATTAAGTTTTGCTGTCGTAATTTCATCATCATCATCATCATCATCATTCTGCAGCCTTGACGGTAGGTGAGTCCTTTTTGATTTTCATTGTCTTTCTTCTTTGTATTGTTTTGTCGGGGTTTTTGTTAATCCTTGGTTCTGAATTTTTGATATATAATAAGGTTTTGTGTAAAAGATACATGCGAGTTTATTATTTTGAAACCTTTCTGAATTGACCTTCCAAAAAAAAAAAAAAAAAAAAAACAAAAACAGTAAACGATTGTGTGTGAAAAACCACTGCTTCTGAAAGATAACTGTTGGAACTGGAAAAAACACATAAATGCAGCAAACTGATCTCACGATCTTTATACTCCTACCAGTTCAATCGACCTACAAACAACTCATTGTTTTTTTTTTTTTTAAGTTGTTTTTTTTTTTTTTTTTTTTTTTTAAATTAAGCCTACCATAAAATATAATATCACAGAAAGCTGTAAAAGTGTTTTTCTTTTCTTTTGTTTTGCCTATCAAAATTCTTATATAAGAATTGTTCGAGTGATGACAAGACGTACCAAGTGTTTGATGTAAGTGGCCTTGAAATCACTTGACATTTTGCTCCACACGAACAGAAATATGAATACAGCAGTAACCTCGGTGAACCCACTGGAAAGTTTCAGAAATTAACCAGTGGTTGTGGACAACATTATATACGATCATATCAGCCTGCCAAGCAATTTTTATAGATAACACGATCAAATAGCCTATCAAATTACCTTCCATAACCTATGAAATAAATTGAGTTATTGAGTAAGTTATTGCAAAAAAAGGAAGAAACTAAAGAACTGTATCTATAAAAATATGATATCGTGTACATATGTGTGTGTGTTTGTGCGTGTGTGCGTGTGTGTTATGTGTGTGTAGAAGATGGGCATATTTATATATATATATAATATAGCAGTCATCTTTTATGATAACAAATATTGTCGTATTACCATCTGCTGCTACTATTACTACTAGCACTACAACAACTACTACTACTGCTACTATTGATAATAATGATAATTTAATGATAAAGCTAAACTCCATTATTATTTCAGTATCTGGAGAGAAGATTTAGAAAAGGTGTTCGAACAATGGCCTCTATGACTTTCTCAGTTCAAATGGTGAGAGTTTATCTTATATACGTACATACATACATACATGCGTACATACATACAAACATACATACATACATACATACATACATACATACATACATACATACATACATACATACATACATACATACATACATACATACATACATATATATATATATACATACATATCGTTGTCTTATAGCCGAACGGTAACATCGTCCACCTTCGAAGTGCGGGCGAATGGGTGTCATATGTTCGAGTCTCGTCAGCGGCTTCTGACGGGTTTGTTAGGTCGTGATTAGACTTTATCCTCCTGCGCCACAGCGTTCCCGAATATTGTCTATGTGCAGAGTCTATTCAGACGTACATAAGACAGAGAATATTCAAAATCCTAAAACTACATACATACATGTTATCGTTGTAATTAAAACTATATCTCACTTACCACAGATTTAAATAAAGGTTGTTAATAAAGTTCACAATTTAAACTCTTCATAATAGTCCAGTAACAGATATGTTATCACTTTAGTTAAAATTAATTAACAAACTGTTTTTACCTGCAGATGCTGTACATGGCGATAGTATTGTATGCACCGTCGTTAGCTCTCAATGCTGGTAAGTTTCAGTCTTTGTGGTGTATATCTGTTATAAGCAGCAGAATAGGAACAAACAAATCTAAACTTGATAGAACGTGATAGTCAGTTTGGCCCCAGTTCAAAAATATAGATTTTTTAACTCCGAGCATCATTAGTCAAAAACACTGCATATAAAACTGTGAATTTAAAAAAAAATTCCTTGATTACAAACAATAATACCGGTTTTCTTAGAACTTAGAAAAGAAAAGCTGTATATTGCAAACTCATCTCTATGGAGAGAAGAAAAATTTAATGTATTTATGTATGTATGTATGTATGTATGTATGTATGTATGTATGTATGTATGTATGTATGTATGTATGTATGTATGTATGTATGTATGTATGTATCTGTTTATTTCTTTGTCGGTTTATTTATTTATTTATTAAACTTATTTTATTTTATTTAAATTACCGACTGACTCAGCACATTTCTAATCTACCGTTTATGACAATCTTCATAGATATTTAACGTTACTCTCTAATTACATGTTGTGAAATAAAACTCACCGCCGCCTTGCTCAGGGATAATTATCAATTAACAGCAAAGGATTAAAAAAAATATACACCTTCTCATGAACAGTAAAAAAATACCTCAGCTCTGAATAAACTAGTTGTTGTGAACTCGCTGTTTGACGTCGACTTTAATTAATGTGTGTTTACTTTAGGAAATGCGTTTCTCTCTGTTCCATTGTTTTGCTTCTGTTTTTATTTTTCACACTTTTACGTCTAGGTTACATCTGCCAAATTTAAAAAAAAAAAAAAAAAAAAAAAAAAATAACAAAATAATAGTAATAAAAAAATATTAAAATGTTACAAGCATTTTAATTATTTTAAACTTATACGTATTTAGATATGAGTACGAGATAAGCTATGCATATTATGTATTGTTGGTGGTTTCTAAATGTAAATAATTATTAATATTATTTAATCGTTCTTTCAGTAACTGGTTTCAGTCTCTGCATTGCTATTTATATACATGTGTATTTCAGTTCAAATATTGTATTTCCACACACACATACCAAACTTAAAGAAATATATAAAATATAGATGAAAATATATATGTATGTATGGAATGCAAATTATGCATGTGTGTCTGTTTATCTGTGTATTTGTATATGTGTTCTAATCGACATTTATACATACATTCATACAAATACATACATACATACATGAATACACACACATATTATACACACATATATACAAACATGCACACATACACACACATGTACATACATTTACTTCACATACACGCATATACATATATATATATATATACATACATACATACATATGTTATTTTACATTTGTAACAGGGAGGAATGAAGGCTGTGTTGTGGACAGACACGTTTCAGATAGGAATGATGTACGCTGGACTTCTCGCTGTCCTCATTAAGGGAGCCATGGTGGTTGGTGGCTTTACAAAAGCCTGGGAAATCGCGGATAACAACAAACGTATTTATTTCACCGAGTGAGTGCATGAGGTCTAGAAGCCATGTCCTTGATTTCAAGAAAGAAAAAAAACAACAACACAAAAACAACATTTCGCACGAAAATAAATTTCACTGATGCTAAGACTGATATGTATATTTTTATGAGATATGTGAACAATGAAAAACTTTATACAGGCGTAGGGTTTCATAAAATGTCTTATCTGTTCGAAATCATATTACATATTAACGAAATAAGTAAATAAATAAATAAAATAAATAAATAAATAAATAATATGAAATATTACTACTACTACTACAACAACAACTACTACTACTACTACTACTACTACTACTACTACTACTACTACTACTACTACTAAATATAATAATAATAATAATAATAATAAAAAGGTGAGAAACAGTACTAAGTAAAATTCCTAATAGTCCGGGAGCAGAGAGGGTTAACCCTACATTGCTGTATTAAGTTCTTTTTGCTGTTGATTTTGGTAGTCAAGGGTCTCTATTTTCAGAAACTGCTTGATGACGTGTTGTCACCCTTGAGCAATTTGAGAAATTCAAGATGGCGTCTATGATGGCCGCCATTACATATAAATGACCATAACTCCCTACCTATTCACCCTAGGAAGGTAATTTTTGTCTCTATACGTAGGTTTTAGGGGTCAAGCTATTCATTAGAACTAAGTATTATGTTAATATTGTATTACATAATGGTAATTTCCAAGATGGCTCACAAGATGGCCGCCGTAACACTAAAATTGGCATATCTCCTTAACTATTTACTCCAAATTAGTCGTGAAGGTGTCTATCAAAAGCATATTACACAATTCATTTTTAAGGATGGCTACCGCTTCACCAAATAATTTACACTGTTGTACATTGTGTTGCCCATGTGCATTGCAAAGACATGCAATCAACTATGGTGTCGGGTTACAGAAACACTGATTATAGCAGGCGCAAAATATTGTGCATTTCATATAATTTCATGTTAGGGCAGAGTTTGCGACTGTTTTGGTCTTCCTTTACAGCATTCCATCTCTGGGACTAGTTCGACTTCATCAGGGAGGTGAGCTCCTCTAACATTTGCACACCAGTAACCATCAGACACCTCAACTTGAAGAATTTTCTTCAAGGTAGATTTCGATTTCGCAATCCTCATATCTCCAGTATCATCAAACATGGACATCCGTAATGCCAATGTCCCGCCCACTAACCTGCAGGCCAATCACCCTTGAGTAAATAAAATTGGTATCAGATACTTTCACAGCTCGGACCTTCACATGCTTCCTTGCATGATACACAGTAACAACATTCTTCCTGATGATTTCAGAAAAAAATCCCTGCGATAACCGACCTTCGAAAACTTTCATTTGTTCAGACCCGATTGTGACAGCACTGTGGACATTGACTGCAGCTGAACCAATCAGGCCGCTAACTACATTGACTATACCACCGGGGTGTGCCGCAGAATCTAAAAGATTAATGCAAATGTCGAATTTTTGTCTGATTCCATCTCGGTCTCTCTTGTCTTCAGCGATCCTGGCTTCTGCCTCTTCTTTGTGTGTTGTCACCACCTTGCTTTGAGTGTCCTCATCCGTCATGTCATCCAGATCAGATTTCACCCTGCTGCATGCAAGCAGACTAAGGGCCCATACCTTCAGCGTTTCTGGCTTAAGCATGATGCCAACTGTCCCCCCCCCCGGAGGATGCCCATACCGCATCAAGGTCGTCTCAATCATCATATCGCTCCAGACGCCATTCCATAAGCCAGCAGATTGGTGCATAACATGCTCACCCTTCACGAAGTGTGACAACACCTCTTGTGGTAGCCGTTCCATCTCACGAAGGTAGCACAACCCATATCTCGCATAGTTCACATGCCCCGCAGCAAAGAAGTGTGGTAGCATTTGCTTGCAGGTTGCCAGATGGATTGGCCAGTCACCTTTGCGTTTAACCCGTATGAACATCATGGTGAGCAGGACAGGTTTTATCAAGACGTCGACCAAAAGTTTGGTAGTTTGACTCTTGGGCGCTTCGGTTTCCAGAATTTGCATGAGGTCACCACTGCAATGTAGTGGTTTATCCTGAATGATTCCGCGAAGTACCTCTTCAGCTGGGGAAACTTTTTTCCAGTGAGAATTTTCGACACACCGCCAAACACAGAGGACATTATATCTGACAGACCGGTATCAGCCATCAGTGTTCCGATAGATCCATTGAAGCTCATTAGAGAGCGCATCCCTCCCAACCGTAGAATAACATCTGAGAACCTTTCTGGATAAGTCCACTGAACTTCTAGTGCGGCCCTGTACACAAGTAAAAACTACGAACTGTTGCCCGATATTGCGTGTGTAGACCTGTGCAAAGGTCATTGATGTCAATATTGTACCCGTTGTACTCAGGACAATCTATATTTAGTTCTAATGGATAGCTTCACCCCTAAAATCTACGTATAGAGACAAAAATCATCTTCCTAGGGTGAATAGGTAGGGAGTTATGGTCATTTATATGTAATGGCGGCCATCATAGACGCCATCTTGAATTTCTCAAATTGCTCAAGGGTGACAACATGTCATTAAGCAGTTTCTGAAATAGAGACCTTTGGTTACCAAAATCAACAGTAAAAAAAACAACTTAATACAACAAAGCAAGATTAAGGGAAAAAATGGCAGTTGGCTCCCAGACTATAAGTAAATATAATTATCTATATAGGATTTTCAAACGCATAATCAACTAGCTGTTTTCAGATGTAATCGAACTGGAATCAGTCAAGACGCTCATATGTTTCCAGTGTGAAATCACAGTCAATCGTTACATACTGTTTAGTTTCAAGAGCAATATTTTGATTTCAGTAAATGAACAATTACATGCGCTTATACACACTTAATTTTAAAGTATTTTATTATTATTATTATTATTATTATTTTCAGCTTCGATCCGGATCCAGCTATACGTCACAGTGTTTGGTCACTTGTGGTTGGTGGATATTTCATGTGGGTTACTATTTATGGAACCAGTCAAGCCCAAGTACAACGAGCATGCGCGTGTCCTACTTTGAGAAAGGCTCAACTGTAAGTTTTCATAACTAGCATTTAATAATGTATTCATTATATTTTATTTTATTTCAGTTTATGTTTTTACTGTCGCCGTTTTTTTATTATTGAATGCTTTTAAACTTTCTTCATATTTCATGAAAAAGTTCAAATAAAATGATTCAGTGTCAATATAAAGATTAATTCTTTAAGAAGACGAAACTAAATTAATTTGTATTCTACATTGTATTCTTGATTTCACGAGTGTTGACACTACTGTGTTGGTCTGTGGTTATTTTCTCATCAGTTTTTTTTTTTTTTTTTTTTTTTTGGTTGTTTTTTTATCTCTGCGCCATCTGGTGGAATTTTCCTGGACTGTTGTTCGTCCTGACTGACTTGCATGATTGGTATTGTTATGTTTGCTTTCTACTCTACGTGTGACCCAGTTTCGCTAAAGTTAATCACAGCGTCTGACCAGGTAATCTCAGTCGAACTTGTAGTCATCGTCCAGTGTGAAATACACTGTTATTAAAATTAACCTGGAAATGTGTAGTAAATTAGAATTTCTTAAATAATTTATTTCTATAGATATATAAACATACATACATATATATACATACATATACATACATATATATATATAAATTCAAACAAATCTTTTTTTTTTGAATGACACAGATACATTTATAAGCACTTTTGAAGTTATTAAAAATAATTTTATTTACCAATATAAAAATAGCATCTAGATATTTTAAACATTTATTCATTAGAAAAATAATCTGACAAAAACCCAGTAACACAAACACATTGTTATGCTTATAAAATATGTAGTAACTGAGTACATTGACCGATAAAGAGTTAATAACTTTAATCTATTACACTTTCTTCACAGTTACTGCCTCTGTTTGTGATGGACATTCTAGGAAATGTTACTGGTCTACCAGGAATTTTTATCGCCAGTATTTTCAGTGGCGCTCTTAGGTAATTAGAATAATTTGTTCATTATATTTAAAATAAAACAAACTAGAAAATTTATTGCACGAAACATTGCAATGTAAAACAATTAAGTGCAATTTAATTTCATATTTTTATCTTTGGAAAGAATTTCAAATGGAAAAATTAGCAGAGCAAGCATTAAAGAATGTTTATTTTATTTTCTATTTTTTTATCGAGCTGAATTCAATATAATTTAGCATATGTTATTTTCTATTTTCTATTTTTCCTATTATTTATTTTATATAAAAATTAAAATTAAATTTTTAATTATGGCAGGTAGTTCAGATTAGAACTTAATGATGTTTTCAAGAATACTACTAAAATATTATTTTTCAACACTAGTTTAGTAATACATTAGTAATAATTGTATAATACATGCAACTGTTAATGATCCTTTGCTGTTAACTAAAATGAGTGTCTCATGAACTGGTAGCCTTTTATGTCCAATGTATTATGACAATGAAATATTTCCTTCCTTACTTCCTAATAATCTGTTTCTATTATTTTTTTTAAATAGCTAACGCCTGCGGACCTTCTCAGGTTTTTAATCCTAATTTCATATTAACTAAAGTGGTTTTTTATTTTATTCTTGCAGCACAATATCGTCTGGCCTGAATTCACTGGTCGCTGTGTTCCTGGAGGATGTTGTCAGAGCTTACATCGGCAAAAACATCAGCGACTCGACAGCAACTAACCTGACAAAAATACTGGGTACGTGAAACACGTATATGTGTAATAGAGATATAGCGGTAGAAAAATAGATAGATAGAGAGAGAGAGAGAGAGAGAGAGAGAGAGAGAGAGAGAGAGAGAGAGAGAGAGAGAGAGAGAGAGAGAGAGAGAGAGAGAGAGAGAGAGAGAGAGAGAGAGAGAGAGAGAGAGAGAGAGAGAGAGAGAGAGAGAGAGAGAGAGAGAGAGAGAGTATTATAGTGTATACTTTTCGACTGCTTCTGGTCTGAATTACTACTATAGACTCACTGTGTTGATGTTTTTACTAACTGGTTTAATTACTGTTTTCAGCGGTAATATTTGGCGTTGTGTGTCTTGCCTTAACGTACGTCGCATCAAAGCTTGGCAGCATTCTGCAGGTTAGAAATCTAGTTCTGTAGTTCTTGTTTCAAAAATAGAAAAACTACTTTCTGCAGAAAAAAAAATACATACATATATACACAGATATATTCATATATACATATGTTCGTACGTGCATACATGCATGCATGCATATATATATATATATATACACACATACATACATACATACATACATACATACATACATACATACATACATACATACATACATACATACATACATACATACATACAAACATGAAAACATAAAACACATACTACGTGTCATTCACAGATGTGCCGATGCAGCTGCACTGGAGAAATCGGTAACGATGTCAGTGATGTTGTAGTAAAAGATTTATTTCTGCTGCTATTTTTGAATCTCTTAAACTCTTTTATCTGTCGACAGTCTGTCAAACAGCGGGAGCTCGCTTATCACTTGAATTCTCCATCCATGTTAACGTTCACGTAATTATTACAGAAGCATTCCGAGATCTTGATAAGGTTTTTGGATAAAGATGTATACGCAGTTCCTCCGCTCGTCTGGGTTTTTCTCAAAACTAATTATACTTTTAAATCTGTACCTGGCGCACACAGTTTAAGATGTAAATTAGTATAATTGTGTTTTTTTTTCAGGCCGCTCTGTCTCTCTTTGCAATGATTGCTGGACCTCGTCTTGGCCTGTTTTCTCTGGGCATGGGTTTCTGCCTTGGGCGAATAAATGGGTGCGAAAAACAGTCGCTGGTAAATTTCATTACGTTAGTCATCGCGATCACAGTTAATGAATGCTAGAAAAAACGAGCCTCAAAACTGCTGATATTTAATATTGTCATTGTTCTATTTGCCGTCTGTGTCTGTCTGTTTTTAACGTTCTGTCTCCTTTTTAACGTTCTTTTCTTCCTTTCTTTCTTTCTTTCTTTTCTTTTTCTGTTTCTGTCTATCTTTTCTCTCTCGCTCTCTGTTTTTCTTTCTTTTTTAATCTATTATGTTTTCATTTTTTTTCTTTCTTTCTCGCTCTCTCTTACTATCAAAACATATATTCATATTTATTTCAAGTGTTACAAGTGATTGTAATATCTATCTCTGATTCTTATTTACATGTTTGTTTCACAGGGCGCATATTCCGGTTTACTGTCGGGTTTGGTTTTTATGTTTTGGATCGGAATTGGAAGTAACTTACACAGAGATGAAATCCGCTTACAGCGTCCACCTTCAGCCATGAACATTACCAACTGCATCTGGAATGTGACCAATATGACGACAACAACAACAACGACAATGGAGACGGTTACAGAATCAAACAAAACTCAGTTGTAAGTGAAACAGAATGTCTCTCTGTCTCTTACTGTCTCTCTCACGCTCTCTCTGTCTCTTACTGTCTGTCTGACACTCTCTCTGTCTCTTACTGTCTCTCTAACTGTTACTGTCTCTCCCACCCTCTCTCTGTCTCTTACTGTCTCTCTGACACTCCCTCTTTCTCGTACTGTCTCTCTGACACTCTCTCTGACTCTTACTGTCTCTCTCACACTCTCTCTGTCTCTTACTGTCTCTCTGACACTCTCTGTCTCTTGCTGTCTCTCTGACACTCCCTCTTTCTCTTACTGTCTCTCTGACACTCTCTCTGACTCTTACTGTCTCTCTCACACTCCCTCTGTCTCTTACTGTCTCTCTCTGTCTCTTACTGTCTCTCTGACACTCCCTCTTTCTCTTACTGTCTCTCTGACACTCCCTCTTTCTCTTACTGTCTCTCTGACACTCTCTCTGTCTCTTACTGTCTCTCTCACACTCTCTGTCTCTTACTGTCTCTATCACACTCTCTGTCTCTCTGACACTCTCTGTATCTTACTGTCTCTCTGACACTCTCTGTCTCTTACTGTCTCTCTGACACTCCCTCTTTCTCTTACTGTCTCTCTGACACTCTCTCTGTCTCTTACTGTCTCTCTCACACTCTCTGTCTCTTACTGTCTCTCTCACACTCTCTCTGTCTCTTACTGTCTCTCTCACACTCTCTGTCTCTTACTGTCTCTATCACACTCTCTGTCTCTCTGACACTCTCTGTATCTTACTGTCTCTCTCACACTCTCTGTCTCTTACTGTCTCTCTAACTGTTACTGTCTCTCTCTCACACTCTCTGTCTCTTACTGTCTCTCTCACACTCTCTGTCTCTTACTGTCTCTCTGACATTCTCTCTGTCTCTTACTGTCTTTCTGACACTCTCTGTCTCTTACTGTCTCTCTAACTGTTACTGTCTCTCTCTCACACACTCTGTTTTACTGTCTCTCACACTCTCTCTGTCTTTTACTGTCTCTCTCACACTCTCTCTGTCTCACAAACAGTGAAGCACTAACTCAGCCTTTGATAAATGAATGGCTCCACCTTGCTATATATTACTCCCACACGTGTGTGTGTGTGTGTGACTGTGATATATGTCTGTTCACGTAATGTTTATGTTTTATGGATTATGTGCATACATCAAATGTACAGTTAGACTTCAATTATCCGAACCACACGGGCATGGAGTAATTTTATTTGTATTAAATGTATTATTATTGTTATTATTATTATTATTATTATTATTATTATTATTATTATTATTATTATTATTATTATTATTATTATTATTATTATTATTATTGTTATTGTTATTGTTATTATTATTGTTATTATTATTATTATTATTATTTGTATTATTATTATTATTATTATTAATATTATAATTATTATTAATATTAATATTATTATTATTATTATTATTATTATTATTATTATTATTATTATTATTATTATTATTATTATTATTATTATTATTATTATTATTATTATTATTATTATTATTATTATTTTTAATAACTGGTCTTTACGGATCATATAAAATGACATCATGCTGAACATAATTATGTAAGAAATAAAAACACCAAAATGATGTTGACGATAATAATAATAATAATAATAATAATAATAATAATAATAATAATAATAATAATAATAATAATAATAATAATAGTAATATTTTTTTTATCTTGCCATGATTTTCAGTACTTAAGGATGTCAGGTATTTATTAGATTAAATTATTTCAACACTGTTTAAAGAGACCGACTGAGATAAAATGGACGTGATAGCAGACAAGAGGATATTTTGTTAACTGTAAACAGAAGAGGCATTTGTCTTACCAGAGTTAGCAGCTTTAAAATAACCGTTTTACATGTTTTTTAGTAACCTGAATTTACTTCTGTCATTGGAAACTAAAGTCGAAATAGCAGCAGACGTTTTATTCTCGAATGTCGCAAAATGCACATAATTATTAAAATATTCAGGGAATCCTTAAATTGTGTTCGGATAAATCAAATTTCTGATAGCTTGATTTCGGATTAGCCGAATTTCTGTGACCTGATGTTCGGATTATCGATTTTCGACTAATCCGAATTTCGGATAAATGATGTTTGACTGTATTAGGTGCAGGTAGGATGATGTAAAATAATGTTTAATATTTCACTGGTTCACCTCTGTCGTGACGCACCTGAGCTGTGTTTACCACATCTGTCTTACCTGGTTAATGTTAGTCTTATAAGTAACATCGTGTACACACAGTAATGAAAATAAAATCGAAAGATTACCTGGACATCAAAGACAGCGATGCCGACAACGACAACAACAGCAGCTGCATAATAATAATAATAATAATAATAATAATAATAATAATAATAATAATAATAATAATAATAATAATTAAAACAAAATTAAAACAAATTGTAATAATAATAATAATGTTATTGTTGTTGGGTTTTTTTGTTGTTATGTTCATTATAATCATAATTTTATTGTTGTTGTTGTTGTTGTTGTTGTTGTTATTATTATTATTATTATTATTTTGTTATCATTTTCATCCTTTAACGAGATCAAATGAAAGAGTCAACTCGAAATCAAAACAGTAAGAATTATGTCCCTTGTTTGCCCGCTTAAACAATACACCACAACGTTGATTGTGATACAGTGTTCAAATCACTATTTATTTGTGATACCAGATTTATTTAAATTTTGAAAATATTTATGTCTGTTGGTCTGTGTTTCCTTCCATTTGTCTGTCCCTTTCTCTTTCTGTATTTATAACTCCTTATCTGGAATTTTTCTTTATTTCTTTCATGTATGTTGTCTATCGTCTTTCTCTCTCTCTCTGTCCCTCTCTGTCTCTGCCTGCCCCTCTCTCTCTGTCTCTGTCTCTCTCTCTCTCTCTCTCTCTCTCTCTCTCTCTCTCTCTCTCTCTCTCTCTCTCTCTCTCTCTCTCTCTCTCTCTCTGTCCTCTCTCTCTCTCTCTCTCTCTGTATCTCTCTCTCCTTTCTATATATATCTCTCTCTCTCTCTCTCTCTCTCTCTCTCTCTCTCTCTCTCTCTCTCTCTCTCTCTCTCTCTCTCTCTCTATATATATATATATATATATATCACTCAATCAGTCTATCTAACTGTCTATATATCTGTCTGACTGTCTATATATCTACATCTATCCATTTATCAATAATACTGAGTTAAAATGATGCCCTATTCTGAGCATTTTCGTATTTATATTTGTATGTGTGTGAATACATACACACACGCGCACACACACACACACACACACGTATTGGGTTGACTATTTTCAGTCGAGCTGAATACACGTTGTACACGTTGTCGTACATGTGGTACAGTGCAACAGCCTTCCTGTGGGTCATCGTGGTCGGTAGGATGACAAATGCTTTTACAGGTAATATTAGTAAATTATTTTAGTTTTAATTTTATATACATTTTTATCTTTGTCTTGTACGTCGTACAAAGATGGATAGACGAAAGAAAAGAAAACACAAATTAAACGATCGATTAACTGAGAGCGAGACAGATAGACAGACAGTCAAATAGATAGAGAGAAAGATGTATATAGATAGATATATAAATGGACAGAGGCAGATAGATACACAGACATTTTTCTACGCGTGTGTGTGTGTATATATATATATATATATATATATATATATTTACACACACACACACATATAGATATAGATAGAAAGATAGTTATATAGATATAGACAAATAAAGATAGATAAAGCGAGAAAGAGAGAAAAGAGTGAAAGAGATATACACATATACAGAGAGAGAGAGAGAGAGAGAGAGAGAGAGAGAGAGAGAGAGAGAGAGAGAGAGAGAGAGAGAGAGAGAGAGAGAGAGAGAGAGAGAGAGAGAGAGAGAGAGAGAGAGAGAGAGAGAGAGAGAGAGCTCACTTGATCGACTTACAGCCTGCTGGTGACTCAGATCACACAGTACAGACAACATTTGTCTTCCTTGAAACCACTGACTAACAAAGCTGCGGCGTAGGAACAGACGGTCGATGCCGATGTCGTAAATAAAAAATATGACAAAGTACACACTACAATGCATGTACATACACACACACACAAAGGTTGAAAGAAAAGTAAGAGACATTCTGATATAAACACCAACAATAAAGCAGTTGAGTAAAACCCTTGAATCTAAAACATAACATTGAACTGTTACTATTTTGTATTGTATACTTACCAGGATTCACCGATCCCAAGAAACTTGATCCAAAGGTTGTTTGTCCCGTGGCCGATGTCATTTTTCCTTTTTATTTTTTACCTGAAAAAATACGAAAACCTTTGCGATTTGGAATCGTCCACGAAGGGGTAAAGCATTTCTTTAATATTTTGTCTTAAAAAAAACGATAAAATGTATTTGTATATATATTTGTTTAATTGTACATCATAAATTTCACGCATTTAACACTGAAATGTATATAATTATACAGGATCTTTTTGATTGTGCTGAATTACAATAACATAAGGTTTTTCTTCTGAACTGAATGATCTAGCACGTGTTTTAAACAGTATTTAATTTTTGATTTATATTTTTATTTATTCTCTCGAGAAAAACATATAACTCATTGGTAGGATACTGACACATGCATCATTCATTTAATGTGTATTTGAATAAATATCGAAGTTGTTAACATATGGTGGTGTATTTTATTCTAACATGCAAAAATGATTTAAAGATGCTAAGTGAATATATATATATATATATATTAGAGAAGTAATTACATCAGAGTTTCTTATATAATGAAATATAAATTACTTTTAAAAGTAACAATTAATGATAATATTTTAAAAGGACAGACTCGTTTAGCAACCAATGTTTAATTAAAATCAATATAAAAGTAAACCAAGCAACAAATAAATGAAACAAACTAAATAAAACAAAAATAAATAAAAAAAATAATAATAATAATAATAATAATAATAATAATAATAATAATAATAATAATGATGATGATGATGATGATGATGATGATGAAGATAATGATGATTATGATGGAGATGATAATAATTAAAAAAATATATAAAATATAAAATAAAAATTAAATAAGTATTTGTTTCATTTCAGAAATACGACAAAGAAAATAATACGAAAGACAGAAAAGTAAATTTAGACAAGCTGTTTAAAAGACTGAGCATAATTGAAACAACTAACGAGACAGTCAACAATCCAGTTAGTGTCGACAAAACAAGAGATCCACCAAGCGTTGACATTGCTTCCAATCCACCAATTGCAGACGACACCGTAAATCCAGTTGATGAAGACAAAATGAAAGATCCAGCAGATGCAGACAACGTGAGAGATCCAGCAAGGGTAGACAGCATTACAGACCCGACAGCCGAAGAATCCACTGACAAAATGACAGATCCAGGAAGCACAGATGAGGGAGTGTAGATGACGTGACACGTGACACTGGTCTAGATGAAAAATCAGTTTTGTCCACACAGCACGCAGTTTCTAACGGCGGAGCTTCAGAAAGCTTAGCAACTAGATTATTAAAAAAAAAAAAAAAAAAAAATTAAAAACTTGCGTCTTATAAGCACGTATTTTTTCACTTTTATAATTAATTAGTTGGTTCAGAAGTTATTTAACAGTTGTAAATACTTTCTGGGTTTGGGAAATGATTTTGCTATTATAATTACATTTTATTTCTTTTCTGTACGTATTTACTGCTATTATTGCTTACCTAAATCAGTACTGTTTTGTCTGATTATAATTATTTATATCAGTAATTATTAACCTGTTATAATTATTGAATTAGCTGTTAAAATAATGTTCTTGTTTCTTGTAATTACGTTTGTAATTATTGACATTCATGTATAATAATAAACAATATGATAAAAATATGAACTGTTATTTGTATAAGTTCAAAAATCATTGAAAACTGTTTTCCGTTATCGCATCAGTTTTCGATTCAACATTACACGCCCACAGATACACAAATATTCATTTGAAATGAAACCACTAAAAAATGTATTAAATAAAAGTTAATATATACACGAACACACAAACACACACACACACACACACACACACATTACACCTACATCCACACACACACACACAAACGCGCACGCGCATATAAAAATATATGCAAAACATCTATCCATCCATATATACATACATACATAGAAAAATATATACGTACGTACATATATATATATATAAATATATAAATGAAAAAAAAAAAAATAAATAAATAAAGCAACAATATGACTGTAACAGGTTGAAATAGTTCCGGCTTTTTGTAAAATGTTTTACAAAAATAGTGAAGTGAATAAACACCAAGCTGATTAAATTATGGAACGAAAATCAAATTATTTTGATGATAATAAACACTGTCATTACTCTATTAATTATTCATTACGTGAAAATACACTGGTAAAATCAAAAACATTATAAAAATTACAGAGAGTTGGACTCCTGCTAAATGTTTTAACTAATTATTAAATGTCTGCATGTAAGTGAAAAAGTAGTTCTACGTACCGTATTTTATCGCAAAACTGTCTATGTTATTTAATTCACAGCAGTTTTTTTTTTTTTTTTTTTTTTTTTTTCAAACGCATAAACGGCTCATTTATAAAAACAGTAAAAACGTTGGTGTATATTTACACAGCCCAATAAAAACACTGTGAATTAGCGTTCGAGAAACGGTAAATACCGGTTTTAGTAACTGATGGGTAATACCGTTACCGAAGCAGCAATACCGGTTTTCTAAATTTTAACGAGTTATTTTGAGAGATATATTAGTTGTTAACATAAGATTATGTTAGTTACTCGGTTGTTGCTAGCGTGCCTTCAGATGCGAGTTCGATGCTCGTCTTTTAATGTTCCACGTTTACCTGTTTGATTGCTGACATGTGTGCCATCCTAAGTCATTCGGTGAAAACCGGCATTGAGAATATCTGTCGGTAATTTACCAGTATTGATATAATCGGTAATCTGCCGATACTATTCTTGGTGTTAGTGGACTGCTCTGACAGACGTGTACAGCTGACAGACAGATGAAAGGATGGTAGGACGCACAGATGAACTCAGTAATGGATTAAAAGAAGAAATTAACGTAGAATAAATATCTATCGATGGAAAAAAACGATAAACAAAGAAATAGTAACTGATGTTAAAAAGATAAATAAATGAATAAATATATAAATAAACAATAATCAACTAATAAATTAATAAAAAAAAAAGAAAGAAAGAAAGATAGAAAGAAATTAAGAAATTGATCAACTAATAAATAAATAAATAAATAAAGAAAGAAAGAACAAAGAAATAAATTAACAAATTAATCAACTATTAATTAAATAAATTAGGCATAAATAACTTAATTAAGAAATAAATAAATACATTTAATTAATAAACAAATAAGTAAGTAAGTAAGTAAATAAGCAAACAAGTAAGTAAGTAAGTACATAAATAAATAAATAAATAAATAAATAAATATTATTAAATAAATCAAAGAAATTGCAAAAAGATAGCTGTCGATAAGAAAAGAAATATTTTACAACATAATGAAGTCCTGGTTTTGGTTTTATTTTTAAATTAGTCATATCGTACTCCAGAATTTACACGCTGGTATTTTTTTACACATATGTCACTTTCATATGTTACACCGCATAATTTAATAACCACATTAAATCAACTGACGGCAGTTTCTTTTCGCAATGGCATTGTGGGTAATCTGGTAAAAAGAACAGAAATATTAAAATACTGGCGTCGAATCTACCTAAAACAAAGGTATTTTTTTTTAAATCGTTTTAATTTTTCTTCACTAAGGTAAGTTTGTTTGTAATATTGGTTAATTTAGTGTTTTGGAGGGGAAATAATGTTTTTTTTTTGTTGTTTTTTAAAATTTACTACCAGGTTAAAAATGTATATATTTTTTAAAAGCAGTAATTTTGCGATTTACACATTTTAAACTAACGCCTACCATATTTTGCGTTAGAACATGAATGTGGTACGTTTTAAATGAAATTTTTAAATGCGATTTGAATCCTGGAATTGTATTTTGTTGATCTAAAATATTTTTGACTTGTTTGATTTTGCTAAATGCACGGGCTGTACTTTTCTGAAGACTGTTTTCATATACTCACGTGCATCTGAATGCTGTTTGTACCAAACTAAAACTCCAGTGGGGTAAAAACAAGCTGTATATATATATAAATCGTATATAATAATAATAATAATAATAATAATAATAATAATAATAATAATAATAATAACAACACCAACATCAACGATAATAATAAAAATAATAATAATAATAAGAACAACAACAACAACAACACCAACAACGATGATGATGATGATAATAATAATAATAATAATAACAGTAACGATAAAAGATTAAAAAATAATAAATAAATTAAATTAAATGATATGAAATAAATCAAACTAAAATAAAATAAAATGAATAAAAATAAATGCTGTAAAAAGAACTGTTCTGTTCGGACAAACATTAACATACATAAATAAACACAAACATAGCAATACACACATAAACACAAAACATAGCAATACACACATAAGTACAGCGATACACAGACATACACGGTGATATGAACACAAAATACAGTGATACACGCATATACAGACACATACAAACAGTGGGTAACATCCAACAGTTATACCTGCCAATAGTCATACAGTCTAAATCAGCAAAGTTCAAGGTTGGGTGTACCCACTGTTATCACACAGCCCCAGTCGTGAATTAAAGATGTGGTCCAGAAGGGAAGGATTGGGAAAAAACAACAAAACAACAACAACAACAACAACAACAACAACAAAAATCCGGAATACTATGTAAAGACTGTATTCATTTTACTGAGGTTATGCTGAGATTTACGATCAGTTTTGTCATCTGATCTCAGTTAAAATATTTAATAGTATCTAAATAGCGGATTCATGTTATTAAAAATAACACACAAAAACACGTATGTATTCAGGATGACACATGTTACTCAGAATAATATATAAAAGCATTCAGAATCACTCATGTTACTCACAGCAATATGTAAAAGCACATTTTTATTCAGGATCTCATACATTAGTCAAAACAATATATAGAAGTACATAATATGTAGTGAGGATGATATTGATTTCTCAAAATAATGTACAAGATCACAAATTGATTAAATATTTTTGCAATATGTGATCAAAACATGTTTTCATTACTAACTAACACAGCCCATCAAACTGTTCTGCTCTAAAGCATTTCAATTAAGCATAGGTGTGTATAGTCTAGCATTCTATCTGACTGCTTCTCTGACTCTATGACTATTAGCTGTATGATTGTTAGCTGTATGACTATTAGGTTATGATTATTATGTGTACGACTTAGATCGTATTACTATTAGGTCTATGACTATTAGCAATATGACTATTAGCTGTATGACTATTAGCTGTATGGACTGTTAGCTGTATGACTATTAGGTGTATAACTTTTAGATGTGTAACTATTAGCTGTACGACTTTTAGATTTATTACTATTAGGTGTATGTATTAGGTGTGTGACTATTAAGTGTGTAGCTATTAGTGTATGACTATTAGATGTATGATTATTAGATGTATGACTTTTTTATTATATGACTGTTAGGTGTATGACTGTTAGGTGTATGACTATTAGGTTTATGACTATTAGGTGTATGAATATTAGATGCAAGACTATTACGTATATGACTATTAGATGTATGACTATTAGCTGTATTAGTATTAGGTGTACAATTATTAGGTCTATGACTGTTTGGTGTATGACTATTTGGTGTATGACTGTTTGGTGTATGACTGTTTGGTGTATGACTGTTTGGTGTATGACTGTTATGTATGTGACCTTTGGTACGTATAACTAATGGGGGAATAAACGAACCCCCAGATTTGTTTGCCTCTGTCTCATTTTATATCACCACCCATCTCTTTAAATCTAATTGTATGTTTATCTGCACAGAGGCTCCAGACAGTTGGGTTTTTAACTCTTTCCGAGTAAATTCTTCTTCTGTAGATTTCCTGGATGGCTTACTGGAGCTAATGTTGTGTATTTTATTGTTGCATCGTTTACGCATCCACGTTATTTCGGTAAAAGCTGGTAAGGATTAACAGCCTACAGGCTGAGGCTGTCCTTTGTTGTCTAATATTGTCTATTTTTGTTTCAATTTGTCCCAGTTCAACTCTCAACTTGTACCAATATCTATATCTATCTATCTGTCTGTCTGTCTGTCTGTCTGTCTGTCTATCCATCTATCTATGTACATTTTCCTTGATATTATTAACAGTATCAGGTTGTATATTCATACACACACAGACACACACACACATACAGACAGAGAGACACAAACACAATCCTCTTACTCTGAATTGATATAGCAAAGTGTAAAGTACGTTAACCAATATTTTTCTGTTTTCATACAAACTGAAAACTGATTTTACTCTCATTTACATAGGCGTGTCATTAACATGAGATATAAAATCGTGAACATTTCTGTGTAATTCTGTTATGGATATGAATATATAAATATATATATTACAGCAATACATATATATACATACATGCATACATACATACGTATACGCGCACACACACACACACACACACACACACACATATATACTCATACACACATAAACACAAACGGACATATCCATACACACATTCTGATAACGTCCATTGTTATTATTATTATTGTTGTAGTATTATTAGTATTAGTAGTAGTAATAGTATTAATTGTGTTAGTGATAGTGATAACTGTAGTAGTAGTCGCTGTTGTTGTCCTTGTTGTTGCAGACGTATATAGTAGTGTTAGTTGTTATTGTTAACGTATTTAGATAAAACAATTACTTAAAAATATACATTCAGCTTGTTTGACTGCCTCTGTAAGGTTAGTTAACCTTAAGACCAGAAGGCCCAGATCCGCCATATTAATTTTATATAAGTTGACCTGTAATATATAATACTAAAATATAAGCAATGGAACTACGCAAATTATCGATTTTATACATCACGTGATGGTTGTATAAACGTGGTGGAGCAGTGACTAAGATGGTTAGTAGATATGTTCGTCTCTTTGTTTAATTTACATATTTATTTGTTTGTTTGTTTGTTTGTTTATTTGCTTGTTTATTTGTTTATTTGTATGTTTGTTTATTTATATATTTATTTCTGTAACATTAATTTTTATTATTTAGAGTGTATATTTACATATTTATTTCAAAAAAGAAAAATGATGGACAAATTCATGCATTTATTTAATCTTTCGTCTGTTTATCTGTTTGTCTTTTACATAATTTTTTATATACAGGTACGTCTTTCTTTTTTTTTTGCATTTTATTTATTTCGGTTAATTATTTTCACTTTTTATTTTCATGCTTTTTAAGCATTTATGATTTAATTGACGCATTAATGAATTAATTCCATGGGTACATAAATTAATTTACTTCACGTACATATATATTTATTTATTTTACGCATTATTTACAATAACATTATAATGACAGAATTTCAGTTTTGTTAGAGATAAAAAAAAATTACTGAATATAAATTGAATAACTGCTCACAAACAATGTACATTCAAATAAAAATACTAGCAAAAACTATTCAGAACAGATGATGTTTTGAATGACATAACATTTATTCAGTGCATAATTTAATATTAACATTTATTAAATAAATTTTATATACTAATACTAGAGAAGAAACTCGATCCCACTTTCCTGTGGGTTTCTCTTACCGATTAGCAGGAAGCGATAATTTCTATATACGTTCCCACTGGCTGGAAAGCATATACTACAGTTTTTGATCAGACACAGAACATTTCATGTGAAGGAAATTTACCGGTGGGAGAAGTGATCTTGCAGTCTGTTAATCCTCTAGAAAAAAAACACCTGTGACTAAATGAAGGAAAGAAGTAAATGTTTTATTTAACCATATTCTCGGCGTATTTAATTTGCAGTAATTTGGACATACTGTTAAAAACCACTCAAAGAGACACAGAAAGGAAACTCGCTGCTGTCACTTTCTGGGTTATTCTTTTCTGTTAGCAGCAAGATTTGTTTTACAAGCAACTTTTATTTAACAATTAATTCATTTTATTTTTGTACACATTTTGGTGCTACATTAATACATATTTCTGTTTGGTTGTTTGTTTGTTTTTTGGTGGGGTTTGTTGGTAGGTTCTTTTTGTTTTGTTTTGTTTTTGCTTTTTTCATTTTCAAAATTTATGTTTGTTTTAAATTCTTGTGTTATTTCAGGTGAAGATGAAGTACATTTTAACTGTCAGTTTACTTATATTGATAGCTTTGCCCTCAACTATCGGTAAGTTCAAAAAAATAAAAATAACAAATAAAACAATAAAAAATAAATAAATAAAACATAAATAATCTAATATTAAAACATAAGTTAAAGATAACTAAAATATCTGAAAGTTTTTATTTCAGTCAAGGTTACGTTTTATATTGATCATGTACAGCAAAACTGGACCAAGATGTCATAATGTAATGAATGGCATTTAATAAATTAAGCAAACAATAACAACAACGTATATCAAATAATAAAAATCATAATAATGTATTTTAATTTATATATCAACTTAAGCTACTAGATTGATTATTTTATCTAGTAAGATAAACCATAGTGGTTTGTATTAATTATTATAATCTGGTGATATAATCCATACTGATGTATTTTAATTATCACATCCACGTAGAATAAAAAAGTAAAAAAAAGACTCTATTGTATTTTAATTATTGTGTCTATTGATACAAACAGTAGTTAATTCTATTAATTATCCTATGCCACCAAGATCAACCATAGTGATGTATTTTGAAATATTGTATCTTCTGAAGTAAACACTGAAATTATTGCATCTACAGATAAAAATCATAGTGATGTATTTTAATTGTTTTATCTAATAATGTAATGTAAGGTAGCGCATATTAATGACAATATGAGTAGAATAATTTAAACTTGTAACGTATGAAACAAAACATGTAAAATGATATGAAAGGGGATTCAGGACAAAGAGTAATAAAAAAACCCTGCTTATGCTGTAATAAATTACATGTGTGGTATAGTCAGATATCGCGTCCTGAATAATTGAATGGGCAGTTCACTCGAAGGCACTCAGCTATACAAATACAGTGCACTCTGAAACAGATTAAAATAAAAACAATGATAACAGTATCAGGTTTTTAATAGTTTGTAAATAATACCTAATAATAATAATAATAATACCTAATAATGTTGTTAAACAAATGTTTAAATGTGTGTGTAAATATAGACAGACACACAGATATGCATATAACAGGGCAATGCGTGTATGTGAGTACGTATGAGTGAGTACGTATGTGTATCTGTGTGTATCTCTCTGTGTGTATCTCTGTGTGTGTATATATATATGATCTAGATACAGATAGAGAGAGAGAGACAAATGCATATGCAGCGACTCGCAAGATAGTATGTATGTATATATGTGTGTGTTTGTGTGTGTGACTGTTTGTGTCTCTGTTTGTGTTTATGCGTATGTGTTGAAGCATGTATGTGAGTATACTAAGGTGTCATTAGTTATTTATTTTGTTACAGGTGTCAGCTCTCGTAGACACATATGCTATTTCTTGTCGACGTATTACAAGCGGCCAGCAAATGCGCCATTTTCTGTCAAAAGACTTGGATCCGTCATTGTGTAGTCAAATCGTTTACTCGTTCGCTCACATCGATCCTCCGAAAAATTCGATAAAATACGAAAACACCGCCAAGAACAAGCAGGAGTGAGTTTGATAAAATTGTCAGGAAATTCAGAATTTAGATTTCGTCTTAATGAACATCAATATCGTTGCCTTCGGCATCTTACATAACATCATCATCATCATCATCATCATGTCATCATCACAATTATCATCAAACAGTAGAATCATAATTTGGGATCCTGGAATATCGCAAAAGAGCTAAAGCAACTGCAATAACTTTGAGGATGATGATGATTATGATGATTGTAACAATGATAACAATATCTACGTCTTTCTATTTTTTCCTTTCGTCTCCCCTTCCTTACTTCTTCCCTACTTTACCCCCTCTCTCTCTCTGTCTCTCACTTCCTTAACTCTCTCTCTCTCTCTGTCTCTCACTTCCTTAATCTCTCTCCTTCCTTAACTCTCTTCTTCCTTAACTCTCTTTCTTTCCTTAACTCTCTTCTTCCTTAACTCTCTTCTTCCTTAACTCTCTCTTCTTCCTTAACTCTCTTCTTCCTTAACTCTCTCTCTCTTCTTCCTTAACTCTCTTCTTCCTTAACTCTCTCTCCTTCCTTAACTCTCTTCTTCCTTAACTCTCTCTCCTTCCTTCTTCTCTCTCTCTCCTTCCTTAACTCTCTCTCCTTCCTTAACTCTCTCTCTCTCCTTCCTTAACTCTCTCCTTCCTTAACTCTCTCTCCTTCCTTAACTCTCTCTCCTTCCTTAACTCTCTTCTTCCTTAACTCTCTCTCTTCCTTAACTCTCTCTCCTTCCTTAACTCTCTTCTTCCTTTTCTCCTTCCTTAACTCTCTTCTTCCTTAACTCTCTTCTTCCTTAACTCTCTTCTTCCTTAACTATCGTCTTCCTTAACTCTCTTCTTCCTTAACTCTCTCTCTCCTTCCTTAACTCTTTCTCCTTCCTTAACTCTCTTCTTCCTTGACTCTCTTCTTCCTTAACTCTCTCTCCTTCCTTAACTATCGTCTTCCTTAACTCTCTCTCCTTCCTTAACTCTCTTCTTCCTTAACTCTCTCTTCTTCCTTGACTCTCTTCTTCCTTAACTCTTTCTCCTTCCTTAACTCTCTTCTTCCTTAACTCTCTTCTTCATTAACTCTCTCTCCTTCCTTAACTCTCTCTCCTTCTTTACCTCAATCCTTTTCCTTACATCTTTCCCTTCCTTTCTTTTTGTTACCTCTCTCCCTTTCCCCCTCTCTCTCTCTCTCTCTCTCTCTCTCTCTCTCTCTCTCTCTCTCTCTCTCTCTCTCTCTCTCTCTCTCTCTCTCTCTCTCTCTCTCTCTCTCTCTCTCATCGCATTATTTATTAAAAGTGAACGAAACTTTCTTTCCTAGCGTTAAGGATCTACTTGAGCTGAAGAAAAAGAACGAGAACTTGACAGTGATTCTTGGTGTCGGAGGGTGGAACGATGCAGCTTTCAGAGAAGTCAGTAAAGCAGAAGCAAGACCAAAATTTGTTAAAAACGTCCTTTCATTTGTAAATACGTCGTCTATTGATGGAATTGAAATACACTGGAGACACTTAAATACTAGTGATAAAACAAATTTCATGCTTTTGTGCAAGGTAAGGCAATATTCTACTACGTATTCATAATTTCGGTACGACATGTACAAAACAACACACATTCACACATATGTAGATATAAAACATAGATACATACTATTACACATAGTGTTATGTCTGTTGCGTAAATACTGTGATCAATGAATATATTTTTCATCCATTTATCTTCACCATCATCATTAGAATAATCATATTGATACACGCGTTATACTGATAATTAATCATTTCTTCTTTTCATTTATGTTTATCATTGTCATCATCACAAGTATTGTTATTATTATTATTATTATTATTATTATAGTTCTTGTTGTTTTAGTTAGCATTATCATCATCACAATGATTATCGTAATCATCATCATCATAATCAATATTATTATTATTATGCTTGTTTTATTATTATTATTATTACCATTGTGATCATTATTGTTGTTGTTATTATGATTATTATTCTTGTTATTTGTTATTGTTATTATTAATATTGTTATTATTATTGTTATTATTAATATTGTTATTATTATTGTTATTATTATTATTGTTATTGTTGATGTTGCTGTTGTTGTTGTTATTATTATTACCATTATTAAAGGAATTCAAGGATGCTATAGACAAGATGCCTACATCAAAAACTAAGGATCGTTTGATTTTCGCTGCGGCTTCATCTGCCACACTAAACCCCAAGGACTACTACAACGTAAAAGAACTGAAAGAGTTAGTACAATATTCACACAGTATCAAACTGTGTTATTGTATCTGTGTGTATGTACGCGTGTATCAAACTGTGTTATTGTGTCTGTGTGTATGTACGCGTGTATCAAACTGTGTTATTGTATCTGTGTATGTACGCATATCAAACTGTGTTATTGTATCAAACTGTGTTATTGTATCTGTGTGTGTGTACGCGTGTATCAAACTGTGTTATTGTATCTGTGTGTATGTACGCGTGTATCAAACTGTGTTATTGTATCTGTGTGTATGTACGCGTGTATCAAACTGTTATTGTATATTGTATCTGTGTATCAAACTGTGTTATTGTATATGTGTGTGTACGCGTGTATCAAACTGTGTTATTGTATCTGTGTGTGTGTACGCGTGTATCAAACTGTGTTATTGTATCTGTGTGTGTGTACGCGTATATCAAACTGTGTTATTGTATCTGTGTGTGTACGCGTGTATCAAACTGTGTTATTGTATCTGTGTGTGTACGCGTGTATCAAACTGTGTTATTGTATCTGTGTGTGTGTGTATGTACGCGTGTATCAAACTGTGTGTTATTGTATCCTGTGTTATTGTGTGTGTGTACGCGTGTATCAAACTGTGTTATTGTATCTGTGTGTATGTACGCGTGTATCAAACTGTGTTATTGTATCTGTGTGTATGTACGTGAGTATCAAACTGTGTTATTGTATCTGTGTGTGTACGCGTGTATCAAACTGTGTTATTGTGTCTGTGTGTGTGTACGCGTGTATCAAACTGTGTTATTGTGTCTGTGTGTATGTACGCGTGTATCAAACTGTGTTATTGTATCTGTGTGTATGTACGCGTGTATCAAACTGTGTTATTGTATCTGTGTGTGTGTACGCGTGTATCAAACTGTGTTATTGTATCTGTGTGTGTACGCGTGTTTCAAACTGTGTTATTGTATCTGTGTGTGTGTACGCGTGTATCAAACTGTGTTATTGTATCTGTGTGTGTATGTACGCGTGTATCAAACTGTGTTATTGTATCTGTGTGTATGTACGCGTGTATCAAACTGTGTTATTGTATATGTGTGTATGTACGCGTGTATCAAACTGTGTTATTGTATCTGTGTGTATGTACGCGTGTATCAAACTGTGTTATTGTATCTGTGTGTATGTACGCGTGTATCAAACTGTGTTATTGTATCTGTGTGTGTGTACGCGTGTATCAAACTGTGTGTATGTATCTGTGTGTATGTATCTGTGTATGTACGCGTGTATCAAACTGTGTTATTGTATCTGTGTGTGTGTACGCGTGTATCAAACTGTGTTATTGTATATGTGTGTGTATGTACGCGTGTATCAAACTGTGTTATTGTATCTGTGTGTGTGTGTACGCGTGTATCAAACTGTGTTATTGTATATGTGTGTATGTACGCAAACTGTGTATCAAACTGTGTTATTGTGTGTGTGTGTGTGTACGCGTGTATCAAACTGTGTTATTGTATCTGTGTGTATGTACGCGTGTATCAAACTGTTATTGTATCTGTGTGTGTGTACACGTGTATCAAACTGTGTTATTGTATCTGTGTGTGTGTACGCGTGTATCAAACTGTGTTATTGTATCTGTGTGTGTATCTGTGTGTATGTACGCGTGTATCAAACTGTGTTATTGTATCTGTGAGTATGTATGCGTGTATCAAACTGTGTTATTGTATCTGTGTGTATGTACGCGTGTATCAAACTGTGTTATTGTATCTGTGTGTATGTACGCGTGTATCAAACTGTTATTGTATCTGTGTGTATGTACGCGTGTATCAAACTGTGTTATTGTATCTGTGTGTATGTACGCGTGTATCAAACTGTGTTATTGTATCTGTGTGTGTATGTATTGCGTGTATCAAACTGTGTTATTGTATCTGTGTGTGTATTGTACGCGTGTATCAAACTGTGTTATTGTGTCTGTGTGTATGTACGCGTGTATCAAACTGTGTTATTGTATCTGTGTGTATGTACGCGTGTATCAAACTGTGTTATTGTATCTGTGTGTATGTACGCGTGTATCAAACTGTGTTATTGTATCTGTGTGTGTATGTACGCGTGTATCAAACTGTGTTATTGTATCTGTGTGTGTATTGTACGCGTGTATCAAACTGTGTTATTGTGTCTGTGTGTATGTACGCGTGTATCAAACTGTGTTATTGTATCTGTGTGTGCGTGCGCGTATATGTGTGTGTACGCGTGTATCAAACTGTGTTATTGTATCTGTGTGTGTGTACGCGTGTATCAAACTGTGTTATTGTATCTGTGTGTATGTACGCGTGTATCAAACTGTCTTATTGTATATGTGTGTCTGTACGCGTGTATGAAACTGTGTGCATGCTGTCAGTTATGTGTATCTGTATGTGTGTATGGACGCGTGTTTGTGTTTATGTATGTATACATGTAGGAAGCAGACACACATCCATCAATCATTTATACCATACTGCCAGTGTTATTGTTGTTGTTCTGATTATTATTTGCTTTTGTTGTTGTTGCTGATGCTGTTATTACTAGTATTACTATTATTTTCCTTGTCGTTGTTATTATTATTATGATTATTATCATCATAATAATCATCATCATCATCATCATCATTATTATTATTATTATTATTATTATTATTATTATTATTATTTTTATTATTATTATTATTCTCAGTTATTTAGATTTTATGAATGTCTTTGCAATGGATTACCACACTGGTAATAAAACTACAGGCAGTTACTCTCCCTTGTATGCAAAGCACGGGTCTAAGGAGATCAGCTTGGTAAGTATTAAATTTCTAACAAAACTGTTATAACAGAAGTCCAGGAACATGCTGGTTTTCTGCTAACTAAACTATATGTTATAACTGCGATGCAGTAACATGCTATTATTCTGCTAACTATACTACACGTTATAACCGTCATCCAGTGACATCGTATTATATCTCTAACAGTAATGTTATATTGATGATCCAGTGAACATGGTATTATATTTCTAATTATATTTATGATACACCCAAACGGTGTTATATAATTTAATTAGTTGTTTTAGCATATTTAAATTATATCTGTAAAGGTATGAATGAATGGTCTAAAACAAACAAACAAACAAACAAATAATAAGTAAATAATAAATAAATAATAAGTAATAATAATAATAATAATAAAATAAATCACTATACTTACAAATAATTATTGCTAGAACAGCAAACTGTTCCGCCATGTACGTGATGACGTCACAACTATAAACCGTAAATGCCAATGACCAGATGTTTTTTTAAAACTGTATTCTATTGTTGTTATAAATCATTATTAATTATTATGAATTGACGGCTAAAAAGAACTGTAACATAAGCTTGTAGAATATATTTAGAATATATTTTAAGCGCATGTTACAAATAAATTACATCATAAACGTATGTTATAAGTGACATAAGCCTTCTGTATCGCTGTCAGTACTGTTTGCCAATCAAAATGTCCAAAAAAGACTAAACATTTTAACCTATCTTTGCGTTGACCAAAGAAGTTTTTTTTATTATGAGTGCGTGTTCATATATGCATATATATATGTATGTATGTATGTATATATAGTTAATAGATTTATTTATTAACAGAACGTTACAGGAAACTGGTGGATCAGTTCGGGATTTGACAAACTCAAAGTCAACGTCATATTTTCGTTATTCGGGCGATCCTATACACTGAGCAAAGCCGACAAAGGGAACCTGGGAGCCGATGCTGTTAAAGGACCTGACGGGCCCAACGTGCCGTACCTAAAACACAAAGCTTTATGGAGCTATTATGAGGTGTGCAGTTACTACTACTACAGTTACTACGAACTACTACTACTACAACAGTTACTACTAGCTATTAATGCTGATGCTACTACTGCTCCTACTACTACAACTGTCACAGCTATTACTTCAACTACTACTAATAAACTACAACTACTAATACTATTATTTCGACTGCTACTATTACTTCTACTACTGTTCAGCCTAATGCAGCTTCTACCATTACTACTACTATTACTACAACTACTACCATTACTATTTTTACTATTACCATCATGATTGCCTTCTTCTCCTATCATTATTACTGTTGTAATAGGTTTTTTGTTGTTTTTTTGTTGCTGCTGTTGTTATTATTATCATTGTTGTTACAGTTGTTTTTTTGTTGTTTTTGCTGCTGTTGTTTTTATTGCTGATACTGTTATCGTTGTTCTTATTCTTTTTCTTCTTCATCATCATCATCTTCTTCTTCTTCTTCTTCTTATTATTATTATTGTTATTATTTGATGTCATCATCATCACTGTCACTGTTGAGATATGTATTTAATGACTGTCAGTGTAGTAAGACAGGTATTTAACGTCTGTGATATATATGTTTCAGGTGTGTAAATTAATAGATAAAGGCGCTAAAAAACTTGATGACAAAATCGGCAAAGTCCCGTACGTTCAAAACAACACTCTTTGGATTTCTTTTGATGACGAAGTCAGCTTGACTGAAAAGGTAAATGTGACATTATAAATGCGTCTCAGAATTTTTAATATATAGAGGATGTAACTGTTTTATTTTTTTATTTTACTGTTTTTTTTTTTTAAAGCTATTTTTTAATTTCATTAATTTATATGTAGTTTCTTTTTTCTTTTTTCTTTTTTTCTTTTTTTTTACGTTTTTAATTTTTAATGTTTCTTTTTTTATTATTTTTTTCTTTTTTTATTTAATTTTATTCCTCTTCTTCATTTTCCACCCTCCCCGTTGCTGATTTGTTTTTCGGTTAATTCTACAATTCTTTCCATTACGACAATTTTGTAAATTAATCCTTTCAGTCAAATGTTGTTGGTTTTTATTTCTGTGTATTCGGATATTTGGCACATAATAACGTTTATCGGAATCCTGATAGAAACAGGCAATAATCATTATTACTGTTGATCTTTTTCTCGTTCTACTTCTTCTCATTATCATTATCATTACTACTACTACTACTACAACTACAACTACAACAACAACAACTACTACTACTACTACTACTATTACTATTACTACTACTATTACTGCTACTGCCATCACTACTACTATTACCATCATCATCATCATCATCATCATCAATGCCGTGTCTGCATTAAATTTCGTAACACTAAATCGAGTATAATGTTTTCAGGTAAAATGGGTGAAAGGTAAAGGGTTCGGTGGTATCGGCTTCTGGAGCGTGGATGCTGACGACTACAAAAAGACGTGCAAAGCATCAAAGACAAAATTTCCCTTAACAGAAAAAGTCAACAGTGAATTCCTCGGCCTAGACTACCGCAAGAAAGGCAAATCTTTGAAGGTAGCTCATCTCAAACCAGACAAAGCAAACAGAAGACCGGACGTCGACGATACTGGTCCAGCTCCAGAAAAAGTCAAGACGTCAGGATCCAATAATACCACAGCATTATCAACGACGTCAGCGAAACAAAATTCAACTGGAAACTCAAAAACAACGGCATCCAGTTCAAACAAAACAACAACAACAACAGCAAAAACAACAACGACGAACGCAACAGCAACAGCATCAACGACAAACGCAACAGCAACAACGACAAACGCAACAGCAACAACGGCAAATGCAAAAGCTTCAACAGCAACAACAGCAAACGCAACAGCAACAACGGCAAATGCAAAAGCTTCAACAGCAACAACAGCAAAAGCAGCAGCAACAACGACAACAATAAAACCAGCAACAACAACAAAACCAACAGCAAAAGCAGCAGCAACAAGAGCAAAACCAGCAGCAACAACAGCAACAACAGCAAAAGCAGCAACAACAGCAAAAGCAGCAGCAGCAGCAACAACAACTGCAAAGCCATCAACATCGTCAGTAACCACAAAGGCACCAGCAAAAAATACTTCACAGCCGAATACAACGGGGTCAGAATCTACTGATGCTGCCAGTAAACCAACTCGTATGTTTTTCCGTACTTCTCTGAAATACATGTTGCTACTTCTAAAAACAAATAATTATTTCAGTTTCTTTCACTTTCGCTAATGGACTGCATGCCTACTTACCCACACACATATATTCAAACATGAGGTAAAAACATGTACGTGCTTACATAGAAACATACCTTACGCACATACTTCACCTATCCATCCATCTATTCATACATTAATTCATTCATCTATACCTACACATGAACTTTCTCATACATATATAAATATAGATATACATATTCAGTATATATATACGGTGCTAAAAACAGAAGTTTATTGTATGACTCGAAATCGATGAATTTTGTGACTTTATTACAAGATTTCACATCGTGAAGGAGAGGTAAGTAAAACGAAAGGCTTGACAGTCTAAAAAATTATCTGACTGAACTGACTTTCTGACGGTTTCAGTGTAACTTTATTTTGAAACATTACTAAATTTCCACTGGCAAAACAATTCCTGTTCTGGGTGAGGGTTAGACGTGGCCAGGACTTGTAAAATTTTTCGTAGTTAAAATGACTGGTGTTTCGTTACGACAGCGAACCGACTCGTGTGTTACTTCACCAGCTGGGCTCACTGGCGGAAAACCATCGGCCACTACACCGTCAACCACGTGGACCCTTTCCTCTGTACCCACATCATATACGCCTACATCAGCTTCGACAGCAAAGGGCGTGTTGACACTTTTCAGCCAGGAAATGACGAGACCAGGCATGTTACAACCAAGTGTGTTTGTCTATTTGTCTGTCAGTCTCTCCTTCACTCGCTGTCTCTGTTTTCTTTCTTTTCTTTCTCTCACTCTTTCCTTCTCTCTCTCTCTCTCTCTCTCTCTCTCTCTCTCTCTCTCTCTCTCTCTCTCTCTCTCTCTCTCTCTCTCTCTCTCTCTCTCTCTCTTCATTCTTCTCTGTTTATCTTCTTCTCTGTCCCATTCCAAATTTCTCTTTCTCTATCCAGTTATATCTGAACTCATCTACTCTACATATTTCTTTCCGTTTCATTCTCTTTGTCCCGCTGTCCCTCTCCCGCCTGTTTCATTCTCTATATCTTTTCATGTATCTCTGACAATCTCCTTTCTTCGAATGAATCGGCGGAACAGTCATATTTTCACAAATAACTTGTACAACGCCAGCATCTGTTACCATTACATAAATGTACACAATTACAGAATTTCTATATCCTAAATAATATTATTAAAGTCATAAGTAAGATAAAGAAAGAAAGAAAGAAAAAGAAAGAAAGAAAAAGAAAGAAAGAAAAAGAAAGAAAGAAAAAGAAAGAAAAAGAGAAACAACATTTATAACAATTTTTTGTTTAAATTATATAAAAAAATATGGGTTTCCATTCTATTAAAAAAAAAAAAAAAAAAAACATCTAGACATTTTGTTAATGCAAGAATAATAAAATTTGTGTTCTGAACTTCTATGACACCGAGATAGAGCAGAGTAATATATGCGAAATAACTAGTATCATATGTTCCCATTAAAACATATGTATATAAAAATACAGTGAAAAAAAACATTTATTTTACCATTGAAATATGTCTCTTACGTGTTTATATCAAATGTATAAAGGTTGTGTTAAGTACGTCTGATTAGATTCTGGAACGCATTGGCTCATGAAGACAAAGTTCATACAGGATTTTTGTCTTTCTTCCTTTTCTTTTGGTGTCTGGACAAACCTGGCACGTATGTGTGTGTGTGTGTGTGTGTGTGTGTGTGTGTGTGTGTGTGTGTGTGTGTGTGTGTGTGTGTGTGTGTTTGTGTGACTGTGGACATATTATAGTTGTATGTTCGTCCTAACACAAACTAACATCAGTACATTCAATCTGTTGTATTTACTTGCTCAAATTACTGTAACCCCTTTGAAATAGATTAAAAATGGAAAACAGAGATGTCTCAGTGTCCTAATCTATTGTAGTTTATCGAATTTTACTTAGCTTGTGCATTATTGTCCCATTCTAACCCAGTTTCTCCAGTCTTCTATATTTAAATCTCGATTTATCCTTGTTTTTTTCTCTATGTGCTGACCTGTGTGTATTAACAACCTAATCAAAACTTGCGTATTAATATCCCAATCTAGCCTTAGTATTAATATCCCAATCTAACCTTAGCATTAATATCCCAATCTAACCTTATGTATTAATATCTCAACCTAACCTTAGTATTAATATCCCAATCTAACCTTATGTATTAATATCCCAATCTAACCTTAGTATTGATATCCCAATCTAACCTTATGTATTAATATCCCAATCTGACCTTGTTTCTCTAGCCTCGCTGCCCTTGCAATGAAGAAGAGTTTGAACAAAGACCTGAAGCTGATGATGTCTATCGGCGGCTGGTTCTCTCGCGGCAAACAGATGTCCCAGCTTGCTGGAGACTCGATAACGAGGTCGAAGTTCATCCCCAGCGTCATCGAGTTCATACATCACTACTCCTTTGACGGGCTGGAGCTTCACTGGGTGTATCCCACCGAGTTCGACGGTGTACCAGAGGACAAAGCTAATTTTGTTCTGCTTTGTAAGGTAACGGAGAGAGAGAGAGAGAGAGAGAGAGAGAGAGAGAGAGAGAGAGAGAGAGAGAGAGAGAGAGAGAGACGCTCTAGCATATATATATATATATACAAACATATATATATATATATAGATAGATAGATAGAGAGACAGACAGACAGACAGATAGATAGATAGATAGATAGATAGATAGATAGATAGATAGATATATGGATGAATAGAGACCAGTTAGATAGATAGATTCACAGACAGATTGAACACATGCAGATGTACAAACTGATAAAGAGACATACAGAAATAGATATATACCCAGATACACTAAACAGACAAACAGTCAAACAGATAAATATATAGTTAGACAGACAGACAAATAGTTAGATAAACAGAAGGAGGAAAAGATGGATACAGACTAACAAATGTAAGTTTTCGCCATTGTTTTAGCAATCATTAAAAGGCGACATTAATGTGACACTAAATTCTTTCTGAATATCTAACAATTAAGTGACAAAAATAGCTTTTCACCGATGTCGTGTTTCGAAAGTTTACATTATCGTAAAAAGATGTACATTGTCAGAATTCTGTCAGGTGAATTGATATTGGACCAGGGCTATATATTTCTACATACATTTTATTTATTTATTTTTTTGCTGGTTTATTATTTAAAAAGAAAAGATTACTGACGTCTTTTCTGTTATTTATTAATAATATTATGTCACCAATGACAAAGTGAACAGAGTTCACTTCCTTGATTTATTAATTTGTTTCTCTTTCCACTTTGTCTTTTGGTTTCTCTCTTTAAACATGTTTTTCTTAAAATAAAATGTATTAATGTCAGTTGACGACTGAGAATAATCAGTCATAATTAATCTGAACTTTGTGAATTCAGGAATTAAAAACAGCCTTTGAAAATGATGCTAAAAATAAATCAAATCGTTTGCTTCTGTCTGCTGCTGTTCCCGCCAATTTGACGACCGCCAAACACGGATTTGACGTGCCTGAACTCAACAAGTAAGAAAAATAAATAAATAAATAATAAATAATCTGGTTAATGTCGTGGTACTCTCTCTCTCTCTCTCTCTCTCTCTCTCTCTCTCTCTCTCTCTCTCTCTCTCTCTCTCTCTCTCTCTCTCTCTCTCTCTCTCTCTCTCTCTCTCTCTCTCTCTCTCTCTCTCTCTCTCTCTCTTTCTCTTTCTGTGTGTGTGTGTGTGTGTTTATACTGAATTACATATATGTCTAGAACTACGTAAAACATCAAATGAATCCAGTATTCTGTGTAATAAAAGTTTTACGTATCAGTTTCGTAATAAACGTCATCACATTTACTTATTTATTTATGTCATTGCATTTAATCATACTGATACCATCTGAAGCAGTTTTATACCAGATTGAAATGTAATAACCTATTTTGTGGTCTTCGGTATCTAAACAAGAAACATGGAAACAACAACAACAACAACAACAACAACAACAACAATAATAATAATAATAATAATAATAATAACAGTCATATGCTAGAAAATATTTTCAATTTGATCATAGTTCATCCATTTTTTTTTTTTCGTTTAAAACACATTAACGTAATACTGACAGACAATAACATGTATTTAAATATTTTAGTACGGTGACACTCACTGATTCATGTTGTGGTTTAACTCTAGGCATCTGGACTTCATTAATATAATGACCTACGACTACCACGACCAGCGCAACAACGAAACAGTTTTCGAACATCCTCTGGTTCTGGTTTCAAACAATTCTACAGCACACAACAACGAAATGGTCAGTTCACTCTCTGAAATGTGTAAATAGATGAAATGTGTTTTATATATTTCAAAAATGATAGTTTTAATTTATATTCTTTAATCATTGGCGAGCAACCTTTGCTTTAACAATCAGCTTTACTTTAAAAAGATATATGTTTTTTTCCTGCATTAAATTCATCCGTTATTACATCTTTCATTCTTTTATTGTTATTATTGTTGTTGTTGTTGTTGTTGTTGTTGCTGTTGTTGTTGTTATTATTATTGTTATTATATCTTTTCGGGTTTTTTTCTACAATGTTTAAATGCAAATTTATGATATTATAATAATCACTATTTATTTATTTTAAAATATTTATATTATTATTATTATTATTAATTTTGTATTATTTTTATTATTATTATTTACTGTATCTAAAAAGCTTTCAGTGATATTACGATTATATTAACATTACTTTCAGTTACAAAAACAAAACATCACGCCGTCGAGATTAGTTTATTTCACAACTCGCAAACTGATAGCAATCAGTTAAAACAAATATTACCTAAAACTAATTAACTTCTCTTTTTGCTTCACAAATTCACTTGACAGGCTGAGTCGGCAAACTGGTGGTTCAACGCTGGGTTTCCCAAAGCTAAGATGAACGTGGGACTCGGGGTGTACGGTAGAAGTTTTTACGTGGTGGATGACAAACAAACGGGTGTGGGGGCGCCAGTGGAGCCCGGCATCGGATTACGAGGTGTGGAACTAGTTTCATTGAAACCCTCCATCTGTGGGCTTATTAGGCGGAGGTGTGAAACTAAGTTTCATTCTGCCTTGTCTCCATTTGTTTTCTGTTTTTGTTTTGTTGTCTTGATTATTCTTCTGTCTTGTCTTATTGTTGTTGTTTTTTTGTTTTCTTTTTTCAATTTGTCAGACTGTCTTTCTTTATACGTTTCATAAAAATGAATATTTTTATAAAAATTATGATGCAATTTTGAATTTTATTGTTCATCTCCTAAACTCATCCAGGCTTCGTAATTAAGCATAACCTAGCTGACTTTCAGATTGTCGACAACAGATAGTATTACTAACTCAGTCTTTGCCATTTGTTTGTGTATTTCTGTACCGTAGCGGGACAGACTGGTGTGATATTAATGTAAAGTTAAGATAAGTTTTAACACTGTGTGTATTTTGGTTACAGATTTGTCTTGCCATGCAGATAGGAGGAACAACGATGTTTGACACGTACTACAAAATGCCGTACTACATCAACGACCACCTGTGGATTGGGTTCAACAACAAAGAAAGTTTAGTTACAAAGGTACCACAGAAACAGAATTTCAGACACATATACAGACAGACAGACATACACTGACACACATGTAGACAGACAGACATACACTGACACACATGTAGACAGATTTTATTCTTTGCCATGTTGGTTTTCATAAGTGAGCCTCATAGGAGAGAGAGAAAAAAGAGTGAAATATATAGACATCTGTCTGTCTATCTATCTATCTATCTATCTATCTATCTATCTATCTATCTATCTATCTAATCTAATCTATCTTAAATAATGTATGTGTGTATAGATAGAAAGATAGATAGATAAAAAGAGAACGAGACAAAGAAAATAGAGAAAATGAGATTAAAACAAATATATTGAAAGACATAGACAGACAGACAGATAAACAGACACACACACAAAGAGAAACAGACAATAGACAGACAGACATGCATATCAAGATAGATAGATGGATAGACAGACAGATAAAGAAAGACAGACAGACAGACATGATATAGATAGATAGATGGATACACCAGACAGAAAGAGAGAAACAGAGATAGAGAGAGAGAGAGAGAGACAGAGAGAGAGAGATAGAGAGAGACAGATAGAGAGAGACAGACAGTGAGACAGAGAGAGAGACAGAGAGATAGACAGAGAGAGATAGGTAGATAAATAGAGAGAGAGAGAGAGAGAGAGACAGACAGATAGAGAGAGAGAGACAGATAGAGAGAGAGAGAGAGAGAGAGATAGAAAGAGAGAGAGAGAGAGAGAGAGAGAGAGAGAGAGAGAGAGAGAGAGAGAGAGAGAGAGAGAGAGAGATTCAGCAGCTGTATGTTGTGCTCTGTGTGCAGGCTCAGTGGCTGAAGGATAACGGGTTTGGTGGTGTCTCGTTTTGGTCTCTCGATCTGGACGACTTCTCCCGAGTGTGCACCTCGTCGTCCACAACGTACCCACTGATCAGAGCCGCCGCCGACGTCTTCCGCGTCACCCCAGCTGTGAACATCATAACAATGCCTGTGTTGTTAAAGACAGGTCAGTTCTTATTCTTTCTGTGTCTGTCTGTCTGTCTGTCTGTCTGTCTGTCTGTCTGTCTGTCTGTCTGTCTCTCTCTCTCTCTCTCAGTCTCTCGCACACTCTATCTTTTTATCTATGTCTCTCTATCTACCTATCTATCTGTACACAAACATATATACATTTATATGTTAATGTTTATGCACAAGTATATATATATATATATATATATATATATATATATATATATATATACATGTCTAGAACTAAATAAAACATAAAATGAATGCATTATTTTAGAGTTTAAGTAAGTAAATAAATAAATAAATAAATAAATAAATAATAAATAAATAAATAAATAACATCCGGGTCTTGGATGCAAAAAAGACAACGGAATGTTTATTCATAAACACACACACACACACACACAGACACACACACAAACATACTTACACAAAAATGCGTTGTTCTCATTTTTTAACTGTATTGGTTACATTTTATGTTTTCAAGATTCCACTCGATGCCTTGGTAAAGGTCATGGATTCTACCCCGACCCAGATAACTGCAGTAACTTCTACCTGTGTGCTGCCAATGGCAACATCTTTATCAAGTGTCCTCTGTTTCTTGTGTGGGACGACTCGGTGAAGAAATGCAACCACCCCAGCAAGGTCTCAGACCTGTCCTACTGCAAGATAAACTAAGTTCTGTACCTCGCTCTTACTCGCTGTTAAAATACAAAACATTATAAATTTAAGGTTTCTGTAAACTCTTGGGTCGAGAACTGTTCATTAATTTAATACGTAATACATACATGAAATATATACATATACATACGTTTATTTATGTGTATGTGTGTGTGTATATACATATATACATACATACACCTATACAGATAGACACACATAAGCATATATATATTTATATACACACAAATACACTCACACATACATACATACACACACCTATACACATAGGTATGTGAACATATACACATATACACTATTCACAAATATAAGGCAGATATATATTTTCAGAATAAAATAATTACAAATGTAAATTCAGTTGTATTTCATAATAATAATAATAATAATAATAATAATAATAATAATAATAATAATAATAATAAGGCAACAAAGATAAGAACAACAATAATAATTACAATAGCAACAACATTAACAGTAATAATAATAACTAATGATAATAATAACAATAACAAACAACAACAACAACAACAACAATAATAATAATTAAATAGTTGAAATAGATAAAACAGTTTCTAAATATGTGTTTAATTTGTTTTATGTGTTTTGTTTTTAAGTTCTCTAAACTGTCTTGGGCTTATTTGGTTTTTAGTTTTCGCTTTTAATTTGATTTTATTTATTTAATTTTATATAATATCATATTGTATAAACAAACAAACACAATTTTATAAATGATTTAGAAATGCTGAATTAACAAATATTCGTATCAATAAATAAATAAATAAATATTTCTATAATAATAAATGAATAAATACCATAAAAGAAAAAATAAATAATTACCACTGAAAATAATTAATAAATAAATTTTAAAATAAAATAAATATAACAACAGCAGCTAAAAAATGAACATAACAAAGAAAGAAAGAAATAATATCACAAGAAATAAAGTTTAGCAACATATTCATAAATTATATTTTTAAAAACCTTATGTGAACTAAGAAATGTTTTCTTAATTATAATTTAAAATAAATAAATAAATAAATAAATAAATAAATCGACAGACAGACAGACAGACATAGACACACAGATAGACAGATAGCTAGCTAGATAAATAAATAAGGAAATAAATAAATCAATCAATCAATCAATTAATACAAGGATTGTTCCTGGTTCGGTTGGCACAGTGACATCATAAAAACGATTATTTTAAATGATGTAACTTTTAAGAGGAAATATTGTTGTTAATAAACAGGAATTGGTTACACAATACAGAAATTACAATTCAGTGACGCACGAACGAAAACCTTTGACGTCAGCAAAATTACAATAACCACTAAAAATATAACAAAATATACGTATTATTTCCATAAGATGATCTGTTCCGAATGCAAAATTAAGGTTGTTAGGTATAAAAAAAAAAAAAAAAAATAAAAAATTGAAGAAACTTTGACATATGAACAAGATTATAATTTCATATAACCAGTTAAAACTTACACGTAATCTTTCCATAACACGATCTCCTCCGAACGCAATGTTAGGGCCATTAGACAGTTAAACTTTACAAACACATTAAAAAAATATTAATAATAAAATAAAACTGCAATATCAAAGTAACACTAACTCATGCTCGAACAGTA